>JAOTQP010001652.1:51693550-51795377 GCA_026413545.1 Cichladusa arquata
GCTGAACGGTGCTCGCGTGGCTGAAATAAACATCTTTATGAAACCCCTGCAAAGGCCTCCGCTCATCATTCACCCCAGTCAACACTACAAAAACAACAGCCTACTGCAAGTAAAATCCTAAGGAAAAAAGGTTGTGGGTTGGAAGAAAAGAGACTGAGCTTATTTGGTGCAAAGTGATGTGAAGCTTCAAGGATCAAGGCAACTGCTTGTGGTTTCTCTCCGTTCTTGAAGAACTGATTAGATGTGCATGGGGCTAAATAAAGCAGATTGTACAAAGAATATATTTGAGTTATAGCACTGATTTCTTAGCTCAGCAAAACTAAACCAGAAAACCACAAATCCATAAGACCTTGGAAATGGGTAAAAGGGAGCAAAATTATTGTAACCTATATTACTGTCTGCCCTTTTTTCACTGATGCAGCTAGAACCTAGCAAGTTTCAGACTCCATTTTACTAAAAGCCTCAACAGAGATTTAGAATTGTAAAAATATGTGGAATGCAGACTAAAACACAGTAAAGCAAGGCCATTGTAGTTTACATGCCTTTGGTACATAATGATCTTAACACAAAAGACTGAAGTTTTATGAGATTTGACAGAATAAATAGATTTATATCAGAGCATACCTGTCCTCTCCTTTCCTCTGAACCTCAGAATAAACAGCAAAGGCAGTTAAATGTAGAGGAGCTCATTAATCTGTCTGTGTCTGGATTGTCTTTCACAGACACCATGCTAATCAATGCCTGCGAGGTACTTAGCATTGTGCTTATGTAAGCAGCACAAAACCTACTATTCTTTACTTGCACAGTGTTTGAACTAATATTTATTTAATTTTGCATAATAGTGTCAGTAGGCAGTCAGAAACTTAGCCTTCTTTTTGCAGGAGGTGAGTGAATTGAAATAATAAAACAACACAATTAGTTGGAGATCGTTTTTCTCTGAAAATTCCTCACTCTGAATGGAGTTTAAATGCTGAAGAAAATTTATGTAGAAAAAAAAAATATTGCACTTTACCCTATTTCTCTGGTGCTGTGAGAAAGGAAGGAGACAAACTCCCTTAATGTTGCCCTTAGTGTGGTGAAATGCTTTTTTACCCTTCCAGTTTATAAGGCAGGAAATTTTAAGTGCATTTTTCATGGCAACAAATAAATGCTGTACATCTTTAATTAGCAATGTCTATCAGTGTTGAGGCTAATGCAGACATAAATAAAAGCCAAAAATGCTGCTACATATTCAGTATAAAGCAGAGCATAGATGTAAAGATTAATAAACTAAAGGAAATCAAAAAGTTTTTGTTGAGTGCCACAAACAGCTGCACTGAGAACAGCTACTCTTTCACTGAGGCATTAAGCTCAAAGCATTACAAACATGACAAAAAATGAAAGAGTTTTATACAGAACTAACTATTGTTCAGTGATAAAAATAGCTTTCTTCATTCTTGGTTAAACAGAAGGGAAGCACCCTAACAGTAGTGAAGGTCCTTATCAGCAGAGAACAATAAAAAACTGATGGAGGGAAGTAATCTTTCTCATCTCAGAGGACTACTACAGTTGTTGTATTATGCTTGTTGCAGATTATCTATATGCAAGACTCTACAGTATCTTTCAGATTAATTTAGCACCTTAGGAATCCATTATACCTTTTGGGGAAGTGACTCAATTTGGAGATTCCCAGTGAGTGTAAATGAAGGCAGTAACTTTCATCTCAGTACAGCCTGGACGTCGTAAACATTTGAATGATGTGATGCCGTTGGGAGTTTTTTACAAATATTCAACAGCAGCAGTTATATAAATCTCCAATATGATTTTGATACAAAAAATCAATAACATAAAATGGTTGAATTTCATATTTGGGGAAGTGAAGGATTGAGAATCTCTCTCTCTGCTTTGGGCTGTTTACATGGCTCCTATTGCCACAGACCCAGGCACAGACTTTGCACCTCAGATGAGGTTCTGTCCCATTGCCTTTGAAGTCCAGTGGCACAAGCTGTACTGATTGTATCACATCAGGGTGGGGGAGCAGCTCCTGAGAGACTGAAAAGCAAGGCTTTCTTGCTCCAAACAAAATTGGGCCCCTCTGTGTCAGAGCCCTTGGCAAGTTTCTGAACACAGTTGTTTGAGTTCATCTTACACATGGCTGCCATTGCTTCCACTATCCAACCCAGAATAAATTAAAGTATCATGTGCTGCTTTGAGTTGCTTGCAAAACCTCACAGTTCAACTGAAGCATAGATGTCACCTGTTATTACCTCTCTCTAAGAAATCTTCTATATTAACTTCACTGTATTTCCTCTTAGCCCAAGACTTGATGTCCCTAAGAGTTTAAATAATTGTCCATTGATCAGGTGAGAGATCAGAAATGGTGAGAATAATGGATTTATTTTGCTGCATGCAAAGTTTTGGGCGCAGCTTTGTCATATATATTCCAAAAAGAAAGGTATGTGACAATTATAAATGTAATCTCTCCCAGCAGACAGATCTAGACTAAATGTGCTATGATGATTATTAAGAAAAATAATAAGAATGGTTATAAAATGCAGAGTTGGTTTGAGTATGTGGAGGATGAATTTACTGTCAAATTAATGTAGAAGTAACCATCTAAGGAGACAAAGCAAATACCTTAATTGCATAGTGCATGGTGTTTAGTCTGTTGTTCAGCTCTACAGTCATATATCAGATTGATTAGTGAATTTTAAATGCAGGAACCAGATACTACTATAGCTTGTGAGAAATAATCCCTAACTAAAGGAAGAGAGGCATTCAGAGAGCCAAAGCTGTCAGTCATGAACTGGCAGCCAAACTGCAGCACTTCCCCAGTACTAATAAAAGCGCTTCTGTTTCAGCTACACGGAGTTCTCTTTGCTCTGGACCTATACATACTTCTCAGGAGAAGATAAATTCATGTGTAATGTATCACTGGTTTTCAATTTTATTGTGATGAACCCACAGGGTGAATTGCATAGTCCATCCTGTGTTTTACAGAAAAGCTAAATTACAATGTGCCCTCTCTGTGGTCCAGGGGATATTGATTAAACTGCTTCAGAGTTTGAAGAAGAAAAAAATAATGTACTGATTTCCCTCATTGACATCTCTTCTTCTCATCTTCCCATTTTGTGGTAATAATTAGTTTGCAGAAGTCAACAAGACTTATTTTCTTGCTTGAAGTACCACACTTGTGATTTTATAAGAGACTTCAGGAGATCTGGGAGTGTATCCTTCACTTAACAGAATGTCTTTGGGAGCTCTTGCTCCTCGTTCTTTTCTTAGCTTGAGTAGCAGGCATCTTCTTAATGCCTGTTTGCTTGCAACTTGTAAGCACATAGATCTGTGAAAAAAGAAAGCCCACAGAGACATTCCAATATTGCAGGGTAAGCTGAAGTGAGAAATACTTAATGCCATTCTAGAGATTCACTGGCAAAAAGCTGCAAATGAAAATTATTACAATGAGTATAAAATTATTATAAAACTGTCACATTTCTAATATTTCATATCACTTCTGACCATAAGCTCCACAGCTATAAAAGCAATATCTTTTGCTCTTCCATGTGCACAGATGATGGTTTGCATTCTTCAGGGTTTATCACGTTAAAATGCCTTTAATTATGTCCCAGACAGCTGTTCAGAATGTACTCTTAAACCTCTTCAAGGTCAAAAACCTTACTTCAACCTCAGATCATCATTCTATGATTTCTGTTACACTCACGTAATATCTCTGCTGTTCTTGGGAATCCTTGTACAGCCCCATAAGCCACACTGGCATATGACTCCATCAACTGCCCCTAAAAGTTCAGATGCTGATGTGCTGATGTGCTGAGGATTCTTTGCTAATACTTAAAGGTCAGATAGATTGAAAACTTTATGTATGTTCTTATTTCATATTTGAAAAAAGTAATAATGTTGTTAAGGTATCCTTTCTCTTCCCCCCCTGCCTTCCCCTGCACCTGGGGACATGAATATCAAACATGGTAAACAGAAGAAGCATCTTGCAGACTTGTGTTTCAATGACATATTGTAATGAAAATGCAGACAAAAGCATTGGTTCCAAACACACCCATAACTGGGCACTTGGGAGCCCCAGCCTGTGCATGGTTTGTGTTGAATTTATAGCAGTGCTAGCTGTGTGGCACATACAGATAGACTCTACTCCCAAACCATTAATTCAAACTCAGACACAAAAACTCAAGAATCTTCTTCATGGTTCACTGCACTTGTTAACGAGTATCAAATAGGATAAATTGTATGTTATAACACTGCCCATAACCCTGCTATATTTAAATCTTGCAGTGTTTCTATTATCATAACACCCCGTTCTGAGGGAATGATAACATCCACCAGTTTGAAAAAAATTATATAAATTGATATTTTCCCTTTAAGTACATATGCTCCTTATGAAATATTCTGAGCAGTGTATATGCTAGGAACTTCAAGGAAGAAAACTTCTACAATCTGAAGCAATTCCAAACTTCCCCAGTCTTTATAACCTCCCTTGCAGTGTCCTCAGATAGGCATAGAGGCCCATTGTGAATAAATTACTGCAAATATGCTTCAGTTCATTAATTGAATCCATAATAAAATGAACTTCTTAAAAAGTGCAAGCTACTATACACAGTAAGATAAACAAATCTATTGACTCTGTTAAATATAAATTTAAGGGCTATCTTTAAAACCAAACTGAATGTACGTCTATATTTCATTCACATAACTATGAGTCAGAAAAGGAACAGTCCCTTTGAAATGAATAAAAAATTAGCATAACAATGAAATAAAATGCAGTCATTAGAAAAAAAATGACCTTAACTTTCATTTAAGACAATAGCTAAGTATAACAATCTTCCCAGTCCCAACAAACTTTCCAGTATGGATATAATATTCAAACAAATAACAAGTCATGTGTTATCAAGTTTATCTTATACAGGCTTTATACCATTATCCTAAAAGAAAATTACTATTTTATTCTTCTGGTCACTTAAAGGACAGTTTTCCTTGCCAGCAATTTAAACAGGGTTGTAATTTTTAGTTAGGTGCTGGAAGAATATAGTAACATATATTCTTGTACTCTTTAGAAAATAGAATTTTATCATTTTCTTTCTTGGTAACAGAGTTACATACTTACTTGTCTTTCCATTCCATTAAAATTGAATGCAATGTCAGTTTAAACGTTACCTTCAGAAGATAGATCTAATCCAAAAAGACAAACATAAACAATGTACAAGATGCAATGTCAATAAAAAAACATAATGGATCACAATGGATAGGATAAATGAATCATTGCTTAACTTGTTTATCAATGGCTTGGATGAAGGTCCAGATTCCTTCTCAGCACGTTAACTGATGACACAAAGCGGGGAGAAGCTTTGGGCTGATCCCCTGAGTGCTGTGCAGCCCTTCAGAAGGACCTGGGCAGGTTGGAGAGATGGGCAGAAAGGAACCCATTTGAAACTCAACAAAGGCAAATGCAGGATCCTGCACCTGGGGAAGAATAACCCCAGGGACCAGCACAGGCTTGGGGCCAAACTGCTGGAAAGCAGCTCTGCAGAGAAGGACTTGGGGCTCCTGGTGGACACCAAGTGTCCCTGAGCCAGCAGTGTCCTTGTGGCCAAGAGGGCCAGTGGTACCCTGGGGTGCATCAGGGACAGCACTGCCAGCAGACCAAGGCTGGTGATCCTGCCCCTCTACTCAGCCCTACTGGAGCTCATCTGGAGTGCTGTGTCCAGCTCTGGGCTCCTCAGCACAAGGGAGACATGGAGCTCCTGGAGCAGGTCCAGAGCAGGGTGACAAAGGTGCTGAAGGGGCTGGAGCATCTCTGCTACGAGGACAGGCTGAGGGAGCTGGGCCTGTTCAGCCTCCAGAAGAGACAACAGAGAGGGGAGCTCATCAATGTCTGTCAGTGCCTGAAGGGAGGGCTCAGAGGATGGAGCCAGGTTCTCTCAATTGGATAAGAGGCAGTGGGCAGAAACTGATGCACAGAAGTTCCACCTGAACATGACGAAGAACTTTACTGTGCAGCTGACCGCAGAGGAACAGGTTCTGCAGGAGTCTCCCACACTGGAGATACTCAAGAACTGTCTGGATGCAATCCTGTACCATGTGCTCTGGGATGATTGCATGTGGCAGGGAGGCTGGACCAAATGAACCAATGTAGTCCCTTCCAACTTGACTCATTGGGTGATACTGGAAAATGTAACAGTTTAGTCATAAACATTTGTTTGATTTGCCCCCATAAAATTTACACCGCAGAGAGCCAATGAAAGGATAGGCTGACTTTGTAATATGTGTAATGGATAACCTATTTCTGTAAATTCTTGCCTTGTGCTCTTCCTTCATTTGCCTCTTGAAAAAGCATTTCATACAGGAAGAGTCCATGGTAGCTAATATGTTTCCCATCTGACATTTATTTTCAAGTATTGTTAAGGAAGAAAAGATAATTTATACAGTGGTGTTAAGAAAACTTAATAATGTGTGCATGTCAATATGTATATATAGACATAGTTTGTTTGTGCCTGCAGGATGCTTTATTAATAATTAAGACAGTCTTCATTGTGCTGAGACAGAAAGCAGTACATTTTTAAGTAGGTAAAGCACTTTCAAATCATACATAACTGGCTACTGAAATATCTCGTTACAAAGTGTAATAAAATTAAAAGGGTTTTTTTACATAGTAAACCATATTTAAGCATAAGTAACCTTTCATTAAGATATTTTTTCACATCTTGACAAGAGCATTAGGCACAAAAAAAAATTGCTGATGAGTTGCTATTTATCCTCTTAATCGTGGTTTTGATAAAGGGCTGTTCCAATGTGACACAACAGTATCTTCTGCCATGAGAATGGTTAAACAGAGTGTGATGGTGAAATCTGCATCCTGTGAGGTCTTCAGGCCTTTATGGGATGTAACAGTGGGACCGTTGATCTGATTTAGTTGTAATTTGAGCCAGAACTTGGAGTAGGTGACTGACCTCAACACATCCCTTGAAACCTAAATTTTTCTACTACCCTGACATTTGTTAGTGGCCTTCACTGATGAATATGGGGTACCCTTATTTACAGCATTATTTAGATTTAGGAGAAAATTAAGGATCTTTTAATAGATTCTCAGTGTAAGATTGCTCTACTGCCTGGCTTGTGATTTGTTTTGTTATGGGGGTTATTTTTGGTTTTTTGGGGTTTTTTTTGATTGGTTGATTGGTTGAGTTCTTTTGGGGAGAGGTGTTTTTTTTTGTTTGGGGTTTTCTGTTTATTTTCCTTGTTTTGTTTTTAAGAAGGATTCTTGATAGGTGAAAGATAAAAGTTACTATAATATAAAAGATATTACCCTAACTCAAATCCTTTTTTGCATTTCTTTTGCAGAGATATTCTTCCATTGGGACAAATAAGTATCTATAGATATATCTTGTTGGTTGAGCTTTGCCAAAGAAAAATCAACATCCAAAATTATTAATTTCCTGTTGCTGAAACTAAAATATAGTTTATATAAATGTATGCATAGTGTTAAAAATGACAAAAACTTCAAAGCCAAACACAACTTTCTAGTGAGGTTGTCTCCCCTGTCTTCCTTTTATATGAGAAATACAAGTCTGTTGGTTTAACCACCCCTGTAATTTCTTCATTTAAAGACTGTCCTACATGCTGCAGTCCTGGTAGTTGGACCAGCCTATCAACATATTAACATCTTTCACTATTTCTTAAGAGCTGCTAGACATGTCAACGTTGTTAATTTTGAGATCTTTTGGTGTCTCTTTTGTTTCACAGTTTCCCTCTGCAAATGCTTTTTGGTAGATTGATATACAGCTAGTGCATTCCCAGGGACTGCCACTGGGAAGGGTAAAAAGCCCCAGCCAGAGACTGCTGAGCTGTTATAGTTGCAGGTTGAGAAAAGTCCTAACAGTTCAGACATTTGTTGATATGAATCTGTTGCAGTGGATTTACGAAAGAACTGTATCAAGGAGTACTCTTTGAATTTATGGAGTGTAATTAAAGATCCATGCTAGTAGAGACTAGTAGATTTCCAAGGCATGTTGTCAGGGCTTTTCTCCCTCAGTGGTTTCCATAGCAAGATTTTAAGTGGGAGTTACAGATTTTAAATCAAAATTTGAAATATGAGCAGTAAATATAATTTTTATTTCCTGCTTCAAAGATTGATGATAAATGAGTGATGAATACCTCTAATTAGTCTCAGATTTGTCATGGTCTAGTATACCAGGGTGTTATTATGCCTGCTGAAGGAGCCAGTTCTTCAGGCTCCTGATACTACTGTGCTGGAAGTACTTGTCAGTTCCTGCCTCCATCGCGAGGGAAGAAAATAAAGTTGAGATAGGAGAAATGTGTATATGAAAATTAATTTACTGCATAGTGAATTTAATGTGTTTCAAGTGTTTAAAATGTTTAGGTAGAGCATTCAAGTGTGATCCATGTGCCATGATGCTGTCTGTTGTACCATGATTTGTTAATCTATCTGCAGGAAATGCTGGTGTGAAATCTTGGGATGGACTGTATTTTTGCTCATGTATGTCTGTGTGGTGGTAGATGTAATCCTCTTGTACAGTTCTCTTTCAAGCAGAATTATTAGTGTTGTGGTAGATGTTGGAGATCTTTTTTCTACTCTTGCAAATTCAAACACTGCTTTTAAATGAAAATACTATTTTTATTTTCAAATGTAGAATGTTTGGCTATTACCAAGGAGTGAGAAACTTTACATATAAACGTATGCGCCTGTGAAGTTTCAGGTAGTAGCAAAGTAACAATCTAGTGTGACTAGGGAGGTGGAAGTAATTTTAGCTTTCGTGCAGTGATGGAGTTTGTTCAAAACTGTATAGGTGCTGTCAGCTGCTTTCTGTGACCTTTGAAATTAAGCTGTATTTGCAGAATATCTCAAGTTAGGAGTTAAAACTCATGTATCACTTGTACAGTTAATAAAGTAGTTTAATTTAATGGTTAGTTTACATTTCTCCTTACAGTTTCTGGAAACTTAAGATTTAGAAATTTGCTCTGAAATTTTTTCACCAGCTGTGTTTGGGATTTTCAACTAGGGCTTTGCTATTGTGCCAGCAACATAAGTGGAAATTTTCAGTGTTGGGTCTTTGGTGTATTTTTAAGATCATGTTTTGCTTTTTTTGGTAGATGTTGGGCACTACTAGGTATTGAAAATTGGATAGGCTACAGAAGACAACATGTGCTAGACTCTATCATACTGTGTAATAAGCAAGTGTCTCACTGCATAGCTGTAACCTGTTCACACTGGCAAAATATATTGACTCTATACCATTTCATGTAATACAAACTGATAGAATGTTTAATGGCATACATGTGCTTTTTCTGTTCCTTCTTGTAGTTAAAATATAGATCTTTACAATTTTGAATGATGCTATGTTAGAGAAAGTAAAAACGTGTTGTTGGCATTTTCGTTTGGCATTTTGTTCTGGGTTTTTTGATTGGTTGGTTTTGGGTTGTTTTTGGGGGGAAGGTTGGGTTTGGGTGTGGTTTTTTTGGGGGGATTCTCAAGCAAATTGAGATAAATTACATGAATCTTTATGACTATCTCTGTTTTAAAGTGTAATTTATGGTAAATGCTGTGTCTTGATTTTTCCCCACAGGGATCTTAAGAACAATCTTATTAGTACCATAGATCCAGGAGCTTTCCTGGGGCTTTCATCTTTGAAAAGACTGTAAGTAGTATATCTAGCTAATCAGTTTAAACAAAACAATCAAAAACTCCTCAAAGAGACCAAGTCTTAGCTTCTGGAAGTTTGGACAGCAAAGTTGTTATATATTAAAAGTTGAATATATATATGCTGTCTAAATATATACACACATGCATGTATAAAACAAAGTCTGCTTTCAGTCTTATGGCTGAAGAACATCAGCTGCTTGTGGCTTGGCAGCCTCCCTTGTTCTGGCAGTTGCTT
The DNA here is from genome assembly GCA_026413545.1 of Cichladusa arquata. NCBI lineage: Eukaryota > Metazoa > Chordata > Aves > Passeriformes > Muscicapidae > Cichladusa > Cichladusa arquata. Next base: position 51,703,450 of record JAOTQP010001652.1, read on the forward strand.
GTGTTATTCCTTTCTTTTTGAGTGGCTGGAAACATTGCTGGGTAGACGTTTATTCAGAGCTTTGATTCCATCAAGTCTTGTTCTGTTGAATGTTAAACTCATGATTTTTATTTTCCAAAGGTCACAGTGGAGCATGGAGTCCCTTGCTATTAATACTACACTGAAGTTACAGCACTGTTAATGCTGCTTTATTGAAGGTTTTGCCAACATTCCCATTAACACAGTTTTGGGGGATTTATGCTTTGGCTGTAAAAGTTCTGTGTACCAGATAAAACTTGAAAAACAAACACTCAGCATTATTGCTTTTCTTTTTATTTTTCCTTTTTTTTTGAATACTTCAGATATTTGCAATATTGTAACAGCCTTTAAGTCTTAGTGATATTGCCACTATGTCCCCTCACCCTATTTCTTTCTTAAATTTTTAGAGTATATGTGTTCATTTGTAACTGATCAGATGATCTGGCTCACTCAAAAGGAAAGTGTGGCACTTCTGAAAACCTTTAAAATAAGACTGAAGGACCAATTCTGGATCATTATTACTTGCAAGCTTTAAGAATTTTTGGCAATTTGACTCAAAAAAATAAAAAAAATATGTAACTTTTAAGTATTTATTGAAGTATAATTATAGAAGTCTTATTTATGTATAATAAATGCACTAGTGTAAGTCTCTGACACGTTAAATAAGTGATGTACTCTGTGTGTGTGTATATATATATTTATACACACACATATGTAAATACTGCACAAATATGAAAATTTACTTGGTATGGATGCAAGCCAAGCCTGTTTAAGGGAATTTATTGGTAAGTCTAGACTTGTTGAATTGTATGTGGACAAACTATAATTACTTAAGAGATGGATTAAGGAGTCTTTGTGTATGTGTATACACTCGTATAGGAGTGCCCTGTGGGTTTGCCTGAAAAAGACCAAATATACATGTGTAGTCTGTTACTCATGAATTTTTGTTCAAATGCTTCTGTTAGCAGACTATATGTCATTTGGAAACAAACCAGTTTATTCCAATTTTTCCTTTTTTCTATTTATAGAGACTTAACAAATAACCGAATAGGCTGCCTGAATGCAGATATATTTAGAGGACTTGTAAACCTTATTAGATTGTAAGTATAATTTGTCCTATATAAATACACTTAAGTTTTAGCCTTGTGTAAGTTAACCTTCCTTGTTTCCAGAGGAGTAGTTTATTTAAGGGTGCTCTTGGAAGACAGTGCCTATGGTTGTGGTTTGTTACTCAGTAGCAAGCTTAAAAACAAGTGTTGGGGCCAACCCAAACCGCACTATTCAGCGATCTGTTGGCCTTGCAACAGTTTTCCAGTGTCTTAGAATGTGTAGCTGGGAGGGAGACTAGGAGACTGTACAAAATATTTTCTTTAAAAAAATATTTCAGCATTATAGACTTTTTCAGTATCCATGCCTTCTACAGTGGCATTGGTGTCAGTCTGTTTTGCTGGCTGCCTTGCACGTTTTTAACTCCTTCATGTGCTTTAAGGGGATAACATGTAAAATTGTGAAATTTCCCTGGTTGTTAGTTTTGTACATGCAGTGCTTTCACTGATATATAGAAAGTTGTATAGATAATATTTAAAAAATCATTCTGATAGATTGAATATGCTTCTTAGAGCATGTTTATGGGAAGACATCAGTTCACTGTGAACAGCAAAATTAATTTTACACTTCTTGAATCTATGTTAACATCTGCCAGTTGTTGCTTTAAGTATAAGTAAAGTCCTTGCATTTACTTTTTTTTTCCAATCTTAAAATTCTTCACCTAAACCAGGAGTATTAGAGAACAGTTTATTTGGAGATTTTTGCTAGACTATTTGAGACCTAATTATTATTACAGTCCTGTGAATTATGGCAGTGTCACAATAGTACCTTGTAACTTTTAAACATAGAGTTATATTAAAGAGAGGGTTTTTTTATTTCACATGTCATTTGTCTGAGGATGAGTTCAAATCATGATACTTTTATTTCTCAGGAATCTTTCTGGAAATCTGTTTTCTACACTTACACAGGGAACGTTTGATCATCTTGGTTCACTAAAGTCTCTGTAAGTACTTGCTGCACCTGGTCCTAATTTGCATGATTATTTGTGTTCTTAACAAAAACGATTTTATATACAATTCCTTTTACTACATTTTTTTATTTTTAATTTTAATCCTCATAACAGTGTTATCTGAATAAGCACATGGCAAGTGTATGTATGGGTATTTGGGTGTTTATACAACCCCCTTCAAAACTTGCTTGCTATTTGTTACATTTTTCTGAAAAAACAAAGCTATTTTCCCAGCTGGGCTTCCAAAAGTTTTATTCTGTATATATAATTTATTAATTTATAGTAAATAAATAACATTTTACACCTTTATAGCAAAGGTTTAACCAAGATCTTAGTCCTTTGTGAACAGTATAGTTGTGTTACACATAACAGTAGATAAATCTCAGCCCCATCTTATTTTGCTCTTTCTTGTAAGAAGGAAAGTAAATTTTAAAAAAGTGCTGATTATTAGCTTATGCTTTTCCCTTATAGTCATGATAGTTGGCTCACTGTACCTGGGCTTCGTTTCTGGATTTGACACTGAGTTAATTTCTTGTTTATAAAGGAGAATATTTCTTTCCCTTCTCCATCCCTTTAATTGTTCATAAGTTGTTATTTCTAATATTTTAATTGTCTGCATAAAGATTGCTGTCGAAGAACACCACAGATGTGACAAGAGAACCTGGATATAATGGTTGTCTGGAGGAATTCACGTGAACAAACACCAAATGGGGTTTTTCATAGGAATGTTGATTTAGTGTTTGTAGTGTTCTGCCTGTGATGATGTGTTATCCTATAGACATCTACAAAAAGAAAAAGAAAATGTTTTCACTAGAGGTAAAAACCAGTGTAGACATAGCCATATGTACTTGGTACTTTTTTTTTGTTTTGTTTTGTTTCTAAACAGATAAAATAATATTTTCTGAAAAGATAAAATTAATTAATCCCTTAATTTAGCTGACTTCAGCAAATATCTATGGGGATTTGGTATGCCTTTTTACTAGAAAGTACAGAATTATATAGAGAAGACTGTGAGTCAGAAGCCTTATGATTTTCATGTAAAGCAGAATAAAATTGTGTGAATAGTGTTCTGAAAAGAGAAATAGTTGAGGAGCTATTTTTATTTCTGTTGATTTTACTGCAAAAGCATTTGATGAAATGCCACAGTGAAGAAGTGAAGTGTCTTCTTAGGCTATGATGGTGATATTCAAGCAATTCTTTATTGTTCACCTGAAGTAGTGTGAACACTCTCCATGAAGGAAATTACTACCATTTTTTTCATGTACTGGTATTAAATACTCCTCATATTTATGAGGAGGATTCCTTTTCTCAGGGAGTATGTCCTTTTGTTCTCAGAGTACAGCTTGCAGAGGATTAGAATAACTTCCAGTAGGTAGAGGTAGGCATCTCCACTGTAATCTAGACTTTGCTTGTTGCCTTTGTGTCTGTGGCAATGAGAAGTATTGCATAACTGTTGATGTCAAGCTTTCAGACTATGGAGTTCTGCAGTTTGTCACTGAAAATGCCTATGTTTTGTTGCAGAGAATTTCAAACTGATTATCTTCTTTGTGATTGCAACATACTGTGGATGCATCAGTGGTTAAAGGAGAGAAATATAACTGTACGTGAGACTAAATGTGCCTATCCCAAGTCACTTCAGTCACAAACAGTGACTGGTGTTAAACAGGAGCTTCTCACCTGTGGTAAGCACTCCAGATTTGTTTTCCAATGCATTCCATGTTCTGTTAATATTAGTGAACAGACTTTTTTGCTTATTTCTTTTCCCTAAAATTCAGCACTTAGGTGACAGTGGTAATAGCGACTCCTTTTCAAAGGTTGATCTTCAGTTGTGATTCATTATTGCTTGCTTTTGGAAATAAATAATAAACAAATTGATGATTGTGGTTGTTAGTTTGTAGAAACAAAGGGTATGTAACTCTCTCAATAAAAACCTTTTTCCCGGTAATCTGTATTTTTCAGAGATCTTTACCAAAATGTCACAAGAGGAATCAGAAACTAATCATTTCTTTCCTAGGTTATGTGAATTTTTCTAGCCCCAAACTTCAGAAGCTAAAAGATCTTCATTTTATGAGTTACTTTCCTGTGTGGTGATTCTATTCTTGATTACCCTTCTTTTTGTGCCAAAACCATGACCAACTTGCTGAACTTTTTTTTTATTTTGGAATTATTACAACTGTAAAAATAAAAACTCATATGTTAGTGTGATTTTTGAATCCTAGTGAAAGGAACTAAAATGCATGATTGCATTTTTCCTTCAAATTTGTATTTTCCACTCTTTTAAATGTGGGCTAGCAAAAGAGTCTTGAAATATGTCACATTAAAGGAATGCACATTTTGAAAAAGGATACAATGATAATCTGTATTTTTTAATATCCGATGCATTAAATGTAGTTTTTGTATGCGTTTTTCCAGATGCAACTTTATATTGATATATAAATAATTGATACTCATTTAGAGTATTTTTCTCCTCTTTTGAAAATTAGGTATATAATGGATTCTTGCTATTAATGTGGCTTTATGATTTGAATTCTAGAACCACCACTTGAATTACCGTCCTTCTATATGACTCCATCTCATCGTCAGGTGGTCTTTGAAGGAGACAGTCTGCCCTTCCAGTGTATGGCTTCATATATTGACCAAGACATGCAAGTCTTGTGGTATCAGGATGGGAAGATAGTGGAAACTGATGAATCCCAGGGTATTTTTGTTGAAAAAAACATGATTCATAACTGCTCACTGATTGCAAGGTGAATCCATAGTGAGAAAATGTTTTTCCTGCTTCTTACTTTCTGCTCTGATTTAGTGACTATTTCCATTACCAATAAAGGCCTTCTCATATTCTCACTGCGTGAACATGTACACAGAAACTTCCCAAGTAGAGAAGTAATCTTCATACATCTCCTGTTAACAGTAAAGTTGGAGGAAGGAGGTCTAGAGACTTGGTAGGTGACACCTATATGCTTAGAATAGGATTAGCTAGAAGAAGTTGCACTTGGGTTTTAATTTTCTGCATGTTTCACCCAATGCATTCCTTCAGAATATGCTTGTGGTAGGATACGTTCATTTTCATGGCATTTTAAAATGATGAAAATGTTGAAAACAAGGCATTTAACTGAATTGCTCATGGATTCTTTACTACTCTTTTTGAGCACACCACACTTGTTAATATTGTTCTCCAGCAGACATCTGTAAATGTCATTTATTCTGCCTGCAGCAGATTGTCGACTTATTTGGCATCTACAGAGTGGTTATATATTCTGTAATTGTATTAGTAAATTAGAGCTTCAGTGTTTATAACAAATAATGCAGTTGGGAATTTATTTTAATTTGGCTTTTTTAAGCAAATGAAAATTTTGTCTCAAATAGCAATAACGCTTGGGGCATCTGGACTTATTGTCTCTTCTTTCTGAAGTCTAGGGACTTTTTCCTATGGCTGTTTTTTTTTTTTTTTTTTTTTGTTTCCTACCTTGGCGAAATTGAGAGCCCAAAGAATAGTAAATACTTCACTGTTAATTACAGTACACTGAGATGTAAATAGCTCTGGTTTTATAAGATCACTCAGGGCTGTATGTAATTTGATGTTTCTTCCATTGTCTTTCTGTACTTAATTCATCTTCTGGTAAAAGCGTATATAAATGTTTTTGCAAGACTATTTGGTTGTATTTGTTTATTTTGTCTTTCCAGTGCACTGACAATCTCAAACATTCAGGCTGGCTCCACAGGAAACTGGGGTTGTCATGTACAAACCAGACGTGGTAATAACACAAGGACAGTAGACATAGTGGTGTTAGAAAGTTCTGCACAGTACTGTCCTCCAGAGAGGGTTGTGAACAATAAAGGGGATTTCAGGTTAGTAACCTCAGGTTTTTTTCAGAGTAAAGAACAGTCCATTTAATTTCACTTCTAACTAAGATTTTATGCTTTAAAGGTGCCTTTGTGGATGTTTGTTTATAAATGGTGTGTAATACTTTTTTAACTCTTCTAAATTACTATGTATTGACAGAAGTGCATGAAATTATAATATGAGATGTTAAACTTTGAGCCTGGTAACACATGCTTGAAAGATATTGAAACTAACTTATGATATTTGAAATATATACATGAAATTATTGGAATAGTTAAACTTCAGTACATTGCCTTTAAGATAAAGTTAGACCACATACTGTGAGGGGGATTTCTGTCAGGTTATCATTCTCATTTTAAATGCCTTCTGCTCCTATATGACAGAATCACTATATAAGAAATATACAACATAGTTTGGATCTTTTTCCCCCGTGAGTATTAAACAATAAGAATCGTGCTGCTTTCTTTTAATGGTTGTTGGTATTGTGTTGGGACTGGTAGCTGTGATATTCCATTGTGTTGAGTATTGCAGAGTATTTTATCTTTTGTTCTTACCTCTTCACCTGTTTTCCCTTTTCTGATCTTTCTGCTGCTGGTCACTCTAACAACACGTTATTCCTGGAGGTGCCAGCTGTAACAGATAGCTTCTGTATAGATTCTCTGTATGTAAGGTAATTCCCTTTATGACTACTCTGTGTTTTACCTCCCTGCAGTAGTTCCTACTGAGAATTAGTGTCTGCAATAGCATTGTGCTCACTATGGTGCGTAGGATTTCTTAATGTTGTATAAACTGCTTTTATCCACTCATTTCACTTTCCTTATGCTGCTTGGCTGTGTTGATCTTCTGCTTGGTCTTTTGTTTACAGTTAGAGACTTTTCCTTTCCCTGTGTCCATTAGAGTTTTTTAAGTCATGTTCTTTGTATACAGCTAATCTAAGACCATGTATCTTTTATATTAAGAAATGAAAAGTAAGTTCAACCACGTTGCAGGGACATAATTTTTGGGGGGAGGGAAAAACAAGCTTTCAATTGTAGAAGACCTCCAGCTGTAGCAAAAACTTACTTAAAGTCCAGGCTGAGAGCATTATTTCCATGCTGATCTCCTTTATGTTCATCACTTGGACAATTTGAGAAGGGCGAATATGAGGAGCTATTAGTAAGGGATTTAGTGTTAAGATTACTTGCTGCACAGAGGCAATTTAGAATTACTGAAGAACTTCACTCCCACATTGTAAGGAATAATTTATATATGTAACTTTGTGCATGTCCTCTTTTTACACTGTGGTTGTTTCAACTGCAGGGATCAGCATTACATTAGAAAAGGAGAACTTCCTGCTTTAGATAAAAGCTGAAGAAAGTCAAACAGATGCAGGTTGTATTCATCAAAGAACACATCTATTTAAATCACTTATGCATTTTTTTATGATACAAGTGTGAATTGTTCTTCTTTGATTTGCCATTAGAGGTGAAAACAGATGGTAAAGGCTTATTTCAAAGTGCTTTCCATTAAATTAACCTGTGCTGTTCAGTGACTGTTCAGTGTAATAGGATTTACCCCCTCTGGAATGCAGTAGAAAGAAATAAGATTTCAGGAAATGTTCAGCTTATCAAAAAGTTCACTGTGTCTGGGTTTACTATAACAGACTTCCACTTGTAGCTAGGGTAGAGTAATAATAAAGAGTAATTTTTCACCTTTGAGAGCATATGGAAATAGGGCTTTGACTAGTGAGAAAATGGTTCTGAGCAGATGGCTGTAAATGATCCTAGGTGAATTTGATTTTATAGTTTTTTTAGTTGGAACTGGTTAGTCTTTAGCTTGGATGGTGTTTCAAAACTGGCATCTAGATTTTTATCCCTGCAGAGATGGGATGGCAAAGAGTAACGAAGGATAGGAATGCAAAGTGTAATGAAAGAGGGTGTTTGTCTTTCAGTGTCTTTGTTTCAGTATTAGTTCAGCATAGTTTGTAAAGGTTAGGCAAAAACATCATCATGGAATCTATTTTCTTTAATTTAAATATTCTAAGTCTTACTCAGATAATATCCCTGAGTATTTTACAGTCAATGATTAAATTGAAAATACAGTTTGCATGTTAAAATATTTCCACTCAGTAAATCCTTTAACTGTTGTGTTTAGCATAATTTTATGCTGGTAGTTGATAGAATTATTTTTTAAATATAAGAATTATCTTTTTGAAAAGTGTTACTCACTGGGTGTAATATATTTTAAAACTGTAATTATCATTCTGAATTTAGAAATCTACTAAGATGTAATAAAAATAGACTGGACTATCTGTAAGTTAATGAAATTATGATGTAAAAACTCATTGTAACTGAAAGTTACTGTTCATTTAAAGAAATGAGTGCTTTCAAAACAGAATTAATATGTATGAAGGAAAGGATTCTTTTATAATCTCATGGTCTGCCTTTTTCTTTTCCCCTGAAATGAAATTAAAGTGCTTAAACGTAAATGAACCATCTTTTCCCCCACAGCTGTCTACACTCATGTATATGTGATAAATTTTGAGCACCTAATTATACAGAGTAATGAAAGAAGAGTGTTAATACAGCCCAAATTTGCACTTCTACTAGCAGTTGGGTAAACTGTGAAAGATGTTCAAGCTTAGACTACCAGGAAATTAAGAATACAGTCAAACTTACATGACCTTTGTTTGCATGGTAAGAATTCCATGCCATTAATCACCTTTTGAGCTCTGCTGGAGGGTGTCCTCTGTGGCATCATGGAAACTGGAGAATGCCTCTTTAGCTCATGTCATACAGGTATTGGGAGGAAACAGTACAACTTGACATTCATTTAGCAAAACTAGGGAATAAGAGAAATGTAGTTAAGGCTAAAATCAGTTCCCCTATCTCATTCACCACTGGGTTGCAAAGAAACTTGTATCTACACAAGGGGTTTAGTGCATGGGAGAGGAAAGAGGATAATAGACACTGTGGTTTGGAGGCATTTCTCTTTATGGCACTGTGTGTTTGTATTGTTTTTGTGATGTGAGATTTTAAATTGCCCACCATTTATGTCCTGTTTAGTAGAAAGCTTTCTAAATCATTATACAAATAATGCATTAATAGTAAAATGTTTCTGTATATACCTATATTTGTTCTGAAGGTAGCATAGACTGTAAGACTACCTGGCATTGCTTGTGTTCTTTTGAGAAGATCATGGCAAAAGGTGATAAAATGCTGTGTAGGGAGATGAATGCAAAGTAAACTCAGGGAGAGTAAAAAGACAATAATGAAAGAAAGGGGTAATAAAAAAAGGGAAAGTGGTGATAAGAAGAGGGAGAAAAGGCAAACAATCTTGTGATAATCTAATAACCTTTGAAGTACTGTTAAACACTGCAACTCTCACTATTTTTCTGTTTGATGACACTGAAGTTCTAGAAGATATACATATATATAGCTTAGAAATAATACTTTTTTTAAAGCATAGTAATTAAAGATCTCCTAAAAGCCTTTTTACTTTAGAGTCCTAGTCTGAGAAACCAGAGAGAAACTCTGTTTTCTCTTTTTCTACTTCTTTAGCACTAGATGTGAACAGTGAGAAAAGGAACAGCATGTGCCATATTTCAGTAAAAATATTTTTCTTGGAGGTTGTGTCATAAAACCTCTGTCAGGACCACAGAATTTAAATTATTCCAAGGCCATGTGACACTCAGTCTGTAAGGTGATACATTCAGTGAAAACTGAGCTGACCACACTTTTACTGTAAATGCTTTGGAAAAATATGCTTTTAGAAAACTGTAAAGACAGAGACAAATACCCCTTTTGAAGTGGCATCTTTGATGTGGAAACTTAATATAAAAATTTCAGCATTGATAAATGTTTTTGGAAATTATGTTTTGATAGTCCAGTGGCAGTGTTTCTGGAAACTTGACTGCATTCTAGAAGTGGAGGTTTGAGTGTATTATGCAAGGTATTTGTGGGCCTGCATGCCTTGTAACAGCTGTGCCAGCTGGTTTATTAGTTGTCCTCATCTGCCTGTTTTCTTTTTGGCTTTGTTCTCTGAAGGCTTATTATAGGAGCACAGAAGTATTTCATCTTTCTACTTGTTTTTCCAGCCTGTGTTGTATCAGAGTTTATTTTAATTGTCCCTACTGACATTTCAGAGACTTGCATGTGTACATGTATTGTATCCTGCTGTCCTTCCCTCCCTTCCCAGGAGATGCATAACTTGCTCTCTCCATGATCATAGTTGGCCAGACATGATCCAGTCTGATGTTTTGTTAACTTTCTGAGATGCATGTAACATTGCACTAAGGTTACTACTGAAATCATGGCAATTCACAACAATACTGTTGTAATTTTTTCTGAGGAAGATTTTTGTCCTGTCTTTTGCCTTCTTCTTTACAGTTAAAAAGATGTTAAAGTCCTTATGTTATCACTGCAGAATCTATACCTATTCTTTTAATTAATTTACATTCTCTTAAATACCTTGATATGGTTACAGGCATTCAAAGTCGGTGCTAATTATTTTACAATTTCTTTCTTCTTTAAATACCTCCATTGTCACCAAATCTGGTACAAGTTTTTCTTTCTGGTGTTGGTCGATGGTGACACTTCTCTTAATTACTTGAAGTGGCTGTTGAGGTTCTGAGTGTATGTGAATGAATAATTGCTGGGCTGGATGAAGCTCTGCTGGATACCCAAATAATCTTCTGTCTCTCCTAGTATTCAAATACTCTAGTGATGGTCATAATAACAAGTCTCCATTTCATAATGAAATTATGTCACTACAATATGGAGACCTGATCTGTAACGTTAAAGCTGTTACAAAAAGTAGTTAAATTCAGGTCCTTGTTTCCTAGTTTAGTTTGTTGTATTTATCATCTAGTCTTTTCCATTAGTTCTCTCACCGACTTTTATGGTTGGTGCAATACTGGGATGCCACCAGCAGGTATATTTTTGTTACTTCTTGCCCAAACTTAAGTAATGTTCAAAATGGCCTGAACTAAGTGTCTTTCTTCCATTACTGAGCATGTTACAATTGTTCTGTTGGAACTAATTAAGAATAAATGGGAGTTTAAGATGGAGATGACTTCTAGTATACCCTAAAAAGTTTGTATCTTCTATCAGTTAATAGAATTGAGAAATGTAGCCTTTTACTTTAGTCCATCCCTGAAGTTAATTCTCTTCTCTCAGGAAGAGCTGTGATAAATTCTAGCATCTTCAGTAAGAGGTGTTACTAAACTGAGGGAAAATGGTGTTGACTTCAGTTTTTGTGTTGGTAATAGTTCTTAAAATTTTAATTTCCTGGAAATGGAACATCCTTCAAGGTGTTTTCTTCATCCTCCTGCAAACAGAGAAATTTTGTTTTTTCAAATATCAGTATGTTCTTAGCATTTCTTAATTTCAGTGATAGTAGTGAATAAACGACCATCTACTGAAATGCATTCCAGATATAAACAAATACTTTAAATCACAGTGTAATCCACCAAAATTTTTTGTTTGACAGTTACAGTTTTTGGACTCAACTGCTTTGTACAAGGCCCTTTGAAATACTTAAAATTTAGAAAAACTATGTTAGCTCTTAAGACTCTTAAGGGAACTTGACATAATGAGACTATAGAAAGCCTGGGATGATCAAGTGAAGTTCACTTGCTTTCAGTTTTAGTTTAACCTTATATGTTGGATTGTTAAATTTGAGATACTGAGTATTCTGCAATTTAGATAGGTATGCTTTTTACTTCTAAAATGTAAGAATTAGTGCTCTGAATGATAAAATAGCACTTATGCATATGAGCTTTATGCATATAACAGGGTAGAGAGCCAGAAGCAGGGGCAGGCAGACTGGCTGCTATTTCTTGTCCCTTCTGTCTGCTCAGTATTTCATCTTAATTCAGGCATGATTTTCTTTTTTTTTTTTTTTTTTTCTTGGATCAGTTCTGCTCTAATGAATGATCAGTGCATTAAAGATGTATTGCCGTTTATTTTCTGGGGGTTTTTTTTGTTGTTAGCTATGTTTGTACAGATGAAATACGCAGTAAAATTGGAGGAGAAAGTGGAGAGCACCGTAGGAGTTTTCTTAAAAATGGCATAGTTTCATATACCTTGAGTGAAAGGAGTTCTTTTCTCCTTTCTTGACATTATGAACAATTTTTTCCCCATTAATTTCTATTTGGTATTTTGTTTGCCAAACTGGTCAGAGTGGTTGTACTACTGCTACTACTGTTTTTTGAATAATGCAGATACAGTCTTCTGTTCATATCTGCAGTTTGGTACAAATATGAATGCAATTGTTTGGAAGTTGTATTGATCCATGTGTAAAGGACAAGTAGAAAGCAAGACTTGTTTTTATAGTGTTATCAGTGAATTTTTCATGAAGTAGGCAAGGTTTTTTACCAAAAAATGGTAAACTATTTTTAGTTGTTTTATAAGCACCTTCTTCTCTCCACCTGAAACCTCATGAAAGAGTTCAAAAAAAGCATCCTGGCATTAGAACTCATTTTGTTAATAGACACAAATATGAACAGCTTGAAAATACTGAAGATGAGCCAAGGTGTGCCTTTAAATAGTTTAGAGATGCTTAGTTTTGAGTGTCTCTTTATTTCATGTTGTAGTGCTTAATCCTTTTATTTACTTGTCATGTAAATTTGTCTAAATGTGAGGGTTTTTTTTCCTTTTGACTCCCCAGGTGGCCCAGAACATTGGCAGGCATCACAGCATACCTGCTGTGCACACGTTATTCTGCTGGCAGTGGGATATATCCTGGCAACTCACAAGATGAGAGAAGAGCCTGGCGCAGATGTGACAGGGGAGGGTACTGGGCAGACGAGGACTACTCCAGGTGCCAGTATGCAAATGATGTGACTCGAGTTCTTTATATGTTCAATCAGGTAATTAGTGCATTTCTCTAAAACCAAATTATGAAAATCTGATTAATGAAAATAAAAACTCAGAGGACCCTTTATCTTCTTTAAGCTGGAAATACTGGTGGTCTACATAGATTACAATGGACACATGCCACTGAGTACAATACTGGAACTTGTAGGTTTAGGTTAAAAGCTTGGTTTAGTATCTCTTTTGAGTTGAGTGCCTGTAGATTGAAAATTTATTCTTTGTATTTATCTAAAGCAGAAGACAATGGCTTGTCATGATTATTTTTGTCAACTGGATGCCATGTTCTGCCCAAATCATATAAAGAAACAAGGCAGGCTTAATCTGTAATGGAGAACAGCTCTTTTTGTTACAGTAGTAGAGAGTAGTCAAATACTTACTACTCTGCCTTTCTTGCTGTAAACTTTTGATAGATTCAGTGTGAATGATAAGAGTTAACTAGAGAAAGTAGTGAGTATTCACTAGGCTTCTTTGTCTGTTAGCACTTACCAGGATCCAAGAGAGTATTCTAGAATTAAAATTGTAGCTATGAAACAAAATTTTTCAGCTCCAGGTACCTTTTGAGGTTTAAGTAGTTAATGCACTCTTCCACTGTTCTGTAGTGATGTACACAACCTTGTCTGTATAGATGCTGTTTTGAAAATTACTTCATAAAACTTTGAACTTCTGGTTTAAGCTTCTTTTCTAGCTCGTGCTGTCAGACCACTTGTATGGATGAAACAGGTGAAACCATGGAAATACGGGATTTTTTTTGGTGTGGTGTTTTGGAGTTTGTTTGGTGGTTGGTTTTTTGTTTGTTTTCTATAAATAATGCTTGGTCACTGGAGTTGATGATGTTGATAGCACTACTTATGTTTAGCATGGGGCTATGGTGCTTGTCTGTGCCCAGGGTAGGATTTCTACATCTTGTGTGGGTTTGGAGTATTCCAGTTGATCTCACATTCTTTTAGGGAAAACTTCACGCTACTGATCTGAAGCATGTCAGCCCCCAGCTGGGCCAATCAGATCTAAACTGGCATTTTCCCCTTGGGATGTCTTAGATTTATACACACAGTGAAGTCTTGATGTCCAGTTGATTGGGCTAACTCCAGTTTGAGGCAAAAGATTTGTGCTGCCTATTGTGTAAGATGGGCTGACTTGCTCCCTCTGCATTCAGGAACTTCCTGATGCTGACATAGCTTTTTGTTCTCCTGCTCTGATTCCCTGAGGACCCCTGAGTGCTGTCCAGCAAAGATGGCAGGGGTGAGAGTGAGAAGGAAAGAAAGGGAATGCCTGTTAACTTAGAGGTTGACATAACTATTCTGCTTTACTGCTTTATATTCCTAGCACTAGAGGTACATGCCATGGCTTGGTCCCAAGAAACAGGTTTGAGGGTTCAAATGAAGAGTGTTCTTTCTTAATGGCTGGTTAACAGGAGAGAGATGATGCTGGGGATCACTTCGTGCTTTTATGGGACACAGAAGGGTTGAGTGTTAGCTTAAATAGAGCTTTGATGCTGCTGGTTTGCTTTTTTCTCACCTAGGAATTCACATTTTTCTGCAAGACCTTTGACAACTCAAAGCCATTCCTGCTTATATACTGTAGCTCAGCTGCTCAGAGCCTCAATAACTTAAGATTGTTTTAACTGCTTTTGGTTAGCCAACATTTTTCAGGTTGTTTAAGAATGTTGCCAACTTTGTGTTAGGAAGTTTAAAATGTAAGAATCAGACTGGTATCTTCAAAAAAGCAAATGAATAACTTTCATGTGTGAGGTAGATATAGTTTCCTCTTATCTACTCAAAAATAAGTGCACACAGGTATTCTATGCTGAAATTTTTTTAAAGGGAGAAGGGGAATATTTTGGGTTTGGAAGTTGTTTTTACTTAGAAAAGTTGCCTTCTTTTTATGTGTAGTAGGTCTGGAATTTTTAGCAGTATTCTGCACAGAACTTTGTCTCTGAGACCAATGTTAAATGTAATCATATTACAAGCATGTTTATAGCCTTTGAACAAAGGTAGTTGAGCTGTTTTGAGCATCAGAACTTTGCCAAACATTTAAAATCAAGTAAAAGTTCACATGTAAAATAAAATGAAACATTTTTAACATTCTACAAGAGCATTCATATTCCAGTGTTCTTGTTTGTGTATTGAACAGGTACAGTTTTAGGTGAAAAGAAATTCTTGATTAAAAAAAAGTTCAGAGAAATTATCTAGAGTGTCTGAATTTGAAAGTTGACTTTGTTCAGTATGTGTTAGGACTTTATTTGCACTTTAAATGCATGACTTTTAGCATATTGACAAAAAGTTCCATTAGTCACAATGAAATTTATGTACAAGTGCTAAGACTGGCAAGGATAAATATATAATTGTGCTTATGTAGCATTTTTCAAATTCAGTAGGGCAGACTAGATATCTCCACCAAAAACCAGAGAGAGAGAGCCTCTCTAGTTTGGATTATCATGGATAAACAGCATCTGAACATGAGCTGATAACAT
The DNA here is from genome assembly GCA_026413545.1 of Cichladusa arquata. NCBI lineage: Eukaryota > Metazoa > Chordata > Aves > Passeriformes > Muscicapidae > Cichladusa > Cichladusa arquata. The sequence continues at coordinate 51,718,692 of JAOTQP010001652.1, forward strand.
TAGCACAGCTTTCCACTGTACTAAGTCAAATTTCCCATTTTTGGTCCCTTCTGGCTCAGGCATGTTGATGTTGTGTATTATTTAGTGAAGAATTTTCCAGCATGGGATTTGTTTCAGGAGTGAAATCATGACCTTTGGCATAGTGAGATCTGTCTTGGATTTTTGTGTGTGTATGCCATTCCAAATGCTTCCTATAATTACAGAATTGAGAGTGAATGCTGTGGCAGTTGTGTTTTTGAATTGGTTTGGCTTCTCTTGCTATAAAATGCTGTATTTAAAGAGCTTTGTGTTCTCATGCCTTGGCTTTGGTGAAAATAAGCAGTTGACAGTACTGTTTGGGGGTTTTTTCTTCTTTTTTTTTAGTGCAATACCTCTCTCCCTTCTAGGAGAACAGCATAAAATCCAGTTTCTGACTGCCAGTAGAAACAGTGGTTCTCTGGCTTGTAGGATATGTTTTTGCTTACAGATAAGGTGGTGGTTCTTAGCTGTTCAAAACACTGTGATCCTTGTGGGAATTGCTTTCCTCTTTGGATTGATGTTTATTTATTAATTGGTGAAGTGTTGTCTCTGTCCTTTTTCAAATGCTCATGTTTGTTCTCTGTGTAGATGCCGCTCAACCTCACTAATGCAGTGGCAACAGCAAGACAGCTCTTGGCTTACACAGTTGAAGCAGCAAATTTTTCTGATAAAATGGATGTAATTTTTGTGGCTGAAATGATAGAGAAATTTGGAAGATTTGCTGAAAAATATAAAGAGGTAACTGGATAATTTGCCATCACTTTAAAGATAATCAAAGTGTTTGTCCTTAAGTATTCTGAGCAGTGAAATCTTCCCAACATTAGACGCAGGCACTGAGTTAGTAGATTGCCAGATTCTATTCCATGTTTTTGTTTGTTTAGTAGGTCCCTGAAGTTGCTGACCCATGGTCACAGACTTTGCATTCGCGCTGAGATGATCCAGCATTCACTGGACCTGTAATGTGAGTAACACCTCTGGTCAGCACTGGAGCAGGGAGATAGGTACAGTAAGTCTGTTTTTATTTAATATGGAGTGGGTCACACAGGTTTTCATTGGTACGTTCTTATCTAAAAACACAAATAATGAAAGCCTCAGAGATCCTCTCAATAATGAATAAAACAAGACTTATCTTCTCCCCTTCCACCTGATAGACTGTCTTTATTCAATATTGAGCTATATCTCTAAGGTTTTCACTCCTCCTCTGTCTTGCAGGATATAACATAAGACATTAAAACAAAATCTTAGAGAACGCTCATTGTTGGGGAGAAAAATGCAAGTAGTTGAATAGTCCCGCCATTGGGTAGAAACTCTCTGTTTCACTGCTGAACAGAGGTTATATTGATCTCACTGTACAGTGCATGTTGGGAAGTTGGAGAGCATAATGCCTCAAGGTTAAATTCGTGAAAAAAAAAAAAAAAAAAGCCAAATTTTCCCCATCTACCCCCCAGCAATCCATAAATGCTGGTTCTACATCCTTTGCAGAATTCTTTAGAGGATTTTCATCTTAGACAATGGATTTTTTTCTCAGTGGATTTGTTTTGAAGCCAGCCTGTGATTTGCTGGTATATTTAAGATACATGAGTACAATTTCATGTAAAAATTCTAGTAGCTATTAATGATGTTTGATTTCTTATGAGGTTATTACTCTGCAAACTTGTTCTTGATACTGTTTTTCATATTCATTCACTTACACTATCTTCTTATTTGTTCCCTAATTTGTGCTAAAGTGGCTATTCTGAAAGATTAATATGGTAAATAATAAACAGGTTCATTTAATAGTTCTTTCTTCATTTAATAGCTCTTTCATATCAGAAGCAACAAGACAAATGTTCAGAAAGTTCTTAGCAGATTGTCTTAAGTTAGAATACAGCTGGAAAAGCTTGTTCATGCCTCGATAAGGAGGAGAAAAAATAATGTACAATATATTTTAAAAGTATGAATCATCTTGATTTCTTCAACTTGAGGATGTTAACACTGCTGGTTTATTCTAAAATCACTGTTTGTTTATGTATGAAACTTGTTACCATTTATCAAGTAATAATACGTCATGATAAGCACTTTCAATTAATTTAACTTTGTTGTTGAAGATTTAATGAAAGGACTACAGCCTGCAAATGCTACTTAAGGCTCTGTGTTAGTTATGAGTTTTTACTGATTGTAACTTCCGTTCCTAAGAGAGCCAGTTCTTAAAATAATAAATACTTTTGTATTCCAATTCCTGCCTTTAAATATAAAGATTCAAAAAAGAGCAAATTGTTGTGTTCTCTCCTTATTAACAATATTCTGAAAAAATAATTAGGGAGCCTGCATAGTAAAGGAGATAGCTTCCTCACCCTATCCTCTCTCTCTTCAAGTAGAAAATTCCAGTCCCTAAATTTAGGCACAGTGAATTGCATTTCATTTAATTCAACTAAAAATTATACTCACCTTTGCTTTTGGTGATTATTGTCGTTGCTCCTTAAATGTTGTGAAAATCTGGTATAGGTCAATGTTGTCAATGTAGGTGGTCATTATTTTTGGTAAAGTGGCCTAAATAAATAAGTTCCCTTTATAGTTTGTATTTATTTTTCATACAGAAGGAAGGGTGGGGACTGTGAATGTAAAACAATTTAATTGATGGTTTGAAAGCAGCACTGGTATCTGTGGGTATTTGCTGTCTCTCACATAAATCTGTGACCTGAAACAGTCATGCAAATTTGAAGGCAAACAAGAAAAAACTTTGACTTGCTAAAAGAAAGCAAAACAGAAGGGTTGTATGCTAATTTTTGCCTGTTTTAGTCTTTTCCTATTGTCTTCTATAATACATGCTAACTGTATTATAGTTGATTTATAGTTTTAGTTTCCAAGTTGATTCTAAATAGTCCTCTTAAGCAATTAGTACAGTAGAAAGTGGAGTATTGCACCCTTACCTTTTAATAAAATACTTATCATGGGGTTTTTTCCTAAGTACAGTATAAACAGACACATTCTGTTGGCATGACATTTTTCTTCAGTGGGGGTAAATGTCTGAGTCAAAGTATTTCAGCATCTCAACATGCTGAGGTGATTGAAATAGGAGCAACCATTTTCCTTGTGCTTTTTGTGCTGGCAACTCGCTTTGTATTTTCTGCTAATGACCCTACCTGCTGAATGCTTTCATACCTATAAAAGAGTCTTACTTCTCTTCCATGTTAGCTTGGCGACGTCATGGTGGACATAGCAAGTAATATTATGTTGGCTGATGAACGTGTTCTGTGGATGGCACAAAGGGAAGCCAAGGCTTGCACCAAAATTGTACAGTGTCTACAGAAAATTGCCATGTATCGGCTTGCAAATGGAGCTCAAGTTTATTCTACTGTAAGCATGAATTTATTTATTTGTTTAGAAGAGGTTTTGCTCGCTCTTGAATTTGAATAGCTTTTTATTTTTCTTAATAGAAGCTGGCATTATCTGAGATGCCTACTATTTCTGAAGGGAGTAGAGCAATACTCTGAAAAGATTTATACCTGCCACATAAACTGAGATGGTTTTCTGGATGTGTTTTTCTGTGAAGGCAGAGAATCCCTTTAAGATTATTTATTATCCTGTCTGTGGTGTGTAAAATCATTTCGTGTTTGATTTTTGTTGTCACAGTATTCTCCAAATATTGCTCTTGAGGCCTATGTAATAAAGGCTGCTGGTTTCACTGGGATGACTTGCACAGTATTTCAGAAAGTGGCTACATCAGACCGTACAGGACTCAGTGATTATGGGAGAAGAGACCCAGATGGAAATCTAGATAAACAATTAAGCTTTAAGTGCAATGTTTCAAATACACTGTCAAGCCTGGCTTTAAAGGTGAGCTGCTCTTTGTTTGCCTACTGACTTTGTTATAATATATAGGAGCAGTTTGGCAAGCAAGTTTATTGTTATTAATTTCTACGGTTAAATTAGCATTTTTGTGTAATCCAAAATGACCGAGAAGAATTAAAGGGATAAAGGGTAATAAAGCTTGATTATAAAATAGTTGTTTTAGAGGACACAACTTTTAATAAGTAGGTGTGGTTTTCTTCATTGTAACTTTGGAAGTTGAAAGATCCTTTCAGACTTTTTCATAAGTATGGAAATTGAGATGCTTCCTAGTTTGTAGTAATCCATTTTTATTTTTCTGCATTTTTCATATTCATTACATATTGAATCAGACATTAGCAGTCTCCTTAAAAATGTGAAAGATTCTGCTCAGAGTAATACTGTAATTAAGCATGAAATAGAAGATGGACCTGAGAGGTGTGTGCATGTGCATATACACTCACATGCACACACACGTATATATTACATCCATATCTGGGTGTGTATAAAATGAAAACACTTCCTCATATTCCATAAAAGTGTTTTTTCAGTTATATTCCCCAACTTAGCAGTTTATTTTTAGCACTTAAATTGCTTAATTGGAAGACATATATTACAATTTATACATATGCAATTCTATGAAATTATATGCACGCTTCTCACTTAAGTATTATATATTGTATACATACATATGTATTTATACATATAATATATGTATATATATTATATACAGGTAAAACCACTCTGTTTGTACGTGGCATTTTGTTTTGAATGGTACTAGTGGACAATTGCAGCCTTTCTCTCTGCTTGTGTTGGTTGCTGCTTCTAGTTGCTAATAGTCTAATCTGGGAAAATTCTCTTAGTACTTTACTGATACCAACTTTATGCTCTAACAAGTAAGATAACTGTTAAGAATCTTTAAAAAAAATTAAGAATCTTAACTTTTTTTCCTTTTAAAAATATTTTAAGACTTTAATAACCTGATTATGCTATTTTATTATTTGGAAGCACTGTCAAATAGGTTGGTCATGATATATAGTCTGCTAAATGCATTCATCTCTGACTCTACGTATAGAGGATTTGCTAATTTAATCTCTGTAAAGAACATAATATTCTCTTTGGAACTCTAAAAATCTGTTTGTTTCTAGAACACAATTGTAGAGGCCTCTATCCAGTTGCCAGCTTCCCTTTTCACCCAAAAACACAAAAGAGAAATCAGACCAGCAGATGAATCTGTCTACAAGCTTCAGCTTATTGCATTTCGCAATGGAAAGCTCTTCCCAGCAACAGGAAATTCAACAAATCTGGCTGACGATGGGAAGCGTCGTACAGTTGTAACTCCAGTTATTCTCACCAAGATAGGTTTGTTTTTATTTTAACTTTTTTGTGATCTTTAGTAAACAGTTTTGACTCTCTTGTTTTGATTAGTGTGTATCCAGCAGAAGGTTTTAGCATCTCACGTGTTAGCTGATGAGAAATTTATGTGCCAACGCATTTCGTTTGTAACAGACGGATCGAACGCGGCCAGTCACCGCGTTCCCATCAATGTGACACTGCGGCGGATTGCGCACGGAGCAGATGCTGTGGCAGCTCAGTGGGACTTCGACCTCCTCAACGGACAGGGGGGATGGAAATCTGATGGGTGTCGCATCCTTCTGTCTGATGAAAATATTACAACCATTCAGTGCTACTCCCTCAGCAACTATGCTGTTTTAATGGTATGACACAAGTTCAGTTTCTTTCTGGAACTTAAAAATGTCTCAAAATACAGTTCTTTTTGGTTTTTTTTCTTGTGTTAAGGAAAACAAGCATTCTCACACTCCATTTCACATAAAACTAGACATAATAAATGTATCTTTAGTTTTTGCTTTTGTTGATGTAAATGTTGAGGTAAGATGAGGTTTAAGTGGAAATCTATCAAAGTATAATTAATTGGGTAATAAATAATTAATGAACAATGATATACTAGGAAAAAAGAATTTCCATATGCAAAGTACTGTATTATAGGAACACATTTTAGTAAGTTACTTAATCAAATTAGTTTTTATGAACTTTAGTCTAATAATGATAGGTTATCTTCAACTGTTACTGCTTGTTATTTTAAACTATCTTCTCTGTGTTAGATTAGATTTTTTGGCTTTGTCAGTTGGCCCAGGAGTGTTTTCCCAAATATTTTTCTCTGTGATCCATAACCAAAGACAGCTACTTAATTCCAAAATAACTGTTAATTCACTGTTATGTAGGTCTGTTACCAGAAGACATCCGTGGAAATGAAAAAAAGATCAAAACACTTAGTAACTATGAAAAATATTTTTGAAATACTGCTGAAAAATAGTATCTAGAATCTAAGCATGTTGCTATCAATAAAATGGTTAACCAGTTCTGAAATATGGTGATAGAAGAGACACTTTCTTTTAGTGCTCCTCAGTTGTGAAACTGAATTTCTTCTTTGTCTGTTCTCAGAACTCTTAATTTCAGTATCTGGCCTGGGAAGCATCCCTTTTTATAGATGGTGACTGCTACCCTGCTGCAGTAGTCCCTACAGATGCTAAATTATAAAATGAATAGGGTGGACTGGTAGTAAGCTGTATAATGAGAAATATTCCGAGGTTTAGGAAATACTGTTAAATATAAATTTAGTATGGGTTTTGTGGCAGTTAATGTGTTCTGTGTGGAATTAAATATATATTTTTGTGTAATATACATGGAAGAAAGAGGACTCCTTTATGATGATTAGTGGGTTAGAAGTTGATATTTTTCTTCAGCAACTCCGATTTTCAAAAATCTTCCTCTGAAGGGAATTAAATGGTAATTACCAAGCTAAACTTATATAAAATTGATTTACATGCCAAGCTTTTTAAAAGAGCTCAAAGAGAGCAACTTTTCACTTTACCTTTGAGGGTGCTGTTTTAAATTACTTTCAACTTTTGCAATCAAGTAAACTTTTACAAGTAGTGTTCCTTTCTTTGATATTTTTAAAATATATAATCCTTTCCTAGAATTTAGAATTAAAGAAAAAATTAAACTTCATTTCTATGTATAATATTCATGTGAAAAGAGATTATGCTTTAAATTGGTCACATTTCTGTCACCTGGAGGAAGAAAAATGAAAAGCACGTTCAATCTGCTTCTATAAAGACTGAATTTCTGAATTAATGCATGGTAAGATTGTATGGATATGCTCTTGTGAATTACAGAGGGAACTGCTGACAATCAGCAATCAAGTTAGAGAAGGGGGCAGTTTTCTTCCTTTTCTGTCAGTAGCTCTTGTTGTATACTTGCTCAAAACTAGTATTCCTTAAATATGTAGCCACTTTCCAAAATGTTAGGCTGTAGAGACTGGAGAGGAGGAGGTAAGTGGAGGGGCACAGAATAACACTCATCTGACAGATGTTCTTTGCACACAGATAATACATTGCAGAGATTCTGGATGTCTAAGTGCTGCTAAAAATGGTTTTCATAATGCCTATCCATATATTAACCAAAAAAGCCATAATAGCCTATTTCATTTCTAGACTCCCATCATGTTGTGAAAGTCTGGGTTCTGGTCTTGGGCTCAGAGGAAGTTCTTTTGGGTTCAGTTTTAGAAGTTTGCTCTTTAATCCAACAGGTGTCATTAACATCAAATACATGAAACAGCAGTGGCAGGAGGGACCTGAACATGGTGGTTCATCATCCTGGCTGGATGGTGAATGACTTTAACCAGAGCTATTTCACTCTATTTTAATCTACTTTACTTTAGTACGTATATGTGTAGAAGAAAGGAATTTGTAGTGTACTGACCTTCTTCATGCATTTCAGAACATACAGTCCTCTGATAAGGAAACACATCACTAAGTGCCTGGTTTGCTGATCTGGTGATTCGGGCAGATGCAGTTGTAAAACTTTGTATTTATTTGGAATTATCTTCACCACTGTTTAATAATAGAAGAGATAAGCAGAAGGCTCAGCTGAAAACTAGTACAGGCTAAACAGAGGAAATAAAGCCCAGCAATAGTGGTTGAGAAGAAACAAGAGCTCTGCTAATTAACTGTAAATTCCCTGGTATTCTTAATGCCATCTCTACTGTACTGTAATTCTTTTTTACTTAATAATTATTTAGGATCAGTTTAGCTCAGAAATAACATGATTCCCTCCCCTTACTCTTTTTACTTGGTCTGATGAGAAATATCAGTGCAATGGATAAAGAATTCCATTGGTTATAGGGTCAAGGCCTTAGCTATCTAGGCAAGACATATACTGAGTTTCCTCAGATGCCTTAGAAGGTTATTGTAAATCTTGTGATTTTGTAGCTCTGATTCCTGAAATTCACACTGATACATACATGAGATGTTGTTACCTGACAATAGTGTGGGAGCAGTAACTAGAGTTGTCCTGTAGTTTCTATTGCCTGGTACTCATGGGCCAGGTGTGACAGAACATTGCTCATGCTTGTAACAGAGTTCCCAGGGATCCCCAGCTGCATAACAACCAAGGCATGGGTAGTGTTGAAATCAGATGACACTGGCTGCCTGAGGCATAAATTCTTATGATCCTTTTCCAGGTGCCAAAGAAAACCAAATAGATAAGAATCAAACTGAGAACATGATTAAATTAGTTTGAAATGAGGTTGTTGAGTTAGTTAGGAATAACGAATTTATATTCTGATGAAAGAACAATTGAAGGTATGGTGAAGAGACTGTTGACTCTAATTTAATTGTAAGCCTCAATTCAAAAACTCTTTTTCTGTCCTTGAAATCAGATTTCCTATCTTAACCTTAAATATATCACTGCTTTTTCTCAAAACAGACTGAAACTTCCTCCTAATCTTTTACTGTTCTTTCTTAATGCTAAATTTTTTCTCCTTTTCCTCAGGACATTTTTGAGCTTTATCAACTCCAGAAGTTTGAGTGACTCACTCAGAATTATAGGAGAGAGACTTTTCTGTATCCTGTCCATTAAAAAAAAATTGCTTTTAATATTTTTTTTTTTTCGCTAATCATAGTTAAATAAATTTACTGTATTTTGTGCTGGGGACTACAGTTTCTTTTGAGTTGCCATGTCGTGTCTGTCTCCTCCCCACTCCTGGAACTCTGGTAATTGTAACTGCTTCCAAACAGAATTATTTCTTCTTTTGAGTAAATGAAAATGTCATTCTGAGGTGGATTCAGAAAATTTAATTGATGCTATAGAGCTGTTGAATTCTCTTAGAGGTATCAGCCATCTATTCTGGTCAAACAGTAATCATACAATAACAGTCTGGTAGGAACATCTGGTGCCATTTGGTCCAGTTAACCTGCTCAAAGCTTGTCTGCTTTTAAAGTCAGATCTTACTGCTCCAGGTCATATTCAGTCAAGCTTTGAGTATCTCCAGGGACACAGTCTCTCTGGGCAGTATGTGACCACTTCAGAAATTTTTCTCCTGTATCTAATCAGGATTTTCTGTGTTGCTGTTATTGTCAGTTTCCTTTTGTTAATGGATGGTTCAATTCCAAGAGGAGTTTGAAAGAGTTTGACTTGGTCATCTTTATTACCATCTCACTAGGTAGCCTAATACAATAATGAGATTTCTCCTCTCTTCCTTTTTTTCTTAAAGATAAATGACATTTTCTTCAGCCCCAGACAGTGTATACTTCAGCCTGGTAATTATCCAGATGATCTGTTAGACTTGCTCCATCCAGTATGTCAGTGTCTTTCTTGTGCTGGGGAGCCTCAAATTGTGAGTTCTGCAGGGTGGTCTCTCAGTGCTGAGCAGAAGGGAAGGATCAGATCACTGCTTGCTGTGTCAGTGCTCACACAGCAAAGCGTGGCCTTGGGCTACAGGTGACACTGCTGACTTCTGGTCAGCTTTTGTCTACCACTAACTCAGGTTGTTTTCTAACCAGTGCAATGCTCAGCCTCTACTTTTATTGCATGGGGTTATTCCATTCCAGATGCAGATCCTTTAACATTTTCCTTCCCTAGGTTTCATGTTTTATCAACCCATTTCTCTGTCTCACCAACATCCCTCTGATTATCCTCCAATCAGTTAATCGATCCCCCCAGTCTATAACATTATCTACAGACTTGCTGAGGGCACTTCCTGTGATGTTCTTTGGGCTGTCAAAGAAGATAATTATAACTGAAACACACAGTTACTCCACATCTGTACATACAGATATTTTAAGATAAAGAAAACAGGTGTTTTTATAAGCTGCTGACCTCTCTATCTTCAAGAATATATGAAGTTGAACTGTTCTATAAGAACTGGGACTGCATTTATAAAGGTCAGCCAGAATAGCAGATAATTGCAGGAGCAACCCAGAAATAACAAATAAATAGTTGGAGAGTTATTTCAGGACAGGTGGGAAGGGAAGGAAGACATTACATCTAGAAGGTATCTGTTACTTCTTGTGTTGCTTTGTCATTCCCTCACCCTCAAAAATTAGATATGGTGGACTAATGTGAGTTTTGTTTTTGTTGTCAGGACTTGACTGGAGCTGAATTATATACACAGCCAGCTGATCTTCTGCATCCAGTAATTTATGCCACTGCCATGGTTTTGCTGATGTGCCTGCTGATGATCATGGTCAGTTACATATACCATCACAGGTAGGAATCAAAATTACCAGACTAAGAAAATTAATTTGGTCATGCTTAGGGCTACCTTTTCTATTTTACTGGAGCATGTTATAGTAATACGCCTTCAGTGTTTTTTCCCTATAAAATTTGTTGGTGCAAACTAACAGTTATGCAAGTAGCTATTTCATCTTTCTTCAGTATGATAATTTAGCTCTCATAACCATGTCTCTCCTTTAATTCTTCATTTTGCTTCATTATGAAAGAAGAGGCCATTCAAGAATAATGGTAGAATTTAACAAACTGTTCAGCCTTTTACATTTCTGTTGATGTCAAAGCTTGAATCCTAAAATTTTTAAATCAGGCCCCAAATAGATGCATAAAGCTGGTAATAGGTGGATTTTAATTTCTTGTGATAAAGTCCAGAGATCATATTTGATTACAAAGTATGTGGTAGTCAAACAATCATTAACAGGAATGATATGTCATTTATCACAAGAATATCGTGCTAGTTTCTGAAAACAGTAATGTAGCTGTGTTTTATATTGTCTAATTTGTTTCTTTTAACAGTGTGATCAGGATCAGTGTTAAAAGCTGGCATATGTTAGTTAACTTGAGCTTCCATATTTTCCTGACCTGTGTGGTGTTTATTGGAGGCATAACTCAGACCAGGAATGCCAGTATTTGCCAAGCAGTAAGTAAAGCTGTTTTTGTAGTCCTGTATGTAAATATGCCCCTCTTGCCTCCTACAGAACTGTAATCCTGTATAGTCATTCATCAATATACAAAATTTAGACAATAAATGAATGTTTTGCTTTTAAGTCATCTAGTCCAACATCCTTTCAATAAAGACAGACATATTCAACTAGATCAGATTGCCCAGAGCCCCATCCAACCTGGCCTGAAATATTTCCAGAGATAGGGCATCTAATGCCTCTCTGGGCAACCTGTGCCTGTGGTTTGCCACTCATTGTAAAAAAACTTTCTTACATCTAAAACGAATCAACAGTCTTTCACTTTAGTCATTACTCCTATCACTACATGCCCTTGTAAAATGTGCAACAGATTTTTTTTCCCCGAAATTCTATCACAGATAATAAATTTTATTGGTTATTTCTGGTTTTGAGACTGACTTATTATGAAATTATTTTATGGGCCTGTATGTGGCCTTTGCAGGCCCTGTGAAATCAGATTTTCACATTTGCTTAGTATAATCAAAGGAGACGGGAGAAAAGTGTTTCAAGCCCCCATGCTTAATTGAGACTCCTTTTTCACAATTTGCCCTTCTAAGATTTGGCCATCTCAATTTAGTTGCAGTGTTTCAGTATAACAACAGTTGCTGCTTTCAAAAATGTCAGTGGCATTTTAATTTTTTTTTTTAATCCAGTGATTAAAAATGTCAAGTCCCACACCATAATATTCTGTAATGCTTTTTGTTTGAATTTACTGAAGTTATTAGGCTGACAGTTCAAATTGTTGCAATAAAATACATCCCTGGTCTTTCTCCTACATGTGTGCACACATACACACACTTTTCTTACCTTCCTGGAGACAGAAATCCTCCAGAAGAAACCTTGTGATACAGATAGGCTGTCTGAAAATTGTGGGTTTTTACTGGTGACTGAAACTGGCAAAAAACCCACTTGTAGTGAGCTTAATAGCAGCCAAAGTGTTGCCCCTTTTACATGAATGTGCTGTTCTTGGCAGTGTTGGCTTGTGAATGAGGCAGTACAGGATGAGGAGATTCCACTGTGAAGCAGACTTGGCATTAATGTTTGGACAGGTTAAACATCTAATACACTTTCTTTATCTTTGCATTATGTTAAAATTGCTGATGAGTGTTGGCTGGCTGTATTTTGCCATCTGCTCCATAATTGTCACAGTATCATGTATCCTTTCCTTGTTTTAATTTGAATGATAACTGTAACACAGGACATTTTAACTTAAGTCTTTCATAAAATACAGTTTCCTGAAGTATACGATTGATATGTACACTTCTGAAATTGTTTTTCCCCTGTTACTAAGTTTTCTGTGCATGGGTTTGCATTACTTTTTTGTTTTGTTTTGTTTTAAACTATAATGACTTGACACTTAGAATGGTCATATAAATTAAGAGGGGTTTTTTTCTCTTGAACTGAGCTTTTGAAAATTTCAGCTTTATGGTGAGTTGTGAGTTTAATGATTACTGTGTTAGCTCAGTAGAAAGGAAATATTTGGGGGTTAATTCTTTTATTGTTGTCTATTTTTGTTTTAAGGTTGGGATAATCCTCCATTATTCCACACTTGCAACAGTTCTGTGGCTGGGAGTGACATCTCGTAATATTTACAAGCAGGTAACCAAAAAAGCAAAAAGGTGTCAAGATCCTGATGAGCCCCCTCCTCCACCCAGGCCAATGCTGAGGTGAGTTGTTTTGTTTCTGTGGCTCCTTATTTCGCACTTGCTATATTTATACTCTGACTGGAAAATGTAACAGGTCACTCCCCTTGTGTTCTCTCCAGGTCTGTAAAATTCCTTCCAGATTTTTGCAGTTCCTCAGTGTTATGTTAAGGAGGATGAGCTGAAAGACTATTGGTTTTATTGTATTACAGATGCAGTGCTGGGTTGCTGATTTGTAAATTAAAAAACTGGTAGTGTTTCAGTTTTCATCACCACTGGAGGTTTGATTAGGACTTTAGATAGCAGCACAACCCATTAAATGTGAAGAGCTGTTAATAATTAACAAACACTGCAATTTAAATAAAGTTAAATATATTTTCCAAAGATTGCTTACAAATTATTTGAAAAACAGGGGTGTCACTCATTATCACATGAAAATAGCATTCTTTGTGAGGTGTTCCTCCTAGAATTTTAATTTCTGAAATCCCAGAAATGAGACAAGCTAATTATCTGTTAAATTCACATATGTGAAATGTTCTTACTAGAAAATACTGATGTACCTTGTTCATGTTGCCTCCTCAGCTTTTGGATATTAATTAAAAGCTGCTACACTGAAATTCTCCACGAGGTGGCAGAAGTTGATTAGCTTTGATTAGTTACAGGAAAATATTTAAAGAGCTTGATTTTGAAAGTGCAGAGACTGCAGAAAAACAGAGGTGCTTTTCTGATTGTCTTCAAGTAACATTTTCAGTACTACATACAAGCATTTTTTTATACCTTATTATTTATTATGAAGTTTCTGCTTCAAAAAACATTGCAGTAGAATTACCAGCCTCACAGGCTCAGCTCTGCACAGACAATGAACATACCATTTCAGGTCTGAAAACCTCATCTCTGACTGGTAGTAGCTACTGGTAGTAGCTCTGGAGACAAGTATCCAAGACAAGAATGGAGCAAACATGCTGTATATTTTTCAGACTTTCTCAGTGTCTAACTTCCTGCAGATCAGGGATTTCCTCAGTCAGATAGATACGTGATGTTTTGTATGGAAAGGCCACAGGATTTTTTTTCTTCAGCTGTCTTTTAGACTTAGGTTCAAAATAAAACTACCCATAATGTAGTACCTGTACGAAGATTGGTTTTGTCTGGCCAGCTCCTGATTGCTGCATCAAGACACAGAATAAGCCAATGTCAGAATCTGATGTTTGTAGGATTCAGCAACTAAGTAGTAAATTCAGTGCATCTTGATTTCCAAGAAAGTAATAATTTGTTTTAGACTTTTTTTTTTTGTCTCAAGTGAGATAAGAGTAATTTCTAGTAACTTATCAGAAGTGCAGTGAAGAAGTCCAGGACCACCATAATGGGTGTCTCCTGTTGATAAAAAACAAATGCTCATCCGCATGTCACAGTAGAGTTTTCACTTTTGTGTTCTGATCTGGATTTGGACGGGATTAGTATAAGCTGCAGGACTGAGTGGTGTTAATTCAAATGATTATCAGTAATTATTGATCTGCAACTAACGAATTCAAAGTGAATTCGTTGAAATCAGAATGAAAAGTGACATACTCTAACAACACAGGCCCTTTTTCTTCTTGAAAGTGCACAGGTTCCAATAATACCACCACAGGGAAGCAGGAAGTATATACTATAAAATTACAGAGTCCATTAAAAATTTGAAAAAAGCAAAACCTGCCATCTGCTGAACCCCTGCAACTAAAAAAATTTCAAGTGGCAGTCTGTATAATAATTAGGCAACTTGATCTCTGGAACGTGGGACATACCACTTAGTATTTTCATTCTAAGTGTCTTTATTCTTTTCCAGCAGTTTACAACTTCTGACTGAGAGCTTTTGCTTCTTCCTTCTAATGCTGTGTACTTTTCTTCAGTGTCTGCAAGTGGGAGGTGGGATAGAGCAGCTTTGAGAGGGAAGCAGCTTACAGCAGGAGGAGAAAAACTGTAGCGAGGGGGACTTAGAAAACAATTGATACTGCTGAAGCCCAAACTTAATTCACCTTATTTAGTTTCATAAAGAACTTGTATGCTTCCCAAATCCTGGAAAGCTCTAATTTCCTTCATGGTGACTGAAAAAAATCCATTGCACTTAAGTAGCTGCTGATAAATTAGTTTTACTTTTTAGGTTCTACCTTATTGGCGGAGGGATCCCTATCATAGTTTGTGGAATAACAGCTGCAGCAAACATCCGAAATTATGGCAGCAGACCTAATGCACCTTAGTAAGTATCCTATATGTGAGAGCTCTGTCATGAGATTTCTTGGGCTTGCTTTTCTCTGCATACTTGTTGCAATTAATTCTGACTCTTCCAGAAAATGTAGCACAGACAAGATCATTTGAATGAACTGAAAGAGCATAAGTGTCTTGTGCAAGATGTTAATTTATTCTTTGGTTTGTTTCTTTTGCAGTTGCTGGATGGCTTGGGAACCTAGTTTAGGAGCATTTTATGGACCTGCTAGTTTTATAATTTTCATAAACTGCATGTATTTTCTCAGCATATTCATACAACTAAAGCGTCACCCTGAACGCAAATACGAGCTGAAGGAACCCGTCGAGGAGCAGCAGCGTCTGGCCACCAACGAACACGGGCAACTGGCCCATCAGGATTCATTGTCAGTGTCCCTGGTGTCCACATCTGCTCTGGAGAACGAGCACAGCTTTCCAGCACAGCTTCTGGGAGTGGGCCTTACTTTGGTCTTGTATGTTACGCTGTGGATCTTTGGAGCTCTGTCCATCTCCCTGTATTATCCTATCGACCTGATCTTCAGCTGTTTTTTTGGGGCAACGTGTTTAAGCCTCAGTGCCTTTCTTATGGTGCACCATTGCATTAACAGGGAAGATGTCAGGCATGCTTGGATAACAACTTGCTGCCCAGGAAGGAGTACGTACTCAGTGCAAGTAAACGTGCCACCCTCAAGTTCCAGTGGAACCAACGGAGAGGCCCCAAAATGCACCAACAGCAGTGCAGAATCCTCATGCACAAATAAAAGTGCCTCAAGCCTAAAAAATTCGTCTCAAGGTTGTAAACTAACAAACTTACAAGCTGCAGCAGCTCAGTGCCACCCTACTTCTCTGCCACTAAACACAGGTCCTCAACCTGATAACAGTCTGACTGAACATTCAGTAGACAATGATATCAAAATGCACGTAGCTCCATTGGAGGTGCAGTTTCGGACAAACGGACACCCGAGTCGGCACCATAAGAACAGGAGCAAGGGCCATCGTGCCAGCAGGCTTGCAGTGCTGAGGGAGTATGCTTATGATGTTCCCACCAGTGTGGAAGGAAGTGTGCAGAATGGCTTACCCAAAACTCGCCAGGGCAACAGCGAGGGGCACGCGAGGAGCCGAAGAGCCTACCTGGCATACAGAGAACGTCAGTATAACCAGTCCCAGCAAGACAGCAGTGATGCTTGCAGCACACTTCCAAAAAGTAGCAGAAATACAGAGAAAACAATAGCTACCAACAACAAAAAAGATATTCTGAGGAAACCAATAGCAGCCGAACTTGAAAACCAGCAAAAATCTTATGGGTTAAATTTAGCCATCCAGAATGGACCCCTTAAAAGCGGTGGACAGGATGGACCTTTGCTCACTGCAGACAGTACTGGTAATATTAGAACTGGGTTATGGAAACACGAAACTACTGTGTAGCATTATAATTCCTTGTGGGATGAATCCAGATAAACTGTGATTACACATTCCTTAAAGCTATTAACACTTTTAAAGACTGTTTACAAACTGTAGGTACTTTATGCAGGGAGGGAACAAAGATAATATGCCAAGCGAAAAATTTTATGCATGAACCTTTGCTGTTCTTACAAAGATGAACTCTTGTTTGGTATTTTGTGAAATCTTTTTTGAAGGGTCAGTCTTGAGAGATGCAAAACACAACTTTGTACATTTTTTTTTACCTGTAACCCTGCAGATGTGTCCACAACACATTTCAAATTTGTATTTAAATGTATAATAAATAGTATTTTCCCCAGCAGGCCAAAGTTGCACTTATTTGTTGGGTTTTTAAAATATTACTGCACTGAATGTCATCTTGATTTTACTGTTTCATTATCTGAAACTTATAAGCTTCCATTACTAAAGAAAATACTGAAGTTACAGCTTTTTACATTTAAATTGTTGACACCTTAGTGTAAACAAGATCATATTTTGTGTCATCCTGCTGCCGTGACCTATTTAAAGTTTTAATGGCAGAGTGGTGCTTTAGGTTGTGCCCGTTTCCAGCACTTACACCCATTTTGCTAAAACTATGTGTCTTAAATAGCAAAAAAGCTTCTGTGTAATCTAGTACTGATACCACAACTCAGCCTTTAATCAACAAATGGAATTGGATTGTGTATGCTTGGTTAGTTGGTTACCCACTTCAGACTTGCCACTTTTGGGTGTTTTAGTTAAGTGTATCTGAGTTACAATGCAGATCTAACATTGTCCATACTCAAATATTGTGTTAAATAATTTATAAACTCCTTCAAATATGTTTAACTACTGCTTTCCAGATTTACTGCAGCCTCTAATGGTCTGTTTGATAGTGTGTCCTAATCTTGAATGCATTGTGCAAACCTCTGCAATAGGACAGTGTGTTAGAGTTTGGGCTCTATTTTTACTTCTTGTGGGTAGTTATGATTTAAGAATTCTTCAGGAACATTTTGACAAGTGTATGACTCAGTTTTCATTGCTATTCTATTTTCCTGGTTTCAGGAGAGGTAGCTTTTAGCTTGTATCTAATCTTACAGCTACCATAAGAATAGACATTCAGAAAAAAGCAACTTCTAGATATTACCAGAGAAAAGAATTTTAACTAAATATACAAGTATATATCAATTTGATGAGGTGTCTATTAATCTTAGATAACTGATTGCTGTGCAGTTGCTGTTTGTGGGTTGTTATTTGGTGCAGGAGGGTTCCTTTTGGTGGCAGAAATGCAGTTTTGGACCTAGAAGTCAAAACCAGCAGCTTAATCCTATTCCATTCCAAATGCTGCAAGTCATGAAAACTGAACTGCAGACAGTAAGGGCATGTGCCAGGAGAAACAATCATCTCTTGAGACAAATTTGTATATTACACAACTAGGAGCAATTCATACATAGTCTGTAGCTCAAACTGAGATACTCTTAGATTATATTTAATCAGGTGTCGATACTGTGCTTTTTTTATAGTAACAAATGTATGTACTCATGCAAATAATTTAAGCCTACTTTATATCTTTAAAATTAGAGTGCTGGAAAAATGTAATCCATGTCTAATATGGAAAAATGTTCAAACAGTCCACAGATTATTTATTATCTGAACAAGGTATGATAGGGACTTAGGATAGGATCAGTTGTCCTTTAGAATCCGCTTGCCTGTTGCTTTTAGCACTTGCCCCCTTTTCATAGGTTTGCTTGGATCCAAACATCAGCTTAGAATTTCTTGAAACCCACCTTTAAAATTAATTCTATGTGTAATACTTCTGCATAGCTTGATAGTTTGCCCTATTTTGATGTGATAAAAAATAAGCTTTTCTCATAGTACCTAATAAACTGACTAGCCTTGGTACAGACAAGGTTATTAATGTAAAATATTTCTTAAATCATCACTCTAATAAACATGCTTAGTTCACTCGTTGCTATATGCATAGCTACATTTGCTTTTTGTCTAACAAGTGCTTTGGCTCAGGTGATAAATTAAGACATTTTCTGATATAGTCTTGACAAACACAATTATACTCTCATCTGCTGCATTTTTCATGAAGAAGCTTAAATTGAAAGAATTTCTGTAACTGAAACATTGAAGACAGGTTATTAGACTGTAAAAGGGGGGATATTCAATATAGTATCTAATTAAGAAAGAAACAAAGTCTTCAGGCTTATTCATATGTTCCTTCCTAACAATGTAAAGCAAGCTTATTTTCAGAATTGTAATTAAACTTCACATGAAAAACCACCTAAATCACTCCAATGCAAAAACAAAAACAAAAAAAAACAAACCAAAAACAAACAAAAGAAAACTAAAAACCACAAAAAGCTTATTTTGGTCTTCTGTGGATCAATGAGAGAGTAACTACAATCATTAATCAGATATATAGAGCAAAGCAGATACAAAGAGAAGCAAAGTGAGAGCAGTTTGTGTTATCTACAAAAAAATTGAGAAATTAGAAAACCAGTTGTTAAGGCTGGTTATCTCCATGATAAAAGTGAGTATATTTGTGCAGTCATAATAGTGGCAGAAGCAGGCTTTGAAAAACAGTGTCATGGCTATAGAGGAAAAGGGTATAAACACACCCTGGTTTATGGTTAAAAGTGTTTTGGTGGTTTTATCATAGAGTGTTAAGGGTTGGAAGGGACCTTAAAGATAATCTAGTTTCAGCTGCCTCTGCTATGGGCAGGGACACCTCCCACTAGACAGGCTGCTTAAGGCCATGTCCAGCCTGGCCTTGAACACTTACCACCATTAAAGAATTTCTTCCTAATACGTAGCCTGAATTTCCCCTTTTCCAATTCGTGCCCCTTACTCCATGTCTTTTCACTACACTTCCTGACAGAGTCCCTCTTTGACTTCCCTGTAAGTCCCTTCAGATACTGGAAGGTGCTATGAAATCTACACAGAATATTTTGTATTTCTGCCTCATGTTTATTGTTAAATACATGCTTTTGGCTTGGCATATGGTCTCATTTGCATCTTAATTTGGGCAGAGGCATCTCTTGTTAATTGCATCTCACCCATAATCAGAACACCTTAAATGCTAATAATTTAACTTTGTGTAGGTTAAGAAATATTTCCAATGTTGGAAGAAACAATAACTTTTTATTTATTAAGTTCTTTAATTTTTATTTAATTACATTTTTGAACGCTTCTGTGTTTGCATTGTGCCGCGTGCTGAAGCTGTTGATAGCTTGTGTTGCTGCCTTTTCACATCCCTTAGCAAAGTGAAGGATCATTTTGCATTGGTTTTATTGGGTCCAGGTCTTAGAGAGACTAATAGCATAGATACCTGTGAGAAGTACTATTCTCCTTAGAGTTTGAGGTTAACATACAAAACATGAAAAAAACATTAATTTAAATGAACACACCGAATTTTTAATCTCTGCTTTCAAAAAAGGGGAACCTGTTGTATTGTAGGAGTTTGGTTTTAGTTTAAGTGAGGTTTATATACCTTTGCTTCCCAGATTGAATATTGACATCTGGGGAGATTGAGGAGGAAGTTACATGGTGGTATCTATCAATGCAGATGTGCAATTTGTTTTATATAGAACAGTCAAGTTTTGAAAACTGTTAAATTAGTAAGATTGTAAGTATGACAAGCCAGTCAGCATCACAGCTGAAGCTTGCCTCCGTGTAAGCAGGTAGGGAATGGCAGTCCTTGGCCAGAGGTGAGGAAGGCTCCACCTGCCTGCTCCACTCAGCTGGCCACTTCTGAAAAGCACTCAGAGAGCTCATAGCAGCTTCTCTGCTGGCTGAGGTTGTGGCTCCCCCGTGCACTGTAGACAAAACATGGAATTGTGGAGGATGGCTCTAGAGAGCTGAAAGACAGAAACTAAAAGGTCAGTGCAGAAATGGGCTTGCTGACATTCTCAAAGCATGACTCACAGCAATTACAGGTCTGATGTGACTATCTTAAAAAAAGCCAAACAACCTTTAATCACCTGTAATCCTAAAGTATACAATTGGAGTATATAAATTAAGTGCTTAGGTGAACATGGCATTTTCTCTGAAGTCGGCATTTACTCAGTAGAATTGTATTTATAGATCTTATATCCTTTAAGCTTTGTAATGAAATAGATGAGGCAAGATTAAAGATACTAGTGCAATAAAACTGAGGATGAAATTGTTAGTTTCTATTAGATGAAGATTATTGAAATTTTGCATTTGATACTTAATTGCTGCATATAGTAAGTTTGGTATACCTTTTTGAGTGGGACATCACTGAATAGCCTCAAATCCAGTTAATTGTGTGAATGAAAGAGAATGCTAAATGTTAGTATAGATTAATTTTTAGAACTTGATTTTAGAGATTGTTTCAGAGACATACAGTTTATAAAATGACTAAAGACATAGTATTGGAGTGTTTTTTTCTTTCATAAAAAAGTTTTATCTTCTAAGTGCAAATTTCAGCTTTCACCTAGAGGAGAAGGATTTCAACTCACTTGGGAAGCCTAAAGAGCCTTCTGTATGAATCACTATGCAATTCTTGATAGGATTAACCCTTTCTTATAATACATACCTGATGTTTTCACTTTATCCACCTAAAGTTCTATTTGCTGTCTATGATTATTCTGTTTCAGCATCAAATATTCCTCCTGCAGCCTTTTTCCCAATCTGTTGCCAGCTACAAATTAACAGAGATTGTCTTCTGCCCTCCCCAAAAGCTTTCTACATTGTGACACTGTGGACCACCTTTCTGAATTGTTTGCAGCATTTTCCCTTTAGTTCACAAATGAGTAAGTTGTTCCTATAAGGCAGAATCCAAATCTGAACAGCAAAAATCTGCAGTACACAGGGACTGTTTCATCTATTAGCTGATGATGTTTGTATCGGATGCAACTGGTGAAATAGAAACATGTAGAAAGGACAGTTTCCTTCCTAGGGAAGGAGGCATCCTTGGTAACATCTGGAGCTGCTGAGCAGCTTAAAGATGCTCAGCAGATATTAAAAATAAATACTTGGATGTAGTGTGCATCTAATCATTAAGAGGCTTATCTCTAAAGGTGCCAGACATGCAACTTTGACAGGCTCTTACAGGAGCTGTGATACATGAACTTGTCAATTCTGTTGACACATAGCACTTAACTGGATCGGGCCATAGTTTAATCTTCAGCTCTTATGGGCTGAAGCTGTACTACTATTACAAATTTCAAGTAAAACTGTACTTGAGTTTAATCATGGCTTGGCAGGGAAGATTTTGATACAAAGTAGAAGAGGATAGTTGAAAGGACACTTTCATTAAATACAGTTGCAAATGTAAAAATATCTTCTTAGGCCAGTACAGTCTAAAGATGTGATAAACAAAAATGAGTGCAATCACCAGTACTTTGCTCCTTCCACATGTGGGTAATGAACAATCCAGAAGATTGCCCTAAAATGCTGCTATTTTTGAGTGACATACACAGTTGGCCAGTACCTCTCAGCTGAAAGATGACCTGGATGTGGGAACCGTCATCAGTGAACGGACACGTCCCTGATGATGATTTACATTGTTCTATCCTGTAAAGTAATGTCATCTGGTTATCCCATAGCTGCAGTTTTCTCTGAACCTTGTGGTAACACAAGTGAGCTTTGAAAAAAAGCCTTATTTAGAGTTAGAACAGTTGTATGATATTGATTTCCAAGAAATGCATTTTTCCATGTAAAATGCAGGCAGCTGCACAATGATAACAGTACTTAAAGTAGTGTCAGTGTTCCCTCCAGTCCATGGCTCAGCTTTCCTGTCACCTTCAGCAGCCATCTCTTTGATAAAACTGGTTTATACTTAGAGATTTTTCTCATCTTTCTTTTACATAAGTTAGGTGCCTGGCAAGTTTATTTCATTAAAGATACCAGCTCAGCTGGTGTCATTCCTCTTGCCTATTACATTTGTCACCTTATATTTAGTGTTCCTGGATTCAAGAACAGGAACAAAAGCCAGTTTAAGTCTTGGTTATTAGTAAGATTGAACTAGTAAAGAACTCCTAAGTATCCTCATGTATAAAGGAAAGCTTGGGGAACAAGATCAAAATCTTAATACTGCTTAATAGTTAAAATCACTATGGTTCATCTTCACTGTGGTAAAGATCAAGAGATGAAGCTGCTCTGAGGTGCCCTAGGAGTGCCTAGTGCCTAGACATGGTGATAATGCTGGAGTTTAATTGCTGACATCTGACTGTTCTAATTCAGCCCCTACCAGCCTCTTTTTGGAGCTTTTGTCTGTAAACAAGCAGGCAGACCCAGGAGTGTCACGAAAAATTACTTGGAATAAGGTTACGTGCCAGAAATACCACAGCACTTAATGGCCAAAGCCATCCAAGGGACAGTCTGTGTTCCCAAAGCACCGTGGTTTAGAACAATGTAATTACCACCATCCTAGGACTATGGTAAAATTGCTTCTTCCCTGCTGTCGAACAGCTTATGCACAACTTAAATTTGCTCATTTGGAGGTTTTCTTCTCTTCCTCACCCCCATGAAGTTAACAGGTAACAGCTGTTAACTCAGCAAGTTGGTAGCTCAGTTTATCAAACACATATGTCATGTATCTTTCGTAGTAGGAAATTTTCTGATTTCCCAATATACATTTTTTTTTTTCCCTAAAGATGTGTATTCTAATGAGCAAAACCCAAGAGGCCCACTCCAAGTCCCTTGCACACTCTTCCCCCTTCTCTCTGGAATACTGGCTTCTGCTGCAAGGTGGCTTTATGTAACTGTGAAACATTTTACAAAGCTTTATTCAATAATATTGATATTAAAGCATAGATGATAAATTTCTGCAAGGCCACAGTATTTCTTCTGTGAGACAACAGTTCCCCTGTGTAAAGACTGTGTAAAGACTGTATGGTAGCATGGTAGAAAATGTGAGAAATGTGAGAGGTTGTCTGAAGGTGTTTCTAAGACCTGCTTTATTATTCATGTTCATTCTCTAAGGTGTTTCTGCTTTTTCACAAGTATCACCTTAGCCTTGTCTTCTTAAGCATATATTAAATCATCATTCTTAATGCACAGAAGAACACCTAGAGAAAACAAAAAGCCCAACCCTTTTATTAATAAAAGCACGACAGAGATTCTATATATATGCCTACTTGCCAACATAACTCTAAAATAGTCTGTTTATATAGCTTTATTAAAAAAAAAAACACAAACCACCTTAAGGAAACTGGTTCTTCTTTTCAAGCCATGCCTGTTGAAAAGATTTAAGTTATCTAACGGTGTCTTTTTGCATAAGGGCAAGTTTTTCAGTTTATTACAGAATAGATGTCCAGAACTACAAGGCTGTAGAGTATGCTTTTTAATGCTCACGTCTTGCCTCCTGTGCTCTGCCCTTTCCATTGCATGTTCTGTGCAGGTGAAGTCAAAGTCAGGGTGCTGTCAGGCAGGCATTTTGAAGAGGAGCTGCTGGGACCACGTGCCTTGTGATAATGAGGCCCGGACTCCTTGTTTCCCAGATGTGGAATCTCAGTGATCCAATGCCTCACACTAGCTGTGATCAAATCCAGCCTTGTCAGTCAAGAATTGCCTGCTAACCATAAGGTATTGGTCACCCAGAATAGCATGATAAAAATTCAGCAGGAAGAAAATTCACACTACTTTCCATACAATGAGCATAAGATGAAGAGTACAGTATTCCATCTGTCTCAGCTCTCCTGTGTTCCTCCAGAAGAATAAGCTCCAGTGGCTTCATACTTTCAAAGAGTAAAGAATTGAAGCAAGGGTACTGGGAAATGTTTAGTTCTCCATGTACAGCCTTTGTTTTAACTTGCTATTTAAAAAAAAGAAAAAATACAGTCTTTAATAATGCAAAGATTCCCTTCTTCATTTCAAGGACAAAGTTAAAGTTGGTATGCTTTAAGTTACAAGTTGTGTGACATTTCCTTTGCTCAGGCTTAAATAATGCTTATGCTTTTCAGCAGCATTACAACCAAATCTATTTGATAAGGGGGACAGAAAAATTTCATAGAGCTGTGCTCCACTGACTAATGCAAAAAAAGAGGAGGAAGCAAAGAAACATAAAAGGATAGATGAAGTAGGAATGGAAGAAGAATGTGTGAAAAACAATGTGGTTTATAGAAAGATTTTACATTTATGACAGGGTTCTGCAGCTAATAGGACCAGACTCCGGTACTGCTGCTGCTTCTGACTCCCAGGCCTCCCATGTTTCCTAAGGGCCATGGCTGCAGAAATAACTTCAAGGGCCTGAAAGATCCCAGGAAGATTTGAGAAAAAGGAATAGAGGAGAAAATGTATTAAGAAAAAGTTATAAATACATTGTTATGTTGCTAGTGACATGCCACTTGTGTCAGTGATGGCCAAAATAAATGATGGGAAACTCAAAATCCTGCACTACCAACCCCTGAAAACCTGTTCTGAATCTGATGCAAAGAAGAAAAAGAAAGTTCAAAAAAACCTCAGTGATCCCCACCCAAACTCACAAAGTCTTTGCTTTTGGGTTCTTACAGAAATCCTCTTGGAACAGCAATGCATACGTATTCCCAAATCAATAACTGTATTATGTTTTACGTAATCTATTCAATTACTTTGATGCTTTCACTGATGTTCTATGAAACAAGTGAACAATAAACCCCAAATACTTTAAAGGTCTATTTATGAATCCCAGACACAGAAAACAGCCTTGCTTGCCCAGCCCTGCCCAAGATAATAATTGCATTAAGGAACTTGTTATGGTAAGTGACATCTGTATCTTGCATGTGCATCTTCTATTAAGAATTGACCCAGAGAATTAAATAAATTAAAGCAATCCATAATCAATAAAAATCAGCATTCCCTAAAATGTATGAAAACACTGCAGTCAAAGCTGCAAGGAATGAGATAACAGCTGGCCTTGGTATTAAAGCTTAACTTTGCTTCCAATGTTAATACCAGCAAAAAGCAGAAAAACCCCTCATATGCTATTCTTGTATTATCAGATTAACAAAAATCAAAGCTTTCCCTCAAAATCACAGTGTGCATAACCTGTATTTTTGGTATGCTGCACCTGTATTGAGGAGCTATTCTAACACTCATTCTATCATGTGATAAGTTTAATCAAAGAACCGCAGACTCTAATGTTCGCTCAGAAAAACATTTTGACTCATGATTAGATAGATTCCTAAGGTGCAGCAGAAGTTAATGCCCAAAGTGATCTTTCTGAAGAGTTTATGTGCCAGTTTATTATAAGCTGTAAATTGCTTCTGGAGATGAAAGACTTTCTTTTATGTTATTAACTGTAACATAATGGCACTGATTCTGAAATAATTTCAAAGCTAGGGACAGAATCTGCCAGTCTCAGTGAAACCCAGCACCCCTGAAGGAGTACAGTACTCAAATATTCACCTTTCAATCTCAGAAGAGATACAACCATAACAAAACTCTTGTCATAAAATCCATGCCATAAGAAATTTGTTCTTCTGGGCTTTTTCTGGTCATTTTTACACAAGTGTAGCATTCTTTAAAGCTCTGTCTAAAATGGTGAAATGGAGAAAAGGTATCAAGAAATACCAGAAAATCAAAACTTCCCTTAGACAATCTCAGGAAACAATGGAATTTAACCTATATACACACATCTTGCATGAGTTAGAAGAGTAAATTTTAAGTTCTGTTTAGGAGTGTCCTATGTTTTGAGTTGTCCTGCCAATTTAATGGGATTATTTGCTGGTGAAGGCATCAGCTGAGCCAAGTAATGCCATCTTGGAGCCTATACTGTCAGACAATTACTGCAATTTTTACCACATAAACTTCTTATAAGATACAAGAAATATACTGTCAACTGATGTTAAGTCACCTAAAGAATGAAACCAGACATTTCAAGTATTCATCACGTGAAGAATATCTAACAATTGCTCATTAATGCAAAAATTACATATATGTTTGCCATACCCTTCTCAGGTAAGTCATGACCAAGTCATACATGTGATAGACTCCAGTGGTTCTCCAGGTCTGACAGCAGTAATGAAAACATATTCAGGTGGCCTTAAAAGCCACCAAAACTTAAGACAAAAAATAAGCAGTGAAGCACAGAGCTAAGAACAAAAAAACCTAGGAATCTATATCAAGGAAACGTTGCTAGTTTTTGTTGTTAGTCAAGCAGAAGCTTTATTTGGGCTAAGAATAAAGAACAGAAATTTGGGTCCAGACTAACAAAAGCCTGTGTTTGTTGATTTCAGAACTGAACCCAAATTATCCAGGTAATTTTACTCATTCTATAGTTTTTGCTAATTTCTTGGGATTTGTTGCAAGTTGAAAGAGGGATTGTATGCATGCAAGAATGTGTGTGGGTGTATGTACAAAATGTATCAGCTTCACCCTCTTTCAAATATCCCCTGGTAGTTAATTAAAGAATGTAAAATTTCCTATGGATATTTTCAGAAGATCCCAGATGATTTATGAGCTAATAAATTACTTCCACAATGATCATGGAGATCTTTCCTTCTGAATCAAAATGCACACTGTAAAATCCCATCTTGCATTCTTGTATTTTGATTTTAAGAAGTCATCTAAGTATTATTTGCTGCTGCTACTGCTTTATTTCTTTGTTTATAAAATAAAATTTAATACATTGGCAGATGTCCATTTTTTCCCCAGAAGATGGCTCTGAAGGCTATATTGCAAGGTGTACTTTTTCTATACTGCAGCATAAAATCCTTTCATGTGTGAAATATTGCAGGCAGCTGAGCTAGAGGAATATGCAGCCAATATGCAAATATTTCCTAGATCACAGTTCTTTGTTTTGTCCCAGCAGCCTTACCGCAAAAACCACAGTCAGTGAATCTTTGCATAATGTGTGGGTAACCTGTGGCAAGGGCAGCTCTGCTCTCCCCAGAATCACTGCCTGAGCTTGTCTTCCCTCTCTGTAACGTGCTGTGAAGAGGAGCTCTCTCTCCCAAGCCAGCATTAATCCTTGAAAACACTGTAAAGCCTCATATTAATCTTGATGAGAGAAGGGCTGCCAGCCAAAATTTGATTCGTTGTTTAAATAAAATATTTTTATACCTCTCACCCATAAGCAATTAGCAAAATGTAAATTCTATTACTTGGCTAAGCAAAAGCAGCAATGAGGAGAGGAACAACATATACTTTGGCAAAACTGAATTTTCTCTACCTCCAGCCCATGCCCAAGAAGACAAAAATGTGATCATGCTCTATTGTCTCAAATTGAATTGCCCCAAGAAAAGAGCTGGCACTAAGCACGCTGAACCAAAATAATAGGTCAGAGAATACATGAATTAAAATTAAACAGCAACAGTTAAAACTTTTCCTTGAATTTTTTAGTTTCTTAATGAGACAGGTTCTCATTTTAATTTTCCTAACAACAATGGCAATTCTAGGATTTATTATAATTACAAAAATTGTTTTGAAGAAACTGTGTGGTGAATTAATTTATTAGAACTGCTACAGGTTTATTTTGTGTTGCAAAAGTCAGGGTGGAAATGGTTTGCATTATAGATGTATATACGAATTTGTAGCTCACATCTACTACTGCTACTACTACTACTACTACTAATAATAATAATAATAATAGTCTTTTTTCATCTAGGTGAATGATGAGGCTATTCTCCAAGAAAATTAATATCATTCTAATTCTGTTTGAAAAAGGACTTCTTAAGAACTCACCACAGACAAGCTGACCAGCAGGTTACAACTCTCAACCCTCTTTGTTACCTATAAGCCACATGGCAATGAATTATTGGTTGCCTGAGAAGGCTGGCACAGAACCAGGCATGCCTTCAAGGATTTTCCCTCTAGTCATTGCAATGGCCATGGTACAGGGGTGCCTCTTCCTGGGCAGTTCATATCCCATTCAAGATAACTCAAGATCTCCCTGATGGCTTCTGTAGCACAACACTTGGTACTCTGTACCACATGTAATGACCCTATGGCACCCTGGAGGCAGCACCAGAACAGAGAATTTAGTATTTTCCTCACTGATCCTTAAAAACATTCTGTCTCTTTACTTTACTTTGCAACCTGGGTTATTAATACTTCTGTTTTTGAGGACTCTTAGAGAAAACAGTTGTATTGCAGGCAATTTCATTTTTTCCTTATTTCAAAGTTTCAAAACCCATAAAACTCAGATTAATTTCAAGTCCAGTCTCTGGAATGTTAGCCAATGGAGTTCTTAGAAAGAATGTGAATTGCGTATTAATTAAAATATGAAGATAGAGTTTGGTGTGTGGTTTGTATTGCTGAAAGTCATCTTCATGACCCTTTCAAAACTCTGTAAGGGTAACGATGAATCACGTGACTAAATGCACAGAATGAACACTTAAGCAGAATATTTTTGGGTCTATCTCATACTTACACATGATTTTAGCCACTTTGCTATAAAAAATATTTGGTTTGCTTTATAAAGCCAGATGGATATATAATCCCTTAATTACTGGAACGTGAAGAAGTCTGGAAAATAAATGGAAACACATGAAATAGCACTGTTCTTATAAAACTGGACAAAATAATAAAAATGGCAATACTAAGAAGTTTTATAGACTTCTTTTTCAATGTAAAAAAATTAAAGATACTCTT
Source organism: Cichladusa arquata (assembly GCA_026413545.1). NCBI lineage: Eukaryota > Metazoa > Chordata > Aves > Passeriformes > Muscicapidae > Cichladusa > Cichladusa arquata. The sequence continues at coordinate 51,747,634 of JAOTQP010001652.1, forward strand.
ATGAAAGGGGCAAACTAACTGTAAATGATAACCTATGAAGAAGAAAAGCAGATTGAATGAATTTGAGTCAGAAGACAGCTGCTTTAAGGACAGCATTTTGAAGATACGGCACAGAGAGTTACTTTTATGGGGCACAAAATCCACATCACAAAATGAAGTATATGGGACATAGTGGACAGATTTCTGAGGTAGTTTTAGCTACGATGGCATACACACATAATATGTTCTGGGCAGTACTGTTCAGAGATGCTCTGTGGGACAACAACACAGCAGGACTACATCAGCGTGGTGCTGGGCTTGAGTTGGCAAGTCCTGGCTCTCAGCAAGCCCAAGCAGTGCCAGCTCAGTGCTGTTTTACCAGTGCTCCACCCTGCAGCAGTGCCCCACTCAATGCCACACTCTTCCACTTTGGCAGGCGTTTTTCAAGGCTGACTCTTACTAAAGAGTGAGTTAATAAGTTTCGAAACGAAAGGATTTCTAGATGATTTACTGAGCTATCTCAAATTAAAGCAGCACTTCAAAATGGGTGACAAAGGGTCAGCTGTAGTAGGTTCAGAGAGGTTGCCAGGTCCCAGCAGGCACAAAAAGTGTTTGCAACCAATGGAAACACAGAATTTCAGTTGTGAATATGGTAAAATGTCTCTGTCTTTCTGCCTTTCCTGCTAAAGGTGCCTGACAAGCCTGGAGAAGAGCCATAGTGCATCTAAGAATGCTGCTTGCAATTAGAAGGTAGCAGCAGGGAAAGCACTCTCCCTTTCTAGAGATGTGGAAGATGTTTGAAGGAGATGACCTGTGGATATTCTGTAGGCTTTCATAGCAAGGAAATTTCATGCTAGCATCCAAAGCAATTCTTCACTTGAGAGAGATAAAGAAATTCAGTTTTCATACTCTCTGCCTATTAAACTCCTCCTACAATTTTCTATATCATAACCCCCCCCCTTCTTTTTTAGAAAAGCAGAAGGCAAAAAGATCCATTTGGGACACAATTTAAATTTAAATGTATATGAAATCTCCAGAAGAAAAGATGATCACAGCAAAGATATTGGCAAGAAAGAGAGAGAGGGAAAGGAGTCACAAATTGTCACTTTACTTAAAGCAGTTGGGCTGAGGCAGATGTGCCACTGGGCTGTCAGACCTGAAACTGCAGAGCAGCAGAGAGCAGCCACAGAACCAAGTGACTGCTCTTGCTCTTCCACTGAGCCTCTAAACCAGGTCACAAGCATTTTCCTGGTTTGTCTCAGAGGACATCAGCATTAATTTATTCTCTGCAATGGTTTCTACTTCGTGCTCACAGATACAGTAAAGTAAAATATTCCATTCTCATATTCAGTGCATTTTTCCTCTGTCTTTTCCTAGACCTAATTTCAGTGTGCAGAGTTCTCCAAGTTTAAACTTTCAGGATACATTTCTAGACACAAAAGATTTTTCAGTACCAAAATCTCTTTCTCAAAATTTAAGCATTAGACAGTCAAGCTTCTAAGCCAAATTCTGTCACGCAACTCACTTCAATGCTTCTCCTTAAGTCAATTTTGCTTAATTCAGACACTTGTCATGATGATGAACCACTGAGTAACAGTTAAATCTGCAGTCCCCAGATGTTATTTTCAGAAAAAAAGAAGCAGAAACTATAATGTCAAAAATGCAGAAAAAGATCCGGAATGAGTGCTTGTTCTGTTCATTACTTTCACAAGACTCCTACACAATAAATTCTTGGATGCTAGAAGAAGTCGTCTTTTGCATATGTCATTCAGCACCTTTAAGAATTACCTGATAATCAGGAAATACAGAAATTGAAAGCTGATGCCATCTGTTTTAACACAGCAAAGTAACACAAACAGCCTGACTTACGATGGGATGAACAGAAACTGCCATGTCCAGAGGAGTCAGAGAGGACCAGACCAGCCTCACTAGCCACAATTAATCACTGAGGAACAGTAACAGAGTGCTACTGATGAATCCTGCAGAAAGTGTGAAGATATCCTTCCACTGCCAACCCCTGCAGAGCAGTCAGTACACAGAATGAATGGCCAGTGGAAATCAGTCACCAAAAATGTAAACAAAGCAGAAGCTGACACCAAAGAGAGAAGTAGCAGCAGCCACTCTCAGTTTGCATTGTGGGGAAGATGGTGACAGTCACCAAAACCTGAGCCAACAGTTGGGGAGCTTGACTTTTAAGCATTTGAAATTTTGCTATATATGTGTTTCCAATATATTCGACAAGGACAATTTAGTGTTTGGGAAACTGGTACATGATTAGTAAGGAACTAGTGATTTTTAAAATTAAGTCATTGAGTAGGTTTGTGGAACAGAGAGGAATGAGAGGAAAGGGAAATGTTGTGAACCATGCTGATACACTTTGGTAAATGTGGATGATTATAATACTAAGGTTCCCTTAATAAAGAAAACATACCATTTGTTTTCATATTTGCATTTAGAAACACAGGCTGAATAAAACCAGACTAAGTGTGAGGAGCACCAAAAGAGGCATTTAAATCACTAATGGATTAGCTAGACAGGACTATTTCTCTGCTCAGAGAAAAGATCTTTTTTTTTTCCTGCTGGCCATCTGACCTTTGAAAATTCCTCTTGATGAATTGCATAAAGGTATTTTAACTTGATCTCTGAAAAACAAGCTAGAGTCTCAATGTACTTTTTGCTAAGTAACTCTCTGAAACGAAGTGAACTGACAAAGGCTGTGTCCTGGTCCCTGCTCTTATAAACCCTTATGCTGAGTATTTATTTACTCAATCAATTTCATTTTCTTTGTGACTATGAGATAGTATGAGTCACTATTAATAATTCCTGAAGTTAATTCTATTCAGAACATCTTTGTTCCTGCAAAGAATAAACTTGGTAGTCATATACAAGGGGATGTTTCCCAAAGGCCTTATACCTCTGGTACTGAAAAGAAAATTCAGGTTAAAATACAATATTTTCAAATCAAATAGCCTGGAGTTATGCATGATAAAAGTAGATTTTATTTACTGATAAGACCTGTGCAAAAGCAAGTCCTCAAGTCATTAGGGAGTCAGGAGGTTGTCATGTGGCTGATCTGTTCTCTTAAATTCACCACCCCTTGCCCCGCTCCTCAGTCCATGGTCTACCCTTATAAATATCTGAGGGGTTTGGTACATATATGGTCTCACTCCTTCTTCTGCTTTTCTGATCCTCTTCTTTCCAGCTACTTCTTCAACAACAATACTGCAGTATCTAAAAGTTTCTGGAATTTCTTGCTATTGTACAGTCCATACTCATACAAATTAGTAGGTGTTTTTGTGCTGGGATGTCAAATACTGTGTGTTCTCAGAGCATGTATAATATTTACAGAGAAAACACATTACACACAGAAAACAGTTCTGGCTGTTGCATTTTGGACAGAAGCAGCCATGTCCTCTGTAACAGCAGTGTAAGGAAGCAGGAATGCTGTGTTCAGTCCTTACCTTCAGGCTGAGCAGTTCAAATCCACACCACCTGGCAGGAGAAAGCTTCTGTGCTCAGAGAAGGAGCCATGCCTTTCTGTGGCTGAAGAAAAAGGAACCCAAGATCAACCAAGCACAAGAGGAGTAGATACACAAGGGATTGCAATAGGAGTAAAAGTATTTGTAAGTGCAAATCTGGGCAGAGACCTCCAGGTCCTGCTGCGAGCTCTGCTTCTGGGAGCTCTGCAGAGCCCAGGTGGAACGTGGTCCTGGCTGGTGCCCAGCCCTGCTCCATGAGCATGCTCTGAGCAGCAGGAGCACATCTCTGTGCTTTGTGTTGCACATTCTGACACACACTGCCAGGGTGGGAATCCCCAGTGAATCACACAGGCAGGCAATGGCTCGCCCTCAAAGCCTGGCATCTCCAGCAGTGCTCAAGGAGAAGGACAAGAGTCTAGTTCCTCCATGCAGACCTGGAAAACTGAAGAGTGTCTCCTTAGCAGGAGAAGCAGTTGAGAAACTTCATAAAGAAATAACAAAGACTCCCTTTTGTTGTCCTTTCCTTGCCTCCATAACCCAGAAAGGTTTTGAGATAAGCAATTATCCACTTACTTCCAGGAGCAATCACTTCTAAGGACAGAGATCTGTCACAGGACAGCGGTATTGAGCACCTCTATTCTGAGAAAGGAAGGGATTTCAGACTCTGCTGTATCCATGTTTCCTGTCTTGGAAGCTCTAGAAGTTGTTTTGGATGTTACTTTAGGTGCCTTTCACTTCTCCTGGGCATTCCCAAGAGCCAAGCTGAGGTTCAAGCACTGCAGTGGGTGTGACCATCACCAGCTGTGCCTCAGGAAGGGGAAATGGTTTAAGGAATATGATTGAGCTGGGGAGGCACACATGGGAACAAGGTTAGATAGATACCAGCAAGATCAGTCTGATTTCCCTAAGTCAGCTCAAACCCCTCTGCTTTTTCACAGAGCAGAAAAAATCAGTTTCAGGAAATCCAATCAAGAGAGGATTTGGTGTTAAAAAAACAAAATACAAATCCTTCATTTATAATGAGAAGATTAAAAATTAAGGTATATTTATCTAAATAATATGGATCTCTTTATAGAGGAACAGATTGAATTGAAGAAGAGCAATTGAAGCAGCATTAGCCTGGTGTGTAGCCCATTCTTACAATATTGTTAATGTTGGATATCTGTTAGATGAACGAATTCACTCCCAGATAAATTATTTTATTGACTGGGTATGTCTCTGATATTTTAGAAAAAAGAAAAACCTGTCAGAGCTTTATTTTTCTATGATTTTTCCCTTGCCAGGAATCCACAACCAGAGTGCTAAGAGGCAAGCAATGTAAGCTGGATGTAAACAAAAAAGTAATCAGATTTATCTATCTTTCGAAATATGTGTTGTATAATAAACATATTTGAAATGAAACCTATTATTGCTTCAGAAACAGAGATGTTTACATCCCCTTATTGTTCCAAGCATTACAGAGTACACAAGGCAATGACATGTAATTGGTATAAATCAAACATCCTGAACTGCCTGGAGCCTAAGTTGAGAAAATGGAAAACACAACCAAAGACCTATAAAATGTTAATGTTTTCTTGAACAGCATGCCGAATTTATATTGTATTCTTCAGTTTTAATTCCAAAACTTATTAAATCTTTCTTTCCTGCTGGCTGACTATTATTATCCCAGCTCCAAATACATACAACATTACAAGATTTGCTTTCAAAATTTGATGGTGTATTCCTATGGGCTGAAATGTATCAAATATTTATGTGAGTGGTGTTTATAGCTAGGTGTTAATACTAATGTGGTAAGAGTGGAGCACAGATATAATTCATAAATTTAAAGCCACCTGTACTGAAGAGAAACACCTTCTTTTGTGGTCAGGCAGAACTTCATGTTTGTTTCAAAGAATCGATTTCCTGCCGCTTACACTTTTCTACAAAAAGAATGAGCCATTGTTACTAATAATCTGATCTAATAAGAGGAATATTAGAAACCCTTTATTCAGTAATTGTTTCTTCTGTCACAGCTTAAATTCTCTTGGTTCTTTCATTTAAAGATTAAAATCAGCATTTTCCCAATTATTCTTGAATACCCTTTTTCCTCCTGAATATACAACACAGTTAGTACATAAAATTGACAGGATGGTGGCCAGACATAGGATTTAGAGGAATGGGTAAAAGGAAATAGCATATAAGCAGGCACATCCCACAGATGTTTCATCTAGTGTAATTAAGTGATGACAGCTTTAGGGTTTGTGACATTCTCAGTCAGTCCTGACCTGGCCAAGAAACATCTTCCCTGTTTAATACATTTTGTAGAATATCACAAGGAAAACTGAACACTCTGTTGTGTCCAGATTGGGAAACTCTTTCAAACTCTTGCTTCCAGGGAATATTAAATGTCACTTACTGTTACTGTATTTTGAGACATGCTCTAAATTATGTGTAATGAGCTGGGTATGAAATAGTATCAATAGTTTCACCATGGCTGGTATCTTGCAGAGCTTTGCTCATCCATTGATTTCATTTGCAGATTTAGTTTCATCCCTTGCACAGGACTGAATATCATAGTTAATTCCTTTTGGAAAATCTGAGTTTTAGAAAGTAAAAGCATTAAGTCACATACTCTACCAATATAGCAACATTAGTGTATATTGTCATTTCCTGTGTTAAATGGGCACAGAAATCCATTCCTGAGGACAGTGACTCCAGTTTTTAGCAGCAAGGAGCTTGATTATCAGAGCATATGCTGTAATTTAAAAAAATCTCTAAGGAGAGTCAGTAGATTTTTATACTGTAATCTGATTGAACATTATATCATTTCTATGGATTCCAAATACTATTTAGAGATCGTGGATGGGAAAATCAGTTTCATCTGGAAAATGATAAGTTTGTTTTATGACATTATCTTCTGTTAAATATTAAACTTTATTAAAGGTACCATAAAGATATCATTGTTCCTCTGCTATTTGTAATTTATAGTGGCTGTGCCTGCAGAATATACTAGAGCAGGAAATATTATTTGAAGTGAGGTATGGATTAAGTCCATGCATAAATGAGTACTAATCCTGCTTGCTGCTTAGTGTGTCTCTTAACACTCCTATAGAGGCTGTATTTGATAATACAGTTTCAAAAATGAACTTGGTTCTTTGAAGATAACTTGAGAATCTTTTAATCATTTACCATCTAGTCTGTGAGCAATCTCAAAGCTCCCAAATCTTTTTCAATAGTGGTAGACCTACACAACTACACATTGTGATCCCCACAGACAAGACATTTCCCCTGTGTTCTTAACTAACTCATCCTCCAGGAGCCCCTGAAAGTGAATCTGCACCAAATCCCATAAGATTCTGTTTCTTCCCTTCAAAAACTAATCTTGGTTGCAAAGGAGTGCCTTTGTTCAGTGAGTGACTGTATGAAACACAGATGTGGCAGAACTCGTTCATCCCCTCATTTCATAGCAAGGCAAAACACACACTCCTCTTTTCCTGCCACACTACATTAACACGTCCTCAGCTCCCCTCTGCTGAAAGTATTGAACTTTAAAAAGCAAAATTAAATTAAAAAAACCAAAACAAACAACAGATACCCCACAACAACCCCCTAAAAAACAAAAGTAAACAAAACCACAAAAACCTCCAAAAACCCAGAAGCAAAGAAACAAACAAACAAAAAAACCTCAAAAAAAAAAAAAAACCAAAACAAAAACAAAAAACAAAACAAAACATTGTTTCAGAGCAATATGGTTTTCTCAAGGCTAAGGTTTCCTTCACGTGGAAAGGTACCCTGACTCTCAGTTTCTGATTCAGAAAACACAGTAAAACAGTGGCTACTGTTTTTATTAATAATAGTTCTGCATTTTCTTTCTTTGCATACTTATTGTTGTAAACCTTATCTTCAAATAATGTGTCCACAAGTGAGACCTGTATGCTGTGAGATATATAATAATATTTAGTAACAATGCAAGTCTTGATTACAGTAAATTGTTTTTAATCTAAGAAGGTGCGGGTATGTTTGGATTGGAGATTACATATCCCAAGCTTAAATATCCCAATACCTAAAATGAATGTTTGAAATCATGTATGTTAACTCTGTAGGAGTAGTTTCTGCTTTACAGTATAGCTTTGCTCTATATTGATAGAGCCATCCAAATGGATACAGACTGTGTTCCTTTTGACCCCTAAGACCTGACAGAGAGTTGGGACTTCACCAGGTTATTTCCATCAGCTAGATGAGTCTGACAGGGATCTGGTATTTCTCTGGTTCATTTGATTTTCTTACAAAGAATACACATAATATCTTCATTCCCAAATCAAGGCTGGTTTCTCCCTATGGAGCTTTCTGAAGGTTAGAAATCTCAGGCTTTCCCTGGACTCTGTGCAAAACCCCATGAAGAATACTTAATTTTTCACATAGATATTGCAATCAGTTCTTTACCCAGCCCTGCTTTTGCAATTGCCTCCTGCAATATCTGTCACTGTCACACAGCTCTCTACATGAGGACCACTTCAAGAGTATCCCTTTTTCTTTCCTCAGTTTAATTCTCACTAAGTTCTTTCTACATGGCTAAGGCTAGGTTCACTATTGCTTATTCCAACTGTCATGAAATAGAGAAGAATTTTTCTCTCTTTAGAAGGCAATTAGCTCAGCATATACATTGCACATGAGGAAAGACTTCATTAATAGAGACCATCATCTGAGGAAAGTAATTCAGTTGAGCCAGGAAGGGTAGAATCACAAGGTTCAGAGGCCAGAGACAAAGCTTAAGCTGGTTTTGACACTGGCTGTTTCCTATGAATTTTCCAGCTTACTACTTTCAGAATTGAATGGGGTAGATAAGAGGATATATGGTGTTTAAAATTATTTAAGTGAGTTTTGCAATAGGATTTGTCAGTCTTCTTACAAGGGCAGTGATTCTCTTTTCTATTAAGTAGCAGAAACCAAAGGAAAAAAAAAAAGGCAACCAACTACACTGGCCATGCTGACATTTGTTTTAATTTAATCCTAATAGTTTTCTCTTATGAAGGTCAGAATGTGTCATTATAAACTGACACAAAAATAATATTTTTTCCAAAACTGGTGGATTTTTCTGGACAAAAGAAGATTTACAGTGCTGCCATGTTGGTTTAGATTGAATTGTTTATAACAATGATTTGAAATTATTAATTTTACACTATCTATGTAATACAGATATTCAATGAAACAAAGGCAAAAGATGTAAATCCTAATGGAAAGGTTAATAAGACAAAAGTAACAATGTTATTTGAATGCATCACCACTCAAAGTTATGCATTAATGGACAACAGTGGATGCTTGCTGAACTATTATCAGTATCTGTTTTAGAGGAAGTTATAGTCACTTACATCAAGGTGTCCTACTCTGAGCTCAAAAGCCTCAACTTTAAGAGGTGGAAGAAAGGAAAAGAGACAAACACATCCTGGCTTAAGCTGATTCTTGCTGCAGTACCCAGCTCCAGCCTGTAAGTCCCAAGTGGCAAAGCTGTGGACCATGCAAACACATCCTAAAATCTTGCAGGCAAGTTTCTATCAAAAACCACTGATTAGCCAAACCATAGACATGCTTCCATTTCAGATTCCATGCCTCAAAGCTGGCAACAAATGTTTTGAATTGCTTCTTGAAGTTTAGAGGTGCTAATCTTTTCTGGCCATCTTCTGTCCACCTGTCCACCAATTCTCTGTTGTTTTGTTCTAGTTGCAAGCTCTTTGGATTTTGAGAAGAATTTTCTGTGAAGAAAAATCTACTGTTGCTGTAGTGACCAAAATAAGCCCTCATCAGTGGGCCTATCTCAAAGCTGTAATTTTTTTTTTTTTTTAAGTTAACAAACTCTTTAGCATGGGGGGGGGGTGGGGGGCAGGAAGCAGCACTAGAGTCCAAAAAAACCCTCTACCTCTCTTTCCCATTTTCTCCAAAATCTCTCCTTTTTTCTCTCCTCCACATCCAGAAAACAATGCAAGTGATTTAGGAACAGGTGAAGAGGTTCAGCAGATCTGCAAACAAGCAAACACTGAGTAAGGGATCAGGATGGGCTCTGAAATATACAGCAAGCAATAGGTAAGTGTTCTTGGCTGTGCATTTATTTTACTCAATTTTTCAGGAAATGTCAATGAGCTTGGCCACAAAATTCCCTTACTGTGTTCAGTGTCGGGAAGATCAGAAGTGATATTCAAGACAAGAGCCAACTATTACAGAGAGAAAGCTGATAAGGATTTTGCATTTCAGTATTTTACTCCCATATGAGTTTCATTACCTCAGAAGTCATCCCTGCTGCACCATTGAGTTTGTCTGGAAAACACTGTACATTGGCAACACAATGGCTCAGCTTGGTTATTTTACCCATTTATTTTTTTACCCAAGTATTTTTTGTGTTAATTTAGGATTTAGATAGTGAGAGGTAGGCAAAAATTGAGTATTTGTGATAATATATAGGAAGAATACCATAAAGTCTATCAAACTTTCTGTAACAAGTCACCCCAGACTGGTTCAGACAATTGCAGTAATGAAGGAGCAGGAAGCTCAGAATTTCCTAAATTAATGTAGGTGTCCCCATCCCTAAGGGATTTTTTTAGATTTAGACAATAGATCATGTATCAATTATCTGTATCTACATATCCAATACTGCAGAAAAGTGATGACATCAAGAGCAAGAAGCAGCACTGCATTCTCCAGTTTATGCACTAAAGCTGAGAAATGGGTGTTAAACCCACAAAATTTAGTGGGTAAATCTATAGCTAAAGCACATATCCAGTCAAACAAATGAGGCAAGTTTGACAGAAGTTCTGTATGGCACCATGTCCTTCTCATAAAATGTTTCAACACATTTCAAAACAAAAAATGTGAGCCAAAAAAGTAAGTCCCCATCTGGTATTTATCTGCACTTCTGCAGAAGAACTGCTTGCCAGAGGAACAAGTTCTGTTCTGCCTCATCTAAGGCACATCAACAATCCAGCAAACCTTTACACCCTCCCTGTCCCTCCTCTTGCTCAGACATCTACAGTAACATGGTACATAAAGACTGTCAAAGATGCAAAAACAATGTCAGTAAACACAACCCAGAGCACACAGCTCTCACAAAGAGAATTAAAGTGTTCTCAGTAAGCAACCAGATCTGCCAAAGCAGCTTCCCATTCATGCCTGCAAAAAATCACATCTCCAAGCTCACAAATCATTTGATTATAACAAATCTGGAGTTCCATTAACAAAAAGGACACTTCCTTACTTGCCTGGTTTCTCCCAGTACATTCCCACACCTCTTGTGCTGTGTGATGCTCATTTTCCCTCCAGAATTTTATCTGCCACTTGATACAGGTCTTTGATTTGTCATCTGTTAGGTTACTGCCTGAAAGGATGCTGTACATGCTGCTCTTCATTGAAAAGACTCTTAGCAGAGACACTGCAGCCAACACTGGACATTTCCAAGGTGTGCTGGTGCTTCTTCCAACCTGTGCTTTCTCACCCAAATTCCATTTTACACCTCCAGTCCCCAAGGTAGCCCTGACTCTAGTTACCCAGCACTTCCCATCCTGTTGGTAAACATCTGCTCTCTTTGGATCACTTTGGAGTGACCCCTGTGCCTTTCATTCCTTGGTGAATTGACTGAAAATGGGGGTGTAGCTATCCTCTCCTCTTGTGACAGACACTGCTGTGAAAAACATCCAGAGAACATGAAAGGAGATCTGCAGCAGTGAGCAGAACCAGAGTGGGTGGGATGGGGAAGCATTCCTCAGTGTTCCCAAAGCTTTTCTGAAACTCTGGGATATCCACAAGCTTTGTGATGTGAGTCTCTGGAGACTCAGAGAGAAGGGAAACATCTCCCACTGTGTTAAGGTAGCCAAACCCCAAACCCTGTCACAAGTACACAACTAAGTGGTTTTGGCATTCATCATTTGTAATATGTTACAGAGCCTGTGCTTTGACATGAAAACCACTGATTTACTGTCCTTCAAGCTTACATCACATTTTTTATCACTATATGAAAGTTTGTACTGTGATTTTCTGGCTTAAAAATAAACACATTGATACACAAAGCAATGAAAAATAACATTTCAGATATGTGATCTATTACATACCATGTTCAGCATATTTTCCATAAGGCAAGTTACCTTCTTGTTTTCACAAATACCAAATCATCTACATAAGACAGCTAAAAAAAGTAATTTTTTTTAATTTGTTTCCAGTACTAAATATGCAAGAAAAAAGAGTTCAAATAGAGTAAAAAGCAAAGACAGGTATTGGTGAATTGGGTCACTGCAATTAGAGATTTGTAAACTGGTGTGATATTTCAAATGTAGCCACCTTGGAACAGAGGCTGTAAATTAGACTTCTGTCAACACATTCAGACATCACAAGGAAGGGAGAGCAGGGCCTCATGTCTATGAAATATTTTAAGTACCTGCCGTCCACATTGGCTGATGATGTCTAAAAGAACATGTACAGTACATCCTGCAATTACATGAAAACACTTAAATAATGGAGTTAGAGTATATTTTCAGGGCATTTGTCTGTCATCCCTTTCTCTATGTCTGGCTAATTTGTCTTTCTCTAGCAGCCTTTTTGTTTAGGTCTGCCCTGTACTCCCCCTATATCAGATCTCAGATTTGTTATTTTTTTCAGAAGTATACAAATAATTGTCAAATATATTTTGTGGGACATATTTCACTCTGTAAGCTACACATATTCAGTAACAAATCCTGTTAGAGACTGAAATGATAGAAAGCATATGAAAAGCTTTTGACCTTTATGATTAAAAAACTCCAATGACAGATTGGTTTTGATTAAGTGAAAACCACATAAAGCCATCAGTTATATGTTCAAGTGCAAAAAGTTACCCCTATCAACAGAAAAATTCCTGCAGTTAAGACTCAGACTCAGGAGACCTTTGCTCCATTTACAGTATTAACACAGCATTCCTGCTTGATTACTGCACAAGGCACTTGGGATAATTCTCAGAAGTAATTAGCCTTTTGCAGTGTCTAGGGTCATGCATCACTGTCAAGTTTTGAACTAACATTTCTTGCTCAATCCAGAATCTGAATAAGATATCTAAGGAAAGTATATCCATGATCAGGGAGAAATAAAGCACAGAAAGCACTTGAGAACCTCCTAAGCATGCCATTTTAGATACAGGATGTCTTCTCTGGCACCCATAAAAGGTAGCTGAGCTGCCAGAAAAGCAGAAGATGATCATCAAAGCTAAGTGCTTAGCTGTGTGGCGCTGGAGGCATTTCCTTCCAACACTCACTATATGCTAATACCTGTAGCTCAAATGCCTTGTTTGACTCCTGGTGTAAGAAGTCTAATATGCAAAAGAAAAGTCTCAGGTCTGGTTCAAAATAGGAAATTAATGAAATCTTTCCACAGTTCACTTCAGTGAACATTTGATTGGTCAAGATCAAATAACTGTCAAGAGCATTAAGTCCTTTCCAATACTTCTGATTGAAGTAATACTTCTCAAAGGCTGTCAAGAAAAGTGGGGGTTTCCACATCTAGATACATTCAGTAACTATAAAAACACCACATGGGTCATATTATTTTAATTACAGTAGGTGAGTGACCAGCAAGCTTTTCCTGTAGTTAGATAAACAAGGGGTATAGTTGAAGTACTACACACTATTTGCATCATTGCTTATTCTTATGATCAGCACCATCTTATCCTTAGCATTTGTTTATTGAATCCAACAGTTAAATTCATATATAAAGATTTAAATAACTTGACCTCAAAGTCTTTTTGAGAGACTGTGGTGAGCTTCAGTCAACTGGCAGGACCGGAAGCAGGAATAACCATACCCAAGTGTTTAGCCCATATGATAGAACTTTTCCTAACATTAAGGAACAGCAAAACAGGTTTTCTGGAAAAACAGACATGATTTCTCCTTTCACTATTGAGTATTTGGGGAATTTCCTGAGGTTTATGACCCTTTAGGTATTCCCTCTTCACGCATTACACAAGGAGCCATTAGCCAGCATCTGTAAGTTGAGATAAGAGTGTTACCAATTCCCATACCAGCTGTTATCTCTCTCACAGCTATTTGTTTTCTGGTATAAATACATTATTTTTTAGAAGAAAATATTCTAATATGCTCCTCATTAATATGCAAGCATTCTTTTTCTTTTTTTAGAGCATGTCAAGTTAATTTACTTTAGAAGTTGTCTAGTGAGTATTCAATTTAAAGTGTCAAATCCTTCTGTTCTATATAATCTTCCTTGAATTCCTTAGTATTAAAATGGATTTTGAATGGAACTTTCTGAAGTAGCACCTTTGTACCCAAAAAACCCTTTCTTTTTGTGCAGTGAATTTTTAAATTTGACATTTTAAACAACCATTTTTCTCAACCATTTTAAGCAACCATTTTTTGAAGCCATTATGGTCAAAATAGGATAAGCTGAGGGCAAGTTCTCTCATAATGAGAAATTTCTTGTAACACATTTCAGAGATTTTTTTCCAGTTATCCACAAGCATGGATCATAAGATCAGCTTGCCTTGCAGACTCTTTCCCAGCTGATAAAGAAGGAGGGAGGGGAAAGAAAGTCACGGCATAATTGCCATATCCCAGGCTGAGTCTGCACACTGGTAGTTACAGAAGAGTTTACTCTACATGTGGTCTGGGGTTCAAAGAGCTACAGTGAGCATGGAGCTCACATAACTCATTTGGTCAGAATAAATAACTGACCTTACTCCAAATTTCAGCTATTTATTCACACACAGCATTGATGACACCATGGAACAGTACTAAAAATTAAATATTAGATATAGAGAGGTACAACAGGGAAGGGGCAGACTTCTAAACAAGGCATAAAATTAGATAAAAGAAGTGATCAGGTAAAATGAGTGACTTAACTGATTAGAAGAGGATCATTCTACAGCAATTTTATCCAGCAGAACTCAGGATAATTACCACTCCTGAAATGCCAGTAGTCATCCTCTACACTCGAGGGAAATGCCAGCTCTTCCCCTTAATGTCTATCTGTGCCACTAGATCTCTCCTAAGGATTTGGCTCTGAAAAGCCATTCATTTTAGATACAGATTTTAATATCTTTTTTCTTTAGCATAAGAATGAAAGTTAATAATTTCCCACATGCTTCTGAACCTTTGTATTTCCTCTCTCCTTCTCAACATGAAGCACGTTATTAATAAAATCTCACAAGCAATTCAGTTCCCCTACTGCTGTCTATTAAGCTTCTCACAAACATTTACGCTTCTAGAAACACATTGCTAAAACAAATGTGGTTGTTGTCTTTCTTTGCATAACTATCCAAAAATATTATGACTTTCCTCTAAATGAAAAAAAATCTTAGTGTCCTGACAAGAACTGTCTCCTTCCCTCCATGCACAGTTATAACAATGTAGTTTGCTGCTGTGAAAGTGTGTGCCTTCCCCGTTTGTGCTTAAAAAGCTTAATCATTGAACTTGTAATTACTCCCAAACTCATCCTTCTGGCTTTTTCTCACCCATTCTTTTGCAGTTAGCTTCTCTCACCTGTGGTTTTCATTCCCCTTCATTGTCTACATATGTGACAGTGATATACAGATTTTTTCTTCTACCTTTCATAGCTTTAACAAATTTCAGACAAGCACTGTTCAAATAAAAGCTTTCTTTTTCAGTGCCTCAGTAAATATTTTTCTCTTCCTAACATCATGATTTTTAGAGACAAAAAAAGACATTACTGAAATTACTTAATATTTGCATAATACCAATTCACTGAGATGGATACACCCATGATATTCTTTACAGAGACATCTCAAGAACTAACTAAGCTCAGATATCTGTAAGCATAGCAAGTCACATCTATCTACCTACATCATGTCCTGGAGAATTGCCATGGTAATTTCAGTGTTAAGATCAATACAAAAGCAAGCTGTGCCCTGCTTGTTCTCTAGGCTTTAGTTTCTACTCAATACATCTCCAAAGGAAAAGATCAACCATGGTATTTTGCAGCTGCATCACAAGGATTCTTTAAAATGCTGGGGTCATTGCAGGTGGTTAAGTCAAAAGTCAAGAGATGTCTGCCACAGATTATTTAATCTATTAAAACTTCAGTGCTTTTTAGAAAAAGTTAAATTACCTTTAAAATCAGAAAACCTAAGCAATTATGAAACATATGTTGCCATTAATGTAATTGCTTTCAGTCATATTTCCTGGATATTTTGTAGAAGGAAGAACCGCATCAATTTTTGTAGAAGAAGAAAGAACCATGTCAATTTCTTTATGTACATGGTGAACTTAATAAAATCAGTAAACTACATGATAGCCTTGATCTAATTGTACAAGAGGAGAAGTGAATCACAAACTTTTATCTGGAATGAAAAAAAAGTTAAAACATTTATATTAATCATCATCATGGTAAATAGTGTGGCCATTGTTTATTGCTGTTAGATTATAGAGATGCATTCTGAGACATTGTTCACTGCAAACAACATCAAATAGGGGCATTTTTCAATTGTTTCATTGTGTATGGCAGCCACATCTTTCAGAACACCATATGGCAGTAGTCTACCTCAGAACAGCATGGCATATGAGTTCCAGACAGATTGTATGCAAAATGTCTAGAGATTTTCATCATCCTCCAGCTACCCACAAGCCATTTCCTGCCCGGTTTCCTCTCTCAGGATCAGTAGTGAAATAGCACAAGTAGGTTGCTCAAGACCTCACAACCCACAGAGAATCTTGCTAACTCTTGTACACATACCTCTTAAAGTCTTTTTCAGAACCAGGCCAACTCCTGCAATACACCAATTTCTTCATTCCTTGCCAGATGGTGCCCTCAGCTGCTCCCTTATTTGGCCTCTGTGTCCCAGAGTTCATCTCACACATGAGCTAACCAGGGACAGAGTTTAATAGGAGTCATCTATCAATGTGCCCACCTGGCACAGTAAAGCTGATTCCAGGTAGCACCTTTCTTTAAGGTCTCCCATCAGTTTTCATCTACAGCAGCCAATTCTACCTCATGCCTGTTAATTACAAAACACATCTCCCAGGTTCTTTCTGTTGTTAAATGATCTGGCACCATTGAAGGTGTGTCTAGAAATTCAGGGGCTCATTTTTCTTGCCAATTCCTGATTTTAAATTTTCTGTATTTCCTCCTTTGCTGTTAAGCATTTTCTGTTACCCTGAACAATAGTCTGCTTTCAAAATAACTTAAATGAAGGGAAAATTTATTACCTTTCTCTTCTGTGCTTGCTTCATTTTCTCCACCTGCTGATTCAGAAGCATTCAGACACTTTCCCAATTTTGCTTCCCAATCTGCTCTAAGTGCTAGAAAATGTATGTCTGTCCTGCCTTTTGCCCTTTTGCCAGCAGCTTTTAGCACTTTCCCAACATCGAACACACAGATCTTATAACTGGCTTTATGTCTTCTGCAGTCAGCCTGGACATCCTCCTTATCAACTTGCCACATTTTCTTCCATGGTATCTCAGTGACCATGTAGCTTTTAACAGCCTTTTCCTGCTCCCAGCTTTTGAATAGCTCTTCTCTTTCTGTTTCTCTTCACAAGGATTCTATCCATTACTGCCACCTCTTCCTGACCTCTCGGCATAGCAGGAAAGCCAAGGCCTTTGGAAGAAGTCAAGACCAAAACCATCTTCAGCAGCTTACCCCTCATTTGATCATTGCATTCAGTATCAGCTGGCTCAGCTCCATCTTCAGCCATGGTCTGGCAGCCCTTATTCCACCCAGGCTCTTACAGAACCTGCCTTCTTCCTCTTGCAGCATGCGTTGGTTAGATGGGGCAGCTGAACAGGACTGATGCAGCTTTTGGATCTTATGAAGCAGACAACCTTGTTACAGACAGGTAGGCTCTAGTTTGATTAGGAGGAGAATTATCAGCAAACATGGACATTTTCTGTAGTTTGTTTTTAAGAAATTAAATTTGTATAAATTAGAATGCCTTAAAATTCTGTTCCTGTTTTTTCTAAAACGTTACTCATCTTTGAGTAAAATGAAGCCTTCTGTTGGAAAAGAAGTGAAAAAATGTGAAAAAAATGTCTTGGTTTTGGCTCCTGATCAGAAGCAGAACTTGAGATAACATTTTTTTCCCAAGCTTTAAATGCTCTACAGCACATTTTTTACTTTCTGATAGCCTGTTGGTGCTCTTGCAATAAAAATTCAGGTTATTTATTCATGTTATGAGAGCATCTTGCAGAGTCTAGTCACAGGATACCATTCTTCTGAAGCTGATGGATAAAACCAATAGAATATCCCATTCATTCTCTATGGAGAAGACAAAGTGCTAAATCTTTACAAATCCAGTAGAGTTTCTTTCTATCCTTCTGTGACTCCTGATCCATGCCCTAGTGGTCACATCCTCAGTTATGTAAATCAACATGTTTCTGTCAGCTCCATGCTTGGTCAGGCAAGTGGACGCAGTTTATCTGAAATCCTTTTTAATTTTTTTTTAGATTTCTGTACTCAGAATATTTAATTGTGTTTTTAATGACAGGACACAAACAAAAAAATTGCTCTATAAACTGCTATTTAGATGTGGACAGAATGCTGAGATTGGACAGCTCAAAATACTACCCACCTACAGTCTGTCAGCTGCATTTGTTCCAAAATACTTTGCACAGCCACCATCTGTCAATCATAAACTACCTGGCCAAAGAGAAATTTATTAATTTAGAAATTCTGAAAAAGAAAATTTCTCATTAAAATGCTAGCAACAATTAATTTTAAATTACCATATGCATATTACTAAAAAGTGACATAAATCTTAGTGAATCTGGCTTTTATAGCACGCGTTATATTAAAATTTTATTAATACCATGTAATAATTTATGAACTGTATAACCATATAACATACTCATAGGATAATAATATATTCATACTATATCTCACTATATTTAGGTGTTCTATGCCATGCCTACTCAAGATAGCATAGCATACTTTGCAACATGATTACATGCTATTTGATAACATATTTTTTATACAACCTTATTGCTGCTAAATGTAGTTGATGGTAGGGAAACAGAGTATAAACTCTGCTACATTGCTTACAAAAATGTGTATCCCCATTAGCTGCTGCAGCTTGGTTGACATTTTCATCTAAGATCCTGAGTACTATTTGTGTTACGTTTATTATTTTTCATACTACCAACAGTTGTGACAATACATCAGAAGTATTGATTCACATTATTTACAAGACATTTTATTTTTCCTTTTTTTGATAGCACAGCCTTTTTCGGATCAATAAAAGCTGAAGATAAATGATAAATTCACAGCTTTAAATTCACTTTAAATCTAACTTTACTATCACACACATTTATTGTGCTAGATCAGCAGAGCACGGAGCAGAGAGGCCTCCCTCATGTGCAGTAGCATGGCTATTTTTTGGTACCTTTTTGCAGTACAAACCACACCAATCTCAGATTCCTTATCAATAAATCAGAGGCCCTGTAATAGCTGGCAAATGAATGATAAATCTGAAGTAAAAATTTAAAGTAAAAAATTAAAAGTATCCTTTATTTTAGTAGAGAAAAAACAACTAACTCATGTTTTTCTGGTTTTCTGTCAATAAAGGGAGCTTTCACTTGATCTCTCCCTGAAAGATACACAATATCTATTCAATATTTAGTTAGTTCTAGTCTTTCCATACATTAGCACAACCTCACCAATTTTTCCAAACACTGGAATTTTGAATTCATACTTGAGTCCTGAAATGGTATGGAAAAAATACATTACAGCCACCCATTTATAACCTAACATTTTTATGTTTAATCTTTTTTACTCTCATCACAAGTAGCCTCATCTTTTATGAAAAGAACTGGTTAGAAAATTAGATAATAATATCTGCCTAAATATGCACTGATATTAACCTCTGCCCTGTCAATAAGACACTATGGAGGCAGATTAGTTCTTACATTTAATTATCGTTTTATTCCACAGAAGTTTTTTTTCTTTTTTTTTTTTTTCCTGCTTTTGCACCTCATTAGTCATGATCAAAGTGTATTCCTCTTAATAGTGCCTTAATGTGATGCTTTGATCACATTTCCTGACTAATTTGAAAGTCTGTTAACCGAATTACAACACAGCCTGGTGCATTTGAAGTTTTTGGAACCATTTTCCTGGGGCCATTTTACTCAGACAAATTTTAGGTATTTAATTGAGGTTTCCAGGAGCATAGTTGCTCTGGACTTCTTATATAATTGACAGAATAAGATCTTCAGTGAAAAGTGGATCAAGTTTCTCCAGAAGATGATTTGACCCTTCTTTGAGTCAAATCATCCTCAGGTGTTTTCCATTGACTAGAAAAAGAGACTGTCAATGAAGATGTGAATTTAAGGAAGATATTTAAGTTCCTAGAAATAACTAGAAAAACTGTGGTGTGTGTTTTATGAATTTGCCTATGATCCTTATTCCTGTATTAGTCATAAAGGGCTACTTTAATGATTCTGTATGTGCAAAACGTGTAAAAAGCAACAGAACACATGAAGTATAAGAGCATGTGCCTATGGGCTCTAGAATAAACACCTCAAGTCTAGGTCACTTTGTTATATAACTTGGTCTTCCTTACACAGTATATCCTCCCATTTCATCTATGTGCTTTCTTGGAGACCACATTAACACCATCTTAAACCAAAGGAATGGATGCACTTCAAAATTTATCCTCAAAAATATACCCAAAGCAACATTACTCCATGTAAGTAGTTCTACTGCCAAATTTTTTCTGCATCTGGAAATTGTTTGGTGAAGGATTGCTCACACAGCCGATGGGAATAGATGCAGCAAGGCCACATGATCAACTATTACAGAAATCACTAACTGCTTCAGTCAGTGGGTATAAGATTTTTGGTAGATAATTAGGAATCTGTGAGGAATCTCATTAGTTAGTCATTGGCTTATACAGCCCCTCTGTGAGAGCTCAGTGGAAAACAGTTCCTAATAAATTTTACTTGATTCTTCACTATCCTGGAGCCTTATTTTGAGAGATGATGCTGATCTCATTGCTGTCAACAGCCAAGGCATTGGGTATCAGGTGAACTAAGCTACACAAAATGGTAACAGCAAAAATCTCTGTACTGTATCAGATTAACTTCTATGCTATAAAATGGTATTATTTAAAGTTAAATCCTGTGACACTGCAGCATGCAAAGCTGTGCCATGCACTTCAGCAGACACAGCCCTGTCCTGTGATGCAGGCAGAATACAGGCAGCAGAGGATGTTTCCTTTGTTTTTCTCGTACCTAAAGACCAGTTTCTTGAACATTCCCTGCTCACCTCATCTTAGAGGCCTTTGCAGGTGAACATGGCTCAAAGTAGGGCTATCAGACTTGCTGAGAAGCTGTAAGAGCGGAGGTGAAGGAGAAATAAATTAACAATGGTGCTGTGTCTGACTCAAAGTGATCACTCTAATAAATAATCAAAATAAAAACTAGCTAAAATATGAAGCTCATATATGAAGTTTGCCAATGGTTTTCCAGGGTTGGTCTTTACTGGTGCTTCAGCAAGCTTTTCCCCCTAATTCTTGGAACAGTGTCCCTAACCTGCAGTTTTGTATGCAGTGAGATTGCATTCTCCCCTCAGGACAGTCTGTATTTATTTCCTGTTCAGTGAACACAAATTTATTGTTAATTTGTTTAGCTGCCCAGGCACTCACAATTAGTGCCTTTATTTTCTGGCAGTTGTTTTTTTTTTTTTTTTGTAGTGGTCACATCTAATCACTGTGAAAGGTACAGAAAACTTTTTTGAAAAATCACTGAGTTTTCAAAAATGCATCTTGACAATTTTATTTGGTTTTATAATTTATTGTGTTCATTTGCCTACCTGTGGCAATGAATTCTAACTCTTATTACCATACAAACCCCAGCTGCCTCTTACTCAGCTGATGTAAACTCCATATAAAAACATCACATCTTTATTACTGTATGAAGGCAAATGGTGGCATTTTCTAGAGTATTAGGACTTGGTCTAACTCTGTTGGTGGAAATAAAAGATTGCTTGAGTGAAATCTGTTTCACCCAAGACTTAAACACTGAGTCTTGTTCCTGACTATAGACTTGTTAAATCTTGTTAACTCTTCAAAATCCAGCTGTACTTCTTTAACAAGTTAGAGATCATATTAATTTAATTCCAAAGTGCCTTAGATTTTTTTTTTAATTAGTTTTTTAATCTATATCAGGAAGAACTGAGAACCAACCTGTGTTATGGTTTCAAGCATTGAAGGAAAAATAGCCAGTTTACAGATTATTTCACTAGTTGATTTGATCATATTGGATCAGGAAAGGTAGAATCTCCAAAAATAAATTTTATTAAATCAATTTTCTTTGTGCTGACCTAGCCAGGCTGTGGAAGCAGATGTGCTCCCCTTTCTTGGCACACCATCTTCGGCAGGCTGTGACATCGTACTATGAGAAGGCAGGAGTCAGAGCAAGGGCAAACTGTCAGAAAAAAGAGGTGAAGAATTTTTACAGCAGGGAAAGAAGAGGAGTGCTGCCACATCTTATGTCGCGCTGGGTGCAGCATGGGCTGGCTGGAATAGAGTTCAAAGGAGGATGTAGAGAAGCTGTCAGCTGCAGGAATCTTGCAGAAGGAGGAATTGGGAACTGCTTGCAACGTGCTGTAGCTGGATGCTGGCAGATTCCTCTTTTTATGGAAAGAAACTAAGGTAACATAAAGAAAGCCTCAAAGCTTGTGGGACACAGGGCTTGGAGCTAGCCCAGGCTGTTAAGGAAATAATTAAAATAATGCTTTGGGCAGGGCATTAACCCAGACCAAGAAATGGAATTGCCTTCATACAAATCCTTGTACTTAGGTGTGCTGCAGTTCAACATTGTCCTTGGGAAGTTCTGCCACATGGACATATGTGCATGTTTCAGTGTGTGCCAGTGTTTGAGGACAGTATGTGTACATGTGCCACCAAGAAGACAAAAAAGCTAATCCTAGAAACCAGATCTTTAGAAGGAATTGACAGGGTTTTCTTCCAAAATGTCTTTACCCTGTACTGAAATTCCCTGACAGGGATTTCACTCCAAACTGTCAGGGATTCTCTGCATCAGCTACACACCCTGCCTGGTACCCAAGTGATCTTCCACTAGCAAAAGCAACTAAAGCAATCCAGCACCTGCCTGCTCCACTGAACAACTCAGATAACTTGGCTGTGCCAAGGGGAAGTTGTTGTCTGGTTCCAGTCATTCTCCCAGGCTTAAATCTTCACTGGAATGAACAACAGGCTACTTGTACAAAATTGCCCCAAAATATCCTCTTATTTCTTGAAAATATAATATATGAATTGTGCTGATTTCCCAGGAATAACTTTTCTTTTGTTTTAACTTTGCTTACACTTATATCTAAGGGAAAAAATAACATAAGATGAAGTAATAGTTACACAAATCTTTGTTTAATTCTGCATAGTTTTTAATGAAATATGCACTGCATAAATCTCTATGGATTTAAAATATAAAGAATCAACAACTTGATGTCCTAGTTCAGGTCCATCAATTGTTAAATTCCTCAGCTATATAGACAGCAGAATTGGCATAACCTTTTGAAAAAAATTCTCTAAAGAGTTGGCAGGACATGTAACAGAAGAGGGATTTATCTTACAAATAAATAGGTATGAAATTCAGTAAAATACTAAATCAAAACAGCAGGAGAAATGACTGTTTTTCATTAAGAAACTGAAATTGAGGTGAAATAATCTGAAAACTTAGATAATGAAATGACATAAATATCTGACAAAATTCAGAGGGCTCAGGTGTGCTTTGTACTGAACTTGCTGTTCCTAATACAGGAGATATCAGCATTTATAAATATATTCCATTTCACCAGCTTACGATCAGGTAAACAAACAAAAATAGCTCATTGATTTACAGTCACGTCAAGAGTTTTAAAATGTGAAATCTGAGTAGCAGGGTGATAGAACAGTTTCTGCACCAGCTACCACATTAAGCAATTTTTTTCCCTGCTAGTTTAATTATCTTTCTAAAGAAACAAATGGCATGTTTTTAGGGGCTCCTACTGTAATAAAATCTAACAAGAATAAAGATCCCATACTTCCCTGAGTCCTTGGAAATTATGTGAAGAATAATAAGTGTTTATAATAATCTGTAAATAATCTGTGTTTAATTGCTAAAGGGGAAGCCAGGATATATCTGGATAGGAGGGTAAAATGTTCCTCCCAGAGCATACTTGTCTGTGAGTCACTCCAGGTACCAGAGCTCAGGCAGATACCTCATGTTGACATTGCATCCACACATGGAGGTAGATCATGCAGGAGGGAGCTTTCCTGGGTTGCCAAGGTTAGGGGATGGGTGTTCAGATAATAGCAGAACTGCAGTGACTGGAAGAGCATTTTTCCTACCATCTCATGGGAACAGGTGGGGGATGTTCAGTGCTGCCTGCAGCTCAGCAGCAAATTATCACTTGTAACAGAGACAAAGGTACAAAAGGGTCCCTTAGCAGAGAAAACTGGGGAGTTTAGGGATGGGACCTTCTGCCCTGAGCTATAGGAAGAAGGACCAGAAATGTCTGCTTTTGTCACATGTATCAGACAATGCACATGTGCTGGGAATCTGCCACATAGCAGTGAGTGAACTGTTTGTCAGATCTCCTGGGGACCCTGTTGACCTAGACAATGTTTTATATTAGTGGGAACTGGGGCTTTCATTACAGAACAGAATAGAAAAGATAACAGATACTGGTTCTTTCTGTCTGAGATTTTTACTTTATCAAGCCAAAATTTGCAATCAATTTTCACTATGACAAAGCCGTAACTTTATCTGTTTATCTGTCATAATTTTATCTGCTCAACATCCAGCTGACCCATGTAGCATCGCTGACATAAGCCAAGAAGGAAAATTTCTTTGAGAGCTTAAACTAGAAATAGCTCATACACTACAAAATCCCACAGTCCCAACTGAGATGTTTATTTATTCTGCACTTCAGGTCCCTTTAACAGCATAACTATCATAACCTTGGGTATGAGAAAACCACTGTACAGGAGTAAGAACCTCAGCAGATACATATGAACATGAAGCTGAATTAAATTATTCAGTGGTGTGTGGTTGATTTGTAGCAACTAGACCATTATTTAGTCTCATGCAGAGTATTTAATAATTGTCAAGAACATTAAGAAGAAAAGAAACCATATTGACATGTTTTTCTTTAATAAGATGAATGAAAATAATGAAAGCTACTGGCGTCTTCCATTCCAATTTTTCCTACTGGCTGGTATAGGTGAATTTCCATGCAGCTGAACACAAATGCTGCAAATTGGGTTTGCATTCAAAACTTCCTCTGTGCTTTGGAAAGATCTTAATGAAAAATCATGGACCTAAGCACATGGAAACTCCTTAGACAATACAAAAGTGCTGTAGGAGGGATTAGGAAGAGGTGGGGATTAGACACTGTTCTGAGAAGAAAATCTCCAAAAGACAGCAATTTAAGGATTTAAATCAACCAAAGTATAGTGACACTTTGAATTCCACAACTGCTGGAAGGGGGCATATCTAATTTTATCTTTTACTATCTCTAAGGATGTAGCTTATAACTTGCACTCTGCCAGACATTAAAAAACCAGCTGCTGCTAAAAGTCGGTTTTCAGCAGGGTTTGTCTGCTCCCGAGGGATTATGTCTGTTTTGTGCTGGTTTGTTTTTTGTTTTTTTTTTCATTTCTTTTAAAGCATTAATAAATGCTTTGTTTGAAAGTATGAGTTATTTATTTACAGTGCTAACAAAGAGGTTTGCAAGAATGGAAAATCAATGCAAAACACTTTGTTTTCTGAGACTGAAAGATAAAACTAAGAGAAACTTTGGACATTTGCAAGAAGTAGAGGTTTATAGGTTATTTTATGGTAGAACATTTCATCTTGGAGTGAAATCTGGACACTGAACAGGACACTGAAACTCTCCTAATTTAATTCAGTAAGAAGCCTCAAGCCTGTCTTTCATAATTTTCAGCAGAGTACTTTCTAAGCCTTGGTCATTAAAATTGAAATGAAGTGATGCCAAAAACATGCCATATTTGAATGAAGCAGAAAACAGACAATATTTGTAAACATCTTGCATCTATATTCAAATATCTATTAATCATACTGCAATTTAATTAGATGCATCCATTAAAGTTTTTAATAAATGAGGAAATCACTGCAGTTTTCATTATAAAATAATGAAATCAGACAACCATTAATTCAGATTTATATTAATATATACCTGCTAAGAAACTAGCTCTATAGATCTCTTTTAAAACACTAATAAATTGTTGTGGCATGAGAAAATATAACTGAATCATTAGTCATTTACTGATTTGTGTTATGACAAACCCTCAAAGGTATTTCCTGATGATCTGCTGGTATCTATCACCTGTTAGAAGATAAAGTAGAAGATTTAGTACTTTGTCTTAATTCAATCCTGAAGTCCTCAAAAACCCCAGAACTGCAGTCTAATCCCAAATGCCCTTTATTTAATAGTTGAGTGGTTAGTGATTCTTGCTTTAAATTACACAAACTGCTTTTCATTCAGAAACCAGAACAGGAGGATCTATTCTTCAAGGTGAAAAATGCTGCAGCTTAGTGCTACAAGAAGGTTCTCATCTGTGCTTAACGAGTATTTTGTTTTCATGCCTTTGGCACAATCTCAGTAAAAAGCACAGAAAAACCCCATGGTTTGAAAGTCTGAGTATTCTTCCAGGAAACTGTAGACAGGGGTTTCAATTTCCTCATGCAGAGGATGGAAACATAAGCTTCCTATTTATTTAATATGTGCTTCACGTATTAGTTTGCTGTACAAACCTACATTTAAAAAACCCTCTCATTCTTGACTTTTCCAAAGATATCAGGCTATCACACTTGGATCTTGACTGAATTAACACATTTCTCTGCTGAATATACTATGCAGAAGGTAGAATTTTAGAGAGAGATTTTGGC
Organism: Cichladusa arquata; assembly: GCA_026413545.1. NCBI lineage: Eukaryota > Metazoa > Chordata > Aves > Passeriformes > Muscicapidae > Cichladusa > Cichladusa arquata. Next base: position 51,773,951 of record JAOTQP010001652.1, read on the forward strand.
TAGCTGTCAGCAAGTACCTCCTAAGCAAGCTGAATTTCTTGATTTTTTTATTCCGTAGGGTGAAAAGAAATTGTATTTTCTATGAATTTCTGAGTCTCTGTCTCTCAGACATGTAGATATGGGTATCTGAGCAGCACTCTGCATTCACTCTTGGTTTTGTCCTAAATTAAACCCCTCATTTTAAAGCCTAAGTATTTCTGAAGTAAGACTTATGTTATAATACAAATACGGTATCTTCAGTTAGTTACATTTTTAACAAAAAGGTGTGAAATTGATTAAACACTTGTAAACCATCAAATGGCATAAATTAAGGCTATTTGGGTCACAAAAATAACTCCTCTTTATCTGTCACTAAAACTAGTATTATGTTTCTCAAACATTTCAATGGAAATTAGTAGCCAATACAGGAAAAATTTAATTTCAACATGCTGTTAGTATCACTAGTCTTTCTGATAAGAAAACAATAACTATTCCTAAAATTGAACATATTGAATATAACCCCAAAATGTTCACATTCAAAGGTTTTGCTCCAATTTAACCCAGCATTGTATGTATTGCTTTCACCTTCTTCCCATTATTTTCTCTCTTTCCTATTAATTTAGGCAACAGTCAATCTTCACATCAGCTTGGACTCAGTATATGCAAAGGGATTTTGCTGCCTGAATCCCTGAACTTTACGTCTGGCTAACCATGTCACTCTGAGAACCACAAGAACTTATTCTGTTCTATGTAAAATGCTATAATTCTAAGAAAGAGGCACTCTGGCTCTGGTACTGCCCACATGGAGAACTTGGCATCAACTGGGTGTCAAGGAGACAGCAAACTCAGGAATTCCTTTGTCCGCCAGGTTTCCAGGTTTCTTTCTGAGATGTTATCTAATACATCAGCAAAATCTCAGCCAAAAAATTCCTAAATTTCTCTCTTTCTTTTTTTTTTCTTAAATTTAGACTGCTTCCAAAAGACACTTAGTCTGCTGAATCAATAGCTTCTAGCAGAAACATCTTACCAGTCTTACTTGTTTGTTGCTGGTTTTAATAATGTAAACTTAGAGTTGAAGTCTGAGCTTCCCTACATTAATCTGCAGTTTCTAGCTGTTTGGAAACTTAGCATTTTATATAAAAATGGCCATTATACTTGCATATTTATGTACCACAAATATATTTTCTTGGCATTTTAGAAACTTATTTCATAATTACTTCTTTCCACATATTTTAAAACCCAGTTATTCTGCTTTCCAATAGTCCCAAGTTGACAACTGGTAAATTGTCAAACATACATTCATAACTTACAAATCAGGTCTACCCTACTGCCAGTAGAAACTTTAAAGGCAAATCTAAATAATAAATTTGGTAAAAACTTGGAACTGGAAATCTTGGCTTTATGACAAAAGCATCGTAAAAAGAGCAATGTATGGTCTATGGTATTTTGTAAATATACTGCTTCTTAGCTTGTTCTGTTTGTAAAATGGGAAACCTAATGACCTATAAAGGAACAGATCTTGTTCAACAAGCCCATTTGAAAAACAGAGTAAAGGCTTGTCATTAGCTGTTCCATAAAAACAGCCTGGTGAACTCATTGAAACTGCTTTGTCAAGAATATATCTGATACATTCAGGTTATCATCAGAATAATTCCAACTTTGTGCACAGAATATTAGAAGCAGGTATAATCACATACAGTTTCTAACTCACTGTCAAACTTTAGAGATGCAGAAATCAAAACAGATTTTTCAATCCCAGTTATGAGTCCAAACATTCTGAATACAGATAGCAATGATTATTTCATTACCTAACTATAAATGCAGAAAAGAAGGAGGATCACATTAATATCTGTAAGAAGTAGCATTCTCATCATACAAAAACAATTGTACTTTTTTTTTTTTTTTTTTTTTTTTAATTCTAGGATATCCTCTAGCTTCAATCTGCATGTGTTCACAGCCAAACATTTAGGACCATAAATCCAATTTACTGCTGTTTGCATCGTCTACTAATTATATTTCTGAATATTACCCCCAGGACAGATTTGTACAAACTGCTCCTTTTTAGAAAAGAAGAAAACTGAGCCAAAACCATTTGACAGAAAACTACTTTATTCCTTCAAGACATCACTGGATAACACAGGAGGCTCCTATGGACTGTTATACAAGGATCACTAAAAATGTTTATAAAAGTTTATACTGATTTTAAACTCTAAGGAGCTATACCAATTTGAAAAGAAAGGGGAAGAGAATAAGAAGGAAGTCTATCTTTTAGTTCCATAATTGCCTTTCTTCCATTGAAATACATTTGTATTCATGATTTACTGCTAAACTTTGGATTTGGGATGATGTTTGTCTTGTAGTTCACCTGTGGGAATGAATGGAAGGTACAAAGGCTGTTGGGATTAGATATTCAACAGTTGTAGGCAGCTTCTGCTGGGATTTTCATACACACTGCATGCCAAATCTGTTATCATAATTTTGAAAATGCCACAGACAGCTGATCTGCATCTTCAAAAGTTTTTAAAAATCTGAAAATGCAGCATTTTATGGCAACTATTAGGGTAGACTACCAAGTATATTTCTTAATGAAATTGGAACAAACCTCCTAGCCTCAGATAAATTGTCCATTTATTTTTAAATCCTTAATAATTTTACTTAATAGAATTCTGGAATTGCCACTGAAAAAGCTTATCTTCTTGTGCACTATTGGCCTCCACTTTGATACACTAGCAGATTATATTTAAAAGAATAAAAGTTTGGAGCATTAATGTTCATAAAGGCTGCAGCAGAGGGGAATAAAAGCTTCAACAATTATTTTTAAAACAAGTAGAAGTAAGTTCTCAAATACTTTGGCTATTGATTTAATAAAAGCACATGTTATAATGAAATATTAATATTCATTGCCTTACATAGATAAAAACATGACAAACTATCAGAACATACATATAATTAGGGATCCTTTCCCACTTAGAACATTTTAAGTAGTACTGGGGTAAAAATCAGTGACAGCTGAAGATACATCACATTACATGAGATGAAAATTAACTTCTGGAATTATACAGGAAACCTCCATAGGGAAACTCATTCTTAACCAAAATTTTGTCAATGTCCCAGCTAACAGAATGTAATTTCAATTCTCAGCTACCCATCATATACTAACAGAGGTTGGTGGAGGCATAATAACCAACACTTAGATTCTTTTGCTACATGGTACACCATGTTCCAGGCCAACATTGTCCTTCATCATCATCAAATATGTTCCAATCACAACAGTCAACCATGTTAAAGAAACACAGAAACTGAAACTGAAAAATGTGGAACTTAAATCTCTGAGAACAAGAAGGATTTGGGTTTGAGAAGGGATAACCACCTGATGTCCTTCATGTAAATTTCCAGTGTTAAGGCTCTTGAATGTCAGACTTTAAACAGCCTCACTTTGATGCAGCAGCACTCTAAGTAACCCATGGAAACTGTAAAAATGTCAGCCTTGGAAGTTTTCAATACTTGACTAGACAAATGATACTACATCAGGTGGAAATTTGGGCTGCAAGTTCCTTCCATCCTACATCTCTATGGTTCTACAGGACAAATATACTTTTATGCATATTTCATGGGGTAAACTCCTGTCACTACCAAATTCAATGGCAAGTCTCTCAAGGATTATTCAAGAGCAAGATCTCATTCTGAGGAAAAGAAAGTATCTTCTGTTCAAATAGATTTCTGGGGTATGTATACGCATTATATATATATAATATAATAATAATTAGATAGAGAGATAGAGAGATAGAGAGATAGAGAGATAGATAGATAGATAGATAGATAGATAGATAGATAGATAGATAGATAGATAGATAGACAGATGGATGTAGATATATATATAATTTTCCTGGCTATGAGTAAAAGTCCTAGTGAAAAAATGGTTTATGCTAATTAAACAAAAATAAACAACTAGCAAAACACCAAGGGATAAAAAATATTTTTTTATTATTTAATTTTATAATTCAATTTTCATTCCACCGAAGTGAGTTGTCTACCTAATCTTCCATTAATTTAATGCTGATAGTGGGCAAATTAAATTCAAATAAATCAGCATAAACCATTGTTGCCAATCGAAACACAAAATCAGCTAGTGGACACAGGTATCAAGTTAACTCTGATTTTTTATGTTGCAATATATCTTCCTTCATTAGTAAAAGTATATAGCTATCCTTGTAGCTGATAAGGTGTTTTAATTGATTTTTAGCACTTTCTCTTAGCATTCATTTCTGGCAGATTCACTCATTTTTTTTCATTATACAAACTGATGTGAAATTAAACCATGCCCTGAGGAGAGAAAAAGCATGAATCAATAGTATTGATATTTCAGGCAAAACTTGAGGCTAAGGCTTTTAATGGATTTAGAAATATATTTAGTAAGGTTAGTCCAGAAAATGTTGACAATATGAATGTTAAAATCAGAAGGTTGTAAAGGTTGTTGTGAATAGGGTGCTTACAGGATATTTTAATAATTTTTTCCTGAACAAGTATTTGCTATATTTTATAAAGTAAATGTACACATGCTTCTGCTGACTTTCTGCCATATAGCCACAAACTCACAGATTTTGAGGCCAGACAGAAGACTCCTATATGACACAGCCATGACACAGCTTTATCTCAATACCTCTGCAATTTGTTCGTATCCATCCTATCTGGATGTCATATGGCCCAGGAAACCTATGGGTAAAGCTGAGCACAAGGATGGGGATGATACAGTCTAATTGAAGCTGAGGTGACCCACAACTTCACTTATGACCTGTGGCCACTTTCTTGCTATCTAATAAGAAAATAAAGAAAATTATAGATGTGTGGCCCACCAAATGTGTTTGAAAGGCCCATTTGAGTAAGGGTAATTGAGACTGTAGGATATTACTTTGTCATCTCTCCTGAACAGACACCATGACTTACACTTTGTACCTCCTTTTGAAATCTTCTGAACAGCATTCTCTGCTTCCTGCAACAGAATTATTAAATAGTAGAAAATCTGAGTACGGAGCTGGACTAGAGAGCTGAAGAGAGCAATCATATTATTTGGCATAAAAAATAATTTTAAAATACAATTTACTGATGTATAGTAAATATTTGTAAGTGTGATTTAGCAGAGTAATTTAACCTTGCAGAGGATTCTCTGACAGATATCAATTGCTTTTGTTCTGGCTTGAGCAGGACCTTGCAGGCTCTGCTGCTCTGTGGCGTGCTGATGCTGCCCAGAGTCAAGCACCTGCACAGACACCCGCTCACTCCCTGTCCTGTGGGGAGAAATCAGGAGGAGGGAGAGAAGTCTCTTGTGAATGTGCAACAAATGAAACAAAACCTGCATGCACAAGCAAGGAACACTGAGGAATTTATTCACTACATCCATGGGCAGGCAAATGTCCAAACACTTCTTGGCAAGCAGGGCCTTACCATGCCTGATAACTTAGAAAGACAAATGCCATAACCATAAATGTTTCCCTTTCCTTCTCCTTTCCCTAGCTTTTATGGCAGAGCATGATATCATGCTTCTGCTCAATTCAGCTCAGCTGTCTCAACTGTGTCCACTCCCAGCTTCTTGCCCAACCCCAGCTCACTTGCTGGGAGCAGTAGCATAATGGGAAAAACTAAAAAAATTCCAGGCAGTGCCAGCATTGCTCAAGAACAGCCCAGTCACCAGCGCAAATTCAGCACTTTTGCCTACAAATCTGCATCACAGCACCACAACACTGCTATGAGGAAAGCTAACTTCGTTCCTGAGACAGAATACCTATCCATAGTAAAAGATGGCAGTGATTCCTCTCAGAAAATCCTGGCAATAAACTAGACAGACACGGAGAGGCTTCCAGATAAAAACAAGTGTGCATCAGCTTGAGAAGCGGACACTGTAGTTCTGTCACTGTGACAGCATCTGGCCAATTGCCAGCATAACCCCAGCCCTTTGAAAGCATCCCAATACTATTGTTTTTCTGCACTTTGATAGGGCTTTTAAAATAGTTGAGAACTATTATAAAGTCATGTGCAGCTCTTCCAATTTTGCCATGTTTTGAAGTCTGATCCCTGTCCTCGCTTCAGCCTGAGTTCAATGGCAAAGTGCTGCTGAGTTTAATGTTTTCACTGTCTCACTATATTTACAACTTGATATGCTCCATCTGTTTTGTTCTTGTCAAGCCAGTCATGTTATATGTCTAACAAATATTTATAAATGCAAGTTAATAAACTGAATCCATTTGGAAATGAAGTATGGAGGAGTGATATACAATGTTGCTTTTGTGTATGGATATCATTAAACTGAAGTCACATATTATATATGCGATATATATTATTATATGCGATATATATATATTATATAAGCTCACAAGAAACAGGGAACTGAATTGGCTCTCACATGCAACTTTATTCCATAACTCTGCTCATCTTCAAAAAGCTTATGATTTTTGTCTATTAAGAAGCAAATTTCTGTTTTGGCAAATTTCTTTTCAGCAAATTTGATAATTTTGGTACCTTCTTATTTCACCATCAGTTTTACTAATGTGTGATTCACACCCTTATGTTCCTGTGCCAACTTTATCCCTGACCTCAAGTTTAGCTCCCTCTTTCGTATTTTCATCCCCAAAATGGTTTGTAGACAACAGATAAGTTGATATCCTTTATTTTCTTCCTGTATGAAGGTGATTAGAATGGTACACACTCTTTCAAGTAATGGCTTAATAGTGTCTTGAATCTTGTATTGGTGTAAGTCTTTTTAACCTTTTCTAAATCTCCAGGAAACTTTGTACAGGTCTTTTTCACTTTCTGTATACTTTCACAAAAATTATTTCTTTCTTATTTTAGTTTATGATTAATTATTACTTTCCTAGTACTTAACACAAAATAAAGAAGCATGATAAAATGAATCTGTCCCAAAGTGTTATCAATATCATAGAAAAACCATACTGAATTAATGGCTTGAACAACAAACAGCATTATTGCCCTTAGGCTTCATTACAGTAAGGAGACAAAACAAATTTTAAAAAAAGACCTCTTTTTTTTTTTGCATTGGTATTTCTGATTCCCTTTAATTTTTTCTTTGTGAATGTGTCAATGTAAGACAAATCATTAACTTCTGCCCTGCACTCTGGGAAGTCATTTCAACGTGTCAGCCTAATGGGGCCCAATTATGCACGATCAAAATTCAGGAAAAATAGATGCTATATTTCCATAAGCTGGTCTGTCTTGGTCTATACCCACCCTAGAGTAAGAGAACAGCTGCTTCTGAAATAATTTCTCTGATATGGCAAAAATTAGGGAAAAAGAAATAAAATTTTAAGGTGTGAAATATTATCATTCTTAAAGCAAAATATTGATAGTAATTTTGTGAGAATGTTGAAATGTCTTTCAGTTATTAAATATTATGTAAAGAAGATACAGGAGTCATGTGAAGGAGACTGTCAGTCTTTTATGCTCATCATAAGTACCTGAGAAATTCATTTACTGTAGCTGTAATTTCAGGTATTGGGACGTATGTAATAACAATTCTCTTTCATAAACAGGTTCCGAGCCTCTTAACCTATATTCATCATATTAGTAAACAAAATTTTTAAGGTATCACTGAAGAACAGCATTTGGCTGTGAGGCCATACCTGCTGTGGGATGTGAAGTTCAGATTTTACACTGCTATGTTGGTTTTCTTTTGCTATAACCCAGGAACATGAGCAGAGGTGGATAAATAAAATGACACACTTACTCTAGTGGATGAAAGGGCTGTGAACACAACAGTATCTCACTGACCTTTTGTTTTATGTCACCAGGAACCTTAATTCTTGCTATTTTGTTGTCAATTGCTACTTAGGATTTTCAGACACTACAGAAAAATTTAGCAAATTTGGTTGTGATTTTATACAAATGTTTTAAAATCTGGTAATTTTTACTTTTTCATTAAAAAATATTGATAGTATTGATATTTTTTGCAGAAAGCATGTCAAGTAAAAATATTTTTTTGAATACAACTTCTTTTCTGAATAACTAGTCAGCAATATCAAGGCACAAGAAAGGAGAGATTACAAAGATATTTTTGTGCAATTGAAAGCATAAACAGAGATTTGAGTTGCAAATATGTGGGGACAGGAGTTAACAATTAGGTCAATTTTATTTCAGCCCTCATATAATTAACTTGACTTAATTTTATCCTACAAAGAAAGGTTTCTTCTGGCTCCTCTGCAATTTTTAGGTATTTGTATCATATCAAAGTTCTTTGAGGTCATATATTCTGGCACTCACTGATTAAGTACTGTTTAATTTAGTTTTGAACAAAGGAACATTAATTACAGCTGTTGCATTAGTACTTTCATAGAGTCCTGCTACCTTGGGGAAAAATGTAGAGATCTTCTGAAATATCTCTCTTATGACTGGGAACAGCTCAAACCATTTTTTTACACAAAATATTTCAGAATGTTATACACCTTTACTACTGCCAGAAATAATGAATTTTTGTGAACTACACATGTATTAAAAGATATATGTAACCAGGTACAGAAAAAATAGCCACTAACCTTATTTTCCCAATGCTAAACCTGTTAGCATACACCACATCATCACATTTTGCTGCACCATTGTGAAGAGTGACCTAGTTCTGTCTTTTTTCCCCAATATCTTCTTTTTGTTATGAGATTAGAAATTATGAGGTTTTGTACTAATATAAATTACATTTTGCCCACTCCGTGCTCTGTGATTGTCAGAATGAAGTCTTCAATAAAGTTTGAAAAAAATGGTAATTACTTTTATTAAAAATCCTTGTCTTGCTGTGTAAGCTGTTCAGAATTTACAATTGGGAAAAAAGTGAACACTTTTATACCTGAAAAAATTATGACTTTGTTAATATTTAGTGCTTCTAATATTACCATTGATATCATCTGCTACACAAGGACTGAATGCAAGTTTTCCCACTACTGAGCTAGTACAAAAGGCTCTTTATCCACCTAAGCCATTGGCCTCCACTTGGGAGGTGTGACTGTGATCTCATGCTGGGTTTTTTTCCTAGGAAAAAGCAAATATGGCAAAGTAACAATTTTGTTTCATCTTAGATCAGTATGAATTTCCTGAACTCTTATGTTATTGGAGGAAGTATGGTCTTGTCTGTAGTATTAAATTAATAAAAACTGAGTTGAGCAGCTGTGCTCAACTGTGCAATGGGTTTCATGGCCACTCCTTCCATCCCACACGTATCTGACACAGAGGGAAGAATCAACATTTATCAGCTGTAGTTAAATTATATGAACCTGGTTTTTCACTTACAGAAAAATGCCAGATTCATGAAATCATCTGAAGGAGAGGTGGGGGAGAATCCTTAAATTCTTCCATCTAAAACATACTGCCACATTTTAACTCAGAACATCAAGATGTAGCTGTCATATAAACCATAGCTATTCATGTTGTTTTTATGAATTATGAAGCAAACTCTTGTAGCAAATGACCAGGTTTTGATTAAAGGGGGTTGGGGGGGAAAAGAAAAAAAGGAAAATCTTTATTTAACAAATGAGAATACTGTAATTTCCTTTACCTAATACAAGACTGAAAAAGTGTTTAATAAATTTAGTAAACTCCTCAGATTACAAAACTTCGCAGTAAACAAAGAGTTAACACAATCTGTTGCTCTCGGCTTCAAAGTCAAAAGTGGGTTAAAATGAACTGAGAAAGTTTAGAACAGTTATTGTTTCATCCTGTTTGCTTGCACACTCAGGAAAATCTCATTATAAATGACACATTCAATTCCCTTTTGAAAGTTTATCTTCACATAGATGGAAATCAGCAGTGCTATGTTGAATTTTTATAAATTCAAGTTAGTGGACTGAGCACAGCGAGGCTGTAAAGCAGCTTTTTGTCTACTTCTCTTCCTTATGAGCAAAACACTGGTAAACACTGCTTTAGCAATACACAAATTATTTGGTTACCATTGTTAGGTTTTGATTATGTTCAAAATATTAACTGAAATTTAAAATGTTGCTAAAAGTAGATATAAAGCAGAAAGTTGTTTGCTGCCAACTATATGCAAATGATTTTCATTTAATTTTCTGAACTAATTTGGAAAATGTACTAAAGCAATTTGGAGAGATTCATTCTCTGAAGGATAATAAAGTATGCAGCAATTCATTTTGGAATAGTTTCTAATAATTTTTAAATATATGGAAATTAATATTCTGGAATTAATTTGTTTTTTCCTGTTATTGTTACTTAGAAATAATGCATTTCTGTTTATCTTCAGAATCTGAAGGTTGCTAAGGAAACCACTTCTATTATATCTGTGGGTATTGCATGGAACTTAACTATATTTAAGAAAAAAAATGACAAATGTAATTACAACAACCCTCTATTCAGAAAGAATCTTCTCTTTTAACCAGCAAGTGATCCTGTTTTAATTTGTGTATTTTAATGTTACAAAAATTTTGCATTGCATTCACCTTTCTGGGATGATTTATGCATAATTAGTGTTTTCAGGTACAAAAAGATAATGTCACAGCAAGAGTTCAGTGCTAAGTTAAACAAATGGAGACTGGGTAGAGGTGTGAGTGAGAAAATACCCTGGAACATCCAGCTGATCCTGGATTTAAATATACCCTAATACAGTCATTATTCCTCTTTGATCTGCCCTGCCCAAGATGAAGTGCAGAACATCATTCTGCACTCCTGGAGGGAATTACAGCTGTTGTGGACACTCAAAGCCAACCAAACCCATAACACATCATGTAAAGTTACCTTGGAGGGCATGGCCAAGTGATAGCTTGGATTAGCTCTTTGCTTTATGGAGAGACTTTGTCTTTGGGAAACTACTCACTAAACAAGTGGACTTTGGATTAGACACTTGAGCAAATGATGCAATTTGACCTAAAGGCAGCTGCACTTCAATAGGTTCTCTAAGTTACAGCTATATAGATTTAGAGCAGAAATAGAAGAAAGAACAGGGAGAAAACATAGCAGTTTGCAAAGGGATTCCAAGTGCCCCCTGGATAAAAGACTAGATCAGTATGATTACACTTTTTGCAGTGAAGATGTCAGTGATGTTTATGAGCATCCTGCTGCTTGACAGCAAATACAAGAGTTAATATAACTAGTCTCTTGGTGTTTAGGTATATAACTAGTCTCTTGGTATTTAGGCAGCTGGCTGTCCAGACCTTCAGGGCACTGCCCACCCTGCCTGTCCTGCTGAGCCAGGTCCCAGGACAGTGCCCGATGCCCAAGGCTGTATCTGACCCACATTTCCTTCTCCAGGTCTGATCCTCAACACAGCTGCTCTCAGTCCTGGGGAATTAACTTTTCCTAAGTTGTCACCCCGTTCTGATTAACATCCTTGTCTGAGTGTCTTTGTTTACAGCAGAGAGACATGTCACCTGTTAAACAGCAATCATGTCAGAAGCAAGCAGTAGGTGGCACAAGATTATTTACCCAACTTCCACAACATTTCGGGTATCTACTGAAATATAATGAAGTTTCAGAAAGGGTCTGCAAAGCCACATGCCAACGCAGAGTTTGAAGACAGGTTATTCCCACTTACTGTAAACAATTTCTTCTAGAATTCCAAGGAGTTGGAGGCAACTTCTCTTTTTGAAGAAAAGGGTTATGGCTGTAATGTAGTTATAGAGAATTGCTTCTGGAGAGTTGATGTAGCTGCTAAAGTGAATTTAATAAATTCAGATGGGCTGGAAGATATAATTTGGGAGATGCTACCTGCAGCTGTGACTCATTTCCCATTAATTTTCTAGTAGTCATGGGTTTCTTTCCCATCTGGAAGATATTATTTAGGATTATAGTTGGGTTTAAAATCCTGAGGACTAGGAGCTGTTATTTTGATAGAAGTAGTGATTTGATGTGAATAGGGAGCTGTTAGAGGGTAATAAAAAATGTCCAATTCTCAGTTTTCAAGGTGTTCAGAGACCTTTTCCTATGGATGAGCCCAGTAATGGCTCAAATGTTTTGTTTACATAGAATGTGGTTCATGTAGAAATTTTATTTTAAAATTGTTAAGCTCAAAGAGGCAAGTGGTGGACAAGAGCTGGTTCATCTGAGTAATTTCTTTTCTCAATACACAAATCCTGAGAACTCTGCCTAGTTAGAAAGCTGGAGCTCAGATTGTGGGTGGAGTCAAAGCTTTCTTTCTCTGTAAAACTTCAGAAAATTAGGCTTATCTATTCATAGAAATTCAGTGATGACTATAAAACTGTGTCCAGTAGAAACTTCCTTTCAGTTTTCAGTGTTCTTGCTTACCTGAAATAATGAGTATAGAGTTGGGGTTAGGAGTGGGTTCCAGATTGTTGTACTGAAATAAATTCATACCTACAAAAATGCAAACAACAGTTATGTCAACTCATAAGAAATTTATCTTTAGTTTTTAGAGAACCATTATTATCTTGCTTGTAAGGCAAGTTATGAAAGCCCATGTGGAAGCATAAAGACTGATGTGAGAGTCTGTTTACTAACTGCTGAATATCAGTTCATTCTCTATAAGCAAATCAGAAACTGTCAGCCCTCAGTGTCAGTGCTTTTTTCATCCATCCTTAGTGAGTGTTGCTTCCCTGAGTGGAATGCTACGAAATGCTGTTGGCAAGGTTAGGGCTTGGATTACAGCTGCAGAAAGTCAGTCTCACCCACACCTCAGTGTGCCTTCTGCTGTGTATGAATGAGCACACACAGAGGAAGCTACTGTGCAGCAGCTAACACAAACCCAGGGAAATTTCTACCCTAGAGACCAGGAACAAAGATTCAAATACTACACTAGGGAATGTGTACAGTTTACAGTGATAGTAATGTTGGATACTGAGCCAAGTCAATCTGTAAGAAAATGGAAGCTGGAAGTACTTCCTAAAGCAGAAATATAACGCTTCAAATGAATTGACTGTTACTCACTATCTGTGCTGTTGGTAATCTACTTTTGAAACAAGAATGAAATGTCCAGATAGAAATATTCCTGGAAAACACGTAGCCTTGAAGCAGAAAGATTGTTTGGCAGATAGATAAGTAGTACATACTGAGGCAACAGAAGTCACCTTGAGAACAGATGGAATACCATCAAAGATTAATGGCAAATTTATGATCCCTTTAAGAATAGGAGCCAAATAAAGTAAAATTGAATCATAAATTTGGAGGCTATATAGGATCAGATAATGTAGAAAGTAGACTTATTGCTAAAGTCAATTTGGCTACATGACTTAGAACTGAAAGCACTCTGAAGCACTGCAGAATGAATTTTGGGCTAGTTTTGCTAATCTCCTTAAGCAATTAAAGAGAGAAAGAAGGGAACCGAAACAGAGCATAGCAAAAGCTATAGGCTTTCTAACTTTGAAAAAGAGGCTTTTCTATCTATTGGCTTTGGGAATTCCAGATAGAATACAGAATAGCAGTTAAATCTTATGTCATAGAAGAATAACTCTACCTACTCTGCATAGCACTAAGTGCATGCTTAACAGCCTATGTGAGAAGCACTGCAGAAGTCTAGACTCTTCTAGTCATGCAGCACTTAAAGTAACTATTTCTTTTCTCAAATTCTTATTGAAAAAAAATTTATCTATAAAATACTCATGACTGGGATATGATATTTTAAAATAAATTTTAATTATAGAATGTGGATTATTTCACTAGCAGTAAACTTGTATTACCTTCAGGTATGTTAGGTCAAAATGACACCAATTTCTTCGTGTGATCTAGTTTAACTTCTAGCCAAAACTAGAAATTTCAGATGAAATGTCTTTTAATGTTACCTGGTTTTAGGCAGTGGGGAGCCTGTAAAGAGTAACAATTGAAATTAAGCTAGCACAGTGTTTTAGGATTTTGCTTGCATGTCCTCCTTCAGCACCAAGTATTGCTTGAGAAATAACAAATTTGATTGATCCAGAAAACAAAGTAGTATAGCTGCAGTAAGTAGGCTGAGTTTAAACAAATACTTTTTTTTTAATGTTAAATACTTCTTATAGTAGTAAAATTAAGTAAGGTTTTTCCAATCAAATTCTACCCTAGTATTAGTGCAGCTAACTGGTTTCCAAAGGGGCTTTTGCTGATTTTTATCACCCGACATTCAGGTGAGAATTATTTCTATTAATTTACACTAATTAATTATTATATTTCCATTAATTATTGATTCATCCTATTGATAGGGATAGGCTGCATGGCATACAGTGTAAACCAGGACTGAGTAACATAGAGAGCTTGCTGTTCATGGTGGCCTGATGGAACAGGAAGCTGGCAGGGGCAAGTCTTGCTGCAGCTCTGCCATGATGTAGTGGGACAGGGCATTGTCACATGCTGAGAGGTTTCTGACAACTTTAACCTGAATCATCAAAAGCTAGTGCTGCCAGCATTGTCTCCATTCATTTTAATTTTGGTTGAAGGATATAGGTAATTCTTTCTTGTTTAATAGCAATTCAGTCCTTTTGAAAACTAAATAAACAGAAAAGAAATTTAATTTGCTTACATATCAAAGTATCACCTTAACCTTTTAAGAATTACTATATACAAGAGCATGCAGTGACAGAACAGGAGGAAGGAATTAAAATTGAAAGAGAATAGCTTTAGATTAGATATTAGGAAGACATTCTTTACTGTGAGGGCAGTGAAACTCTGGAACAGGTTATCCAGACAAGTTGTAGATGCCCTGTTCCTGGAAGTGTTCAAGGCCAGATTGGACAGAGCTCTGAGCAACCTGGTAGAGTGGAAGGTGTCCCTGTCCAAAGCATGGGGAATGGAATTATATGACATTTAAGGTTCATTCCAACCCATTCCATGATTTTTCTTCTGAGAGGTGTATAGGGAACAGGAAATGAAAAATGTCCAAAAAACATCAGAGGAAGAACCAATGCATTCTCACTGAGTATTTCCACTGTCATGTCAATTGAGCTTTATGTTTTGACTAAACTAATCTGTAATTAATGGTGCTATATACATTCCAGTATTATCAAGAAAACACAGCTGAGAACAAGACACTCTACTTTTATTGAATTTAGTTACTGCACAAAGGAGAGAAAAAGACTACAAACTACAGACTTAATGGTACAAGTGAACATTTTTCTCTGAATGAGAAATGTGTTGAAACCAACAGAACTTATCACAGAAGTGCTGTCTTTGCAGAAACAGCATCACAAACAGAGCTGAAGTGATGGCATGCTGGAAAGAAGCTGCAATGAGCTGGAAAGAAGGAACATAAGGATAAAAGTGACAAGAAATATGCCACATTAGAGTAATGATACTGAGATGCATTAAAGTCATTGCTCTCTTTATTTGAAAACTCACAAAAGATCCCCCCCAGCCATTCCAGGGAGAGCTGTTCACCAGCACAGAGCTGTGGCTCTGTTTTGCTATTGATTCAATGGGTTGACTCTCCCTGAAATCATGCATCCTGACTCTTACAAATATGTCAATATACATGATTCCTGTAGCCATGGAAGGCCTTTAGATAATAATTCTTGTAGGATTTTTGCAAGTTAAGCTACAGTAACTAAGTATAAATGAGCCCAAAGTAAAATTTGATCCCTGGATTTCTATGTTGCATGTAAAGATAACTCCAGCCAAGCAAGGGCAGTACCTGCAATTATTTCATGAGCATATGTATCTACAGCCACTCTTGTAGCACCTAAGCAGGGCTAACTTTTCATTTTAAAATGCTGGGGGAGAAGGTGACCTTTTCAGTAATTGCATACCTGGCAGAGCATCCAGAAGCAGGAATGAATTCTGTTTCCTCCCTCCCCAGGGGACTTAAACCCATGTGTTTTTCTGTGGATGTTCTGATCATCATCAACACAGATCACCAACAGCTAAGGAGGATCACAAGAAATCATAACACACGCTCAAGCAATAAAACAACTAATATAATGAGAAACTCTCCCCTTCTACCTCTGATGTCAAGGCACACTGCAGCAAGAAGCCAAGAGGCATGCAGCCCAAAGCAGGGGGTGTGTCTAAACAGCTGCTATGAAGCATTTGTCTACAAAACCAGAGGCCCGGACTTCAATCCATGGTCTAGGAATTTCTTACATATTTATATCAGCAGCCATGAGATTAGAGAGTGGAAACATTTGTAAGTTAAGATTTTTTTTTTATTACACAGGTGTATAGTCAATGACCACCAGGAAAACAGGGATAGAATATATTTGCATTTCAGTCCAAGTATTTCAAACAAATACCCATTTTTGCTTTGCCATTCATCTTAATAATCTCCAGTTGCCTTTATGAACTCAGTTTAAAACAAGCAATAGTAATAAGTAGAACACTGGTTTATTGGATAAACACAGAGGGGGAAAAAAAAATATTTTTAATGTAGGTAAAAGAACAGTGCCCAAGACTGAAGGTACTGAGTTATTCAAAGAAATCAGTTCAATCAGCATTTTATAACATAATTTTAATACTTCTTGTAATCTGTTTCAAATTTTATCTGTGACATTGTGCTCAAATGACTGATTTTCTAGACACAGATAAGAATTTAGATTTCAGAGTGCAACTCATTATTACAGATAATGGACAATTTTCTATGGTAAAGAAGTACATTACAAGAGTACAGAAGTACTATTGTAGTCAAAAAAATTTAAAATCCAAATTGCATAGATTATATAAGAGGAGAATGAAAAATGGGCACCAAAATTACTGTGCTCTTAACTCTAATTAAATTTTTCTAGATACTGTTTCAACACACTATGTATAGACATTATTCAAAATTCAAGAAAAGCAGAAAATTGTAATTTGTTACTTTCTGCAGTAGGAATTCAAATTTCCTAGAACAAGGAAGTAGTGACTATGGGGAACTATATTTTGATCATAGCAAAGATGTCCCAGTGTGGTCAGAAGGGCCTGGACTTTGGCTCTAATAATTTCTGAAAGTACAGTATTTTTTTCAGGAGGTTAGGAGAGTTTCTTGTCTTAGAGGGCAGCTTGTAGAAACCATCTACTAATACATTTTCTTTTTCTCCTCAATATTATTTCCACTTGTGCATGACTATTTTGAAGTGATCAATATTCAAGAACATTGACTTTAATATGTGCATTGAGTGTAGAAAAACATAACATTACATGTAGTGAGAAGCAGTTGGAAAGTTATCTTTTATCACAAATGCTGCAAAGAATGTGTCAGTGAAGCATTTCAATACATACAACAAAATGGTATTTTTTCCCTGAATTTATATAACTCTACATTAACTATTCAATCAATCTTTTAGAAACTGCTCCCCCTCATGTTCCATCAAAAAACTGAGATGAAATTTTCTTTTCCTTGTGAAGCATGTCTTTAGGCTCATCCTTCCAACTGCCTGACAATTACCCAGATGTGCCCCCCACCTCTCCCAGCTTGCAGCTAAGGCAGTGTGTGCACACTGGGCTTTTGTCTGTGTCACAGCAGCCTAACTTTCTGTGACTCAACCAAACGTGAAGCGCATGTGCTTCATCTCAGGTTTGTTTTTTTCAGGAATATATAGCACAAGAATTCTTAGTTTCTGTGGTTTTGCTTAAATAAATGCAAAAAAAAATTTCAAGTGCAAGACCAGGCAGCAACTAGCAGAACAAGAGGACACAGTCTCAAGCTGCATCAAGGGAAAATTAGGTTGGATATCAGCAAAAAGCTTTTCACTGGAAGAGTGATAAAGTACTGGAAGTGTCTGCCTGGGGAGGTGGTGGAGTCACCAACCCTGGGTGTGTTTACAAAGAGACTGGATGTGGCACTGGGTGCCGTGGTCTAGTTGAGGTGTTAGGGCATGGGCTGGACTTGATGATCTTGAAAGTCTCTTCCAACCTTGTGATTCTGTGAATTCTGTGAATTCTGTGACTAGCTTGAAAATTATAACTCTGAGCTGTGAAACAGTGCCACCATTACATGCTCATGCATTTTTTGTTAATTCTGCTACACTGGTTATCAAACTTTGACCCTTTATTCCACAGACAACAGAGACAAGTGGGGCACAGTGGGACTAAGGACTGGGGAGGAGCCAAAGACCTGGAACTTTTTTTTCTGTTCTTAATGTATTCTAGACATAAATCCTGGAATGTGAATGACTGAATTATGTAAACTAAAAACAACTAAAATAGTCACTTCAAGCACTGATTGCTATACATGTCTATTACATTAAAGCACAGTTGGTTACCAGTTGTGCTCTGCTGTGCTGTTATGTGAAATAAATCTTATTTTAATTTTACTCCAAGATTTTTGCTAGTGAAAAATAGCAATTTGGGTTCTGAGATCACATAAACACTGTCAGTTACCCAGAGAAATCCTAAAGATGTCAGAGACAAGGAAAGAAGAATAAAATGTTCAATAATTTATATTCCCTATAGCTATAGTTTTCCCTATATAGTTATATTTCCCTATATATAGTTATAGTATTCCCAATAGCTGTAGAGGTTACTATTAAAAGTTTTCCATATGCCTTGGGTAATTAAGTTCATTACTCCATTTTCAAAGTTTCCTACAAATTTCCTCTTGGATATTAATAGACACGTTAGGTAAAATTCTTGACAAGTATCTAGACAACTTCTGCAGAAGGCCAACATATGAAAATTATTGACTTCTTAAATTATATTTGTTTGAAGGTTTCCCATATTACACTCACACAAAAAAAAGCTTCAATTTCACAGAATCACATAAGATGCTGAGTTAGAAAGGACCCACAAAGATCAAGTCCAACTCCTGGCCTAGCACAAGGACCATCCCTCAAAATCACACCATGTGTGTGAGAGAATTGAATAACACTTCTTGAGCTCTGCCAGGCTTGGTGGTGTGACCACTGCCCTGGGGAGCCTGTTCCAGTGCCTGACCAGCCTGTGGGATATTTTCCTAATGTTCAACCTAAACCTCCCCTAGCTCATCTTCAGCCCATTCCCTTGAGTCCTGTCACTATCAACACAGAGCAGAGATCAGTGCCTGCCCCTCCTCTTCCCCTCATGAAAAAGTTGTAACTGCAGTGAAGTCTGGCAAAATTTAGAAAAATCAAGGAACTTTGGCAAAAGATTTAGTACAATATCCAATCAACAGAAAACACTTCTCACAATATTTATTTGGCCCTTTTGACTTAGCAAACTTTTGTTTGACGTTACGTTACTCAAAATGTTCCAAGAGAAGGGAGTTAGAAGAAGAAAAATAGAAAAGATATATAAAAGCACACATATGGATTCCAGCTCCTAGGTTCCAGCAGTGTTCAGACAGAAAGTCCTAGAGGAACATAGGTTTCAGAAATGTGCTGGTTGCTTCCTCAGATTTTAATACCCCATGGCCTCTCTGAGCCCTCCCCCAGGTGGGACTTGTGGCCATTTGGCCACTCTGGGGCTGGGTTAGGGCGGAGTGGAGCACTGTCCCTGGTGTGCCAGTGACTAGCAGTTCTGCCAGGCTGGGATGTGGGCTCTAGTCAGGGTGTGGGGCAGCTCACTGTCTCACCAGGGCAAGGCTGGACCTGCCCCTTCCCTCCCACACAGGCATCCCAAACTATCCCGATACATCAATCCCTCCAGCCTCTGACAGTAACTTAACCCAATTTAGAACTACAGATTCAGCAGCATATACCTTATAAATCTAATAAAAATACACTGACTAATGCATAATAGCCTATGCAAATATGCTAACAAAATAGAACATTTGGTTTGACATCCTAATTTCACTTCATTTTAAATGGTACTGTGTAAGGGAAAATCCAGCCAAGCCAGCTTAAGGGGATTTTATGATGGAGTGACTACATTGGTTGACAAAGGAAGAGCTACAGATGCCATTTATCTGTAAAGCCTTTGACATTGGGCCCCCATAACATCCTTCTCTCTATATTGGAGAGAGATGGATTTGTTTGGTGGATGAGGAGTTGGTTGAACAGCTGCATCCAGAGGGTGGCAGACAATGGCTCAGAGCCCAGATGGACATCAATGACAAGGGTGTCCCCCCAGGGATCCTTGGGACCAGTAATATTTTATGTCTTCCTCAGTGACATAGACATTTTGACATAGAAATTTAGCGTGGTCTCCAAAAATTTGCTGATGACACCAAGCTGGGTGGTGCTGTTGCCACACCTGAAGGGTGGAATGTGCTCTAGAGGGACCTCAACAAGCTTGAGAAGTGGGTCCATGGGAGCTCCATGAGGTTTAATAAAGCTAAGTGCAAGGTGCTATGCTGGGTTGGAGCAACCCCTACTATCAGGCTGGGGGATGAATGGATTGAGAGCAGCACTGTGGAGAAGGACTTGGGGATTCTGGTGGATGAAAGGATGGATAAAAGCTGGCAATGTGCACTCACAGCCCAGAAATACACTCCAGCCTGGGCTGATCCAAAGCAATGTGGCCAGCAGGGCAAGTGAAAGGATTCTGCTCCTCTGCTCTGCTCCTCTGCTCTGCTCTGCTCTGCTCTGCTCTGCTCTGCTCTGCTCTGGTTAGCCCCTACCTGGAGTGCTGAGCTCAGAGGAAGGACATGAACTGGTTGGAGAAGGTCCAGAGGAGGCTGCGAAGTTGATCAGAAGGATGGAACATCTCTCTTACAAGGAAAGGAGAAAAGGCTGAGAGGATTGGGGTTGTTTGGCCAGGGGAAGAGAAGACTCTGGAAAGACCTTATTGCTGGCTTTCAGTACTTAAGGGGGGATGTAAGAAAGATGGGGACAAACTTTTTAGCAGAGCCTCCTGTGATATGAAAAGGGGTAATGTTTTTAAACTGAAAGAGTATTGATTCAGATTAGATATAAGAAAGAAGTTTTTTCACAATAAGAGTGATCAAGCACAGGAACAAGTTGCTCAGAGAAATGATATAGATTCCCCATTCCTGGAAACATTCAAAGTCAGGTTGGATGGAGCTCTGTGCAACCTGATCTAGGTGAAGATGTTCCTGCTCAGGTTAGGGAGTGGACTAGATGGTCTTTAAAAGACCCCTTCCAACTCAAACTATGATATAAGCCTATAAACTCATATAATTAAAGAGTGTAATTCTTGCATTGATACCAAAAAAAATGGCCTAAGTCCTGGAAGCAGTGACTATTTCATGAGCAGAGCTGATAATGAAACTGATTTATCTGCACTTGCATTTTAAATGTGCATGCATTCTTGCAGATAGTCATACCTGAAGTTAGGTACAGTTACAGCTCATTCAAGACAGGGAACATGGATATTACTGCCTTGTGTGTACAGATGTCTCTGCTTTAATTCTAATTTTCCTTTATTGACCAGTATTCCATACTGTGACAGACTCACCAGTTTGTGCTGTTTATTTCTGATCTCACTTCTGTGTATTGATATGCAGGAAAACAATCAATCCCACTGCAACCATTCAAAATTTCCACTCTTTCTCACCACAGTTCAAAGGGCCTTGGAAGTGGAATTTTCCATTTGCACCTTAGAGTCCTTCTGGAAAATTCCTTGAGATAGAACAAAAATTTAGTATTCTTTTTCCAAAGACAGGAGTTTATGTGTTTTAGTATGGGTTTCAGGAGTTTTTGGGCCATTGTTTGTGTGATTTCCAGGCTTTTTGGGCCAT
>JAOTQP010001652.1:51795592-51842697 GCA_026413545.1 Cichladusa arquata
CAGAAGGACTTCTGCTCTCATATGAAACAAACAATTGGCTCTTATAGCGTGATTTGAATAACAAAATGGTGTTAAAAGCAATTTATTTGAAACAGTATAGCTGGCTTTGCCTTGCTGTCATTTTGTGACATATCCTTTGTGCTGTACTCCAGAAGCCTAACAACCTTTTTTTGTCTCATGTTGCTCTCTAAATATTCCAACATCCAACATCCAACAGGAATGTTCCAATAAGAATTTATAAGTGTTTTTCTGCGTACCTGCCATTTAGCTTCATTTCACAGATAAGGAAACACAGCAGGTAAGACTTGCCAGGGTTCACTATAGGAATTAGTAAATGAGCCCAGACTAAAAATGTAGCACTGTTAGATTATAATTTTGTTAGTCAGAGGACTTAATTAGTAAGATATGCAAATATACACAAAATATCTGTTTACTTTCAGTGAGTTAATAAAAAATACTTTGATAGTGAGTAATCCAGGTAAAAAGTAATATTCAGAGGGAAAAAACAATGATTTTGGTTATTTGGGTATTGCTATTACAGAGATGTAATTTCCCAATGCATTTAGAATGAAAATTACTTGTACTTTCAATACCTATTACTGATACATCTGACATAAATGAAGATTTTACTGTATTCTCTGCTATGTTTTAATGTATATGTGACTTCACGGGTTGTTAAAACTTTTACACCTATTCCAGAATTCAATTTCTTCAAGAGTACATGATAATGCACAATTATAATGATGTTCCAATTTTGAATCAGCATACTGCAGGCAGTTATGGCAACACATTAACTGTGACTGAAGTTGAATTGAGATTAATACCTATGCTGCTTTTTCTTAGTACTATTAAAATGCCTAAAACAGCATTTGAAACCAAAGAGGTTTTCTAGCTTCCTTTTCAGTCACAGCTCTATACAACTTGAGGCAAAAAAAAAAAAAATAAAAAAAAAAAATCTGCATGCATCTTTTTAAAGAAACAGATGAAGTTAATCTTGGGGCATGTAAGATTAATATGAAGATAACAAGTTTCACTGAATTGTCTTTCATGGTATTAAAACAATAACACCTGTATTTTTATTAGCTCTATTAACAAAATTTTTCCACATAGAAAAATTCTGTTTAAAAGGAAATCTTTTATATTGAACTTATAGTTTATTTTCTGGCTATCTTTTAACTCTCAGAACATAATCAGATATGATGGTAATTAAGATTTCTCTTACTGGACAGTGATTTATTTTTATGGACTTAGCTTATGCTGTACCTTTCTGTGACACAGAGGCATATCTTAAGCACATACGAAATCTGCTCTTAACATAAAGTAATTTTTCAAAGAGTTCATATTGCCTTCTCAGAACTGACTGGAAAGTGTGTTGTGGATCTCTGGCTCAGTAATTGATGGACACTATTAGGTCTCCCCTTCAGGAGACTGCATCAAAACTTCCCCCTCAAGCAGTATTCTGACACCTGTGCTTTTATGTCTGACAATCTTGCTAAACAACAAATAAGAAGTTTCATGCTATTTTTTAAGATCTTTTGTCTGTCTCATACATTTTTGAAATGCTGCAGTCTTTTGGAGATGGAATGACTGTGAGCTAGAGCTCCTTCTAATTTTTTTTTTAGGCTGTTTCTTAAGGTCATGAATCCAGGTACCTGACGCTTTTTATTTATTAGTGAAATGCAGCCACCATCTGCCTCCTAAGATACATTTGAATCATGAAATATTTGGTTAAAGCTGGGCATTGGATGAAGGCTAATTAGCAGATGAATGTCATCCATTGTTTGGAAGCGTCTGAAGGACTGGAAGTTTCCTGAATGAGAAAGTTCATGCATTATTTGCTACTCAGGTAAGAAGCTTGGAACTGATACTAGCTACCTTATTAGTGTTTGAGGTTCAGGGAATGATATGAGGAAACACACTTCTTTTCAATGGTATTTTTGCCATTGTCAAGTCTAGATCATTTTCCCTGTGATTTTCAGGTTTGGTGACTTTAGTTTAATGACAGTACTATGGCAGATGATGCTCTGTGTTTCCTCTGTTGTAATCACAGTAGGAAGTCTACTGAGAATGTGTCCCAGAATGTGAGTAAAAAAATCCAAACAACAACAAAAAAATCCTTCCAGCATATTCTGTCATTACTTACTGTCATTGGCAGTTTCATACCTATCAGTCAGCATCATAAAAATACCACGGCTTCCAAGTGAAAATTGAACATAGAATCCTAAAATATGAATTTTAGAATATTGTACTACATAACAAAGCTTAAAGAATAAAACACCAGGAACTCTTGATAATGTCAATTTATAAAATACAGTCTTCCAATTATATATTTTATAAATTTATTGTTTTGGAATAAATTACAAAAATTATTGTCTCTCTTGTTAGGTGTCTAAGTTAAGTAGAAGTTTGCACATATCAAAGAATTCTTACTTTTTTTTTATCATTATAGCACTTGTTTTTTAGTGGTTTAGTAATGAGAATGCAAGAAATGGTAGTTTGAGCTCTGTGGTACAGTGTGATGCCATGCAGAAAGATTATAACAGCCCTATCCCCAGCTGAGGCATCAGGTAGGTCCCATAGTTGGAATATAACTCGAAGCAGTTTTGTTTCTTTAAAAGCTGTGGTGCTGTGTAGCCAGAATGAGCTCGTGGGCTGCCTTCTACTGGTTTTCTGATAAGTTCTGTCAATACATCCAGATCCATGTGGCCACACAGCCTTTTTGTCTTTGCCAGCCCATCAGTACCACGGGAGGAAGAGAGCTTGATAAATCCTGGCAGCTGAAGAGGGACCTGAGAGCCTAGCTGCTAGTCTACCACCAACTTGCCAGATTTTCAAGACTAATACACAGGTTGGCATTGTTATAAAACTTGTTTACTAGCTAGATTGATGTCTTGCACAATTCTGTTGCCCGGTGCTTGTCCTGATCTCCCCATCTAATCTTTGCTTTTCTAGAATTTGGCACCGTGCCTGGCAGCATTTGCTGCATAGACCTTTGACTTTGTGGAATCAATTTTTTCCCCCTTTCCTGACCTTACTTGCCATGGCCATTTTAGCAGCTTCCCATCTCCATTTCTGATGCCATTTTTTTGTCAGTTTGTGCACTAACAGTATTAAATTTATGCATATGCCATTTAAAAAGTTATTTATTCTTTAATCTGTCCTTCTGTTTCTCCTGTTAAAATAGGATTGAGGAGACTAAATGTTCTAACAAATTTTAAAGAACACAAACCAGTAATTTAATTCCTGATTCAATAGTTCAGTCATAACCTCCCTACATTTAAAGAAAAGAAGTCATATATAGTAGGTATTTTAGATAAGGTCTTCCCTAACAAGTGAGTGGTAGTGTTCTCTTTATATCACTATCATTCCTAAAACAGGCTTTGTTGGGTGGTGCTCAGAAGAAGTCCCAAATTCTGCCCTATGGAAAAATACTTGCTTTTTCTAGATACTGGTTGTTACTTTTGTGGCAGAACTGAGGTACTTTGTGTGACAAGGAGATGTGATGACTAATCATGCGCCTTCATGCTCAACTGAGGAAAGAATACCATTAAGTTAACAAGCATTACCTTTCAGGCTAATGAACCAGTTAATACTTCCACTATAACCTAAGTTAGCTTTAAGTGCATGGACCAAGTCCTGCTAAAGAACCCCTTGATATATATATGGTCATCTATACTCCCTCTTGGCCCTGAAGGCATGGGTTTTCTTGCTGGTTCCTTTGAAAATGAAGCCTGACATGATTTCCAGAGTGTTTTAACCTTAGTGTGAGGGAAGTGAATCAGAAGTGAACTGTCTTTGTGGTCTGCCGCTTGCTGACGTGCCTCAAAGCCAGACTGATGCTGAAAGCAGGGATTCTCTTTCCATGATAGCTTCCCTTTGCGGGATAGAAATGTTGGAAAGTTGTCAGTAGCTAAGGCTATCTGCTTTTGTACTGTCTGTTCAAAGGGCAAAGAATTAATGCTTATTTAATAATTCAGATTAGTTAGTTAGATTGTTCACATAACCTTTAAACATGATTTCAGGAATTGGAAAATTGCTGTGGTCCTTTCCTAGCTCTGGTTCCCTAAGTTTTCCTATGGTCTCCTGGTTTCCCAACCCTTGCTCCCACCAGGGTCTTTGTCACCTCTGGGAATTATTGTCATGGATCCTTTGCATTTCTTTGGTCTATATATGCCCTTATCTCGCTGAAACTAGCCTAGGCTGAAAGTAATTAGTCATTCAACTGACTCAATGAATCATTTACTGTACAAATCTGCCTCTATAATAATTCAATGGGAATTGTTTTGCAGAAAAACA
Source organism: Cichladusa arquata (assembly GCA_026413545.1). Taxonomy (NCBI): domain Eukaryota; kingdom Metazoa; phylum Chordata; class Aves; order Passeriformes; family Muscicapidae; genus Cichladusa; species Cichladusa arquata. Next base: position 51,799,889 of record JAOTQP010001652.1, read on the forward strand.
GTCACACTGCTGTATAATCTGCTTCCAACCTCAATTTTCTCATGTAGGAAAATGAAGATGTACTTATTCTGTGTGACCACTATAAAGAAAGACCTCATATGAAGTGGTGTGAATCTGAGATCATCAAACCCTGGTATTTCCAAGAGCAAAGGATGCCTAAGTGTTAAAACTGGCAATTTAGGATGAAATGTGATTCTTACACCAAAAGAGTAGTGAATCTGGAGCTGGGGGAGCTGATCTAGGTTGCATAACTGATAGAGAATGGGGCCTATGAAACTTCTTTGTAGAGACCTCCCAAAACAAGGAGCAGTGAGGGAAGTCTACATTTACTGGATCTTCCAAGCTAACTATTGGCAATAATTTGATTTTCTTCAACACCACCTATAACTATACCTTGTACATGGAATTCTGTCAGCTCAACATAGTAGGAAGAATACTTAGGATTCCCATGCATAACAATCTAGCCTGTGACCCGGTAATTGCTTCTCTTTTCCACATCTTGTGGAAGTGTAAATATTCACAGATGCTAATGAACTGCATCTCTCCAATCTCAGAAGCAAAAAGCAGTGACAGAGTTAGTATTCTCATAAACTATATCGTAGAGGTCATGATACTCTTTCTTCCAGCAACATCTTTATATTCAGATCAATTCTGTCTTTTACTTATTCAAAATGAAGGTTACTGTTACAGTTGATGAGAAGAGCATGAAAGTCTGAAAACATGATTTCTTCGTGCAATAAGGATGACCAAGTGGAAACAAAAATGAGTTTCAGGCTTACAGTATTTCAGACATTGCCACGCATTGTTGACAGAAAGGAGATAATCAGCTCATATTTTTGGATGTCCAGAATGGCAACACTTAGTACTAAAGTCATAACATTTGTATCAGTTATTTGACATTCAGCATTAATTTATAAATGAACACACTGGGGCAGGAATAGCATATTTAAGAACTTAACTTTTAGTTTTAAGATCCAAACCAAGGAAAAATATGATACATATATAATTATTGAAAGCCAGAAAGGGTAATATGAGTAAGAGTTTGGTCCTATGGGATAAGCAGACTGATGGTAGCCTGTAAAACACATGTAATGGAGGAGTAAAGTGTTTAAAATGGGAAGACTATGAATACAACTTCAAAAGTACAACAATTTATACTGACTTATTAGTGTGCTGCATGATAACAAGTCCAATTCAGAACATGCAGACTCACAATCTTGAGTCAAATTTGAAATTTTTTTTTAATTATGAAAACAAAATTAAGTATCTATTACCATTGCACTTGACCTCATCTGAAGCAATTAGAATTCTACAGAAAAAGAACAAAGTAATTAACAGAGAGAATTCTGGCTTTTAGCCTAGTCTAGTGGATCAAATCAGGTGGATGGAAAAGTTTATGACAGAATTTAAGAGACCAAAGCCTGCCCTATAGATTTAATAATAAACAAAAATATTATCAGTGACACTACTTTATACTCTACTTCAGTCACTAATTAATCAAGTTGCATGCACATATGGGAGGCTGTAGGGAAAAAAAAAAAGCAAACAAGTTCTGCTTCAGCATGAAGATAACACACAGCTTTATATCTGCATCTCCAAATCCAGATGAAAGAAGATTACATTGTTCTCTTTTGGCAGGAGCCGTGACACAAATAAATGCAATTTGTCTGAAAGTCAAGATGACATTGTATGATCTAACTGCTGAAACAACTGGACAGTAAGGTAGATGTATTTCTGCATCTTTCATCCAGGATGTACATCTGCCCTTAGCTGACTTGGGTCATTGGCTATAAGATTGACTGTAGAAGCTTCTTGTACCTTTTCCTGCAGAAGCACCTTTCTCTGGTGCTCAAAGACTATTTTTTTAAATATAAAATTTCCATTGATGATATGATGAACTCGACATGAATAGTCTTCTAAAAATCCCTCCAGAAACTAAAGATTATTAGTTTGGTGGCCAGAGTCTTCATACAGTTGCCTATTTCCTATAAGCATATAAAGCATTTTTTTTGAAGGACACTGTTCTCAAGTTTTCAGAAATATTCAGTGGAATGAAGTCATTTTTAACCACGAATGTCCTAACCTGACCTTCATGAATCTCTTCAATATTTTTATCTGTGATAAGTGAGGGCATCTGAATATATTTTGGCTAAAGAAAAATAAGAGACTGGTAGGCTAGTTTTTACTTGGAAGGAAAGGTAATGTGATTAATCTTTGTCATTAATCAAGTATTTCAGTTTTCAGGACAGACTGTAAGACTCCGTCAATGTAAGAAGACAGGTGTAGACAAGATATTTATACTGTGACTATTCAAACAATTATATTTGAATTTCATTATGGCTATATCCTGTTTTAATAATTTCTTTCTTGTTTGTTGAGCTGCTGAAAATTTCTCAATGTGGATAGTTCTTCAGTGAAAGAATTAAAAATAGCCAACAAATAAAATGAGTCAAAAAATGCCTTTGTACTAGACTTCATACACTTGTTTGAAGTGAAGCTTGCATTCTTATGGATAAGGTTTTAACCCAAGGAATTGTAGTACTGTGTCATTTGGATGTGACAACAATATGTGGAAAACTTGGAGTAAGAATTAAAATTAGTTGATGCAGAAAATTTGAAGCAGAATTGAAGCAAGAGAGCTGGTCTTCAAGGGCTTCAGAGAAGAGATTTCCATGACAACAGAATACTCAGGTATGCAAATTAAGAAACAAAGCATCTTAGAAAATAATCAGGAAATACATCTCTGTTTCATAGAATAAAACCCGCAGTTACAAAGCACTAGCTCTATATGAGAAATGGGGTTGAGAGCTGAGAAAGTAGGGCCATTGCTGGCCAAATTCCCCTCTCACTTAAATCAATACTATTCTTTTAATCATACAGCCATAAGGACATATATGGAGAGAATGTACCTCAAGATTTATAGCAATGTTATGCTGTGACAAGATCACAAGCTTTAGACTGTCTTCAGCAGTCATCTATAAAGCAGCTAAAACAAATACTTTAATGATGAATATTCCACTGACCTCTCCATAAAACTATTTTAATATTTGCCTACTTTTGAGGTCAGAAATTTTACTCTAAATTTTGAATACTTCTCGCTGCTACTTAAATGTCTTTCTTCTGCAGCCATTAGCCGTGGCAATTGATCACTGTCCTCCTTGGAGAAACTATTTAAATGTGAAAGACTTCTATCATGTCCTGCGAGTTTTCATGATATTATATACAGGGATAAATGTAGACTGCAGAGACTCGTATTATTATTATATATTGTGTTATGTAATCTTTGCATAAGTATTGTAGCTTTTTTACTGTGACTCATGCTGTATTATGAATTTGGTCTTCTATTCAAGAGCTTTACTTGTTAACGAAAGGAAATCATATATATACGATTTATATTCATAGAGCTCTCTGTTATCACAGGCATCCCATCAGAGTTATCAAGCTTTGCCTTAAAACATTTATTTTGCCTTTCCTCCCATTCATTTTGGAAGGGCATTCCAGTACTTGAATTCTTTAATGCTTAGCAACTTTCATTAAATATACAACCTAAATTTATAGATTATACAATTTGTTCTGCCTCCCGCATTGACATTTAGCTGAAAGAGCTTTTTTATTCTTTCACTTTTTTTACCTGTCTGATGTATTTATATAGCAACCATATCCCTCTTGGACCCTTTTATATAAGGATGAATGATCTCTTTTGGTCTCCCCATACAGATTGGGCTCATTCAAAAAAGAATATAGTTTCCATTAAAGAGAGATTTTGGCCTTTACCTCTGTATTTAGATGCACTAACAATAGGTGAGATTACTGTCTTCCCATATATCCATCAATGAATCATTAGTGCCATAAATCTAGAGGAAATATCATAGGAACAAAATGCTTTAAAACATTCTGAAATTTTAAAATTTTGTATTATTAATTATTGTTTGATATTCTATGGACTGGCTCTGGAGTTAGCTAAGATCCTCTACACTTCTTAAAGCCCTATCGTCTGGAAACTCTGTGGATGTGGATTTAAAAATGGAAAATATGAAAAAACTGTATTCAGTTAGATCCTGTCGTTGGCTGTACAGAGCACTACTCTCTGATCTCACTAACTGAACATAAAAGCCATCCTTTCTGCTGTTACTCAGTTTTTCACCAGAAACGATGTGTGAGGTAAATAGGAAAGGGAAAAGGAAATGGAGGGGAGACAGAGAAGTGGAGGGGGAGAAGGATTTACTGGAGCAGAGTGCAGAATTACCTGATGAGAATGGAGGATGAAATGCCACAGGGAGCCAACGTACAGCTGAATGTAAAACTGCCAGAAAAAGTGTTGAGGAATCATTCTGCCATAAACTACCTCAGTCTGGGCAGTCTCCTGGGCAGCTCAGGGGGGTTGTTGCAATTTTTTGTTTAGGTTTTTCTTTTTTCTGTCTCTTCTGAGCCTAGGACAGATCACTAAGCAGGTATTTCACATTAGATTGTAAAGCCTATGATCTATTTTATATAAAACACTATAGATTTCCCCCACAAGAACATAGGTTAGATGCAGTGTAATTACCCAGTATTTTTCTTCAGCCTACACTTGTCCAAGGCATTGTTTTCAGCTATGTCTTCTGAAGTTGTCTACATTTCAGCAGCAGGTGAATTTACTCCCAATATTCTATTCTTAAAAACTACAAAGCTATTTTTAACATAAATTTGATGAAAATATAAAACCTTATATTGACTCCAGTTTACTAATGAGGTAACTTTAGGGACAGTCTAATAATGACAACAAACAATTCAATAACAACTTGGATTAAATGATACACATTATGCCTAGGAAGTCTTCAAGCAGCACATCAAAGTTGTGTTGAATATTACATGTGTTTTTTTAAAATATAACCTTGCCTTAGTTTGTAATGACTTTCTTCTAAAATATCTGCAGTGTGGCTGTTATAAACCATGAATCACAGTTCAAATGAGATATAGAACCACAACAGTCTCACAAATCAAATCTCAAATGTCTAAATACTGGCATGTAGCAATGAAGCCACTCCCATCAACTGCATCACACTGAAGTGAAGCCAGCAAAGATGCTACAGTAGAAAATCAGAAGGAAAAAAAAGAAAAAAGGTGGATCTCAGAATCTTCATTCTGAAGGAACAGAAAGGTACTTATTTCCCACTGACACTGAATGAAGGGTGAGCCCCTACTTCCCTGAGTTTTTTTTTTAAAATGTCCCAAGAAAGAAATCACTCCATATCTTGACTATTTGACATATGGAGATAATATTAAAATGGGAATAAATCTTCTTTTATAATGTTGCTAAATATTGTTTTTTTCTTCGTTACGCCTTTATTGTAAATCAAATTGCTTCCAATCCTCACAGAACTTATTACAAAATGTTATTATAAAAAAACAAATTGAGTTTCAAGGAAAGGAGGCACTCACCTTTTCTTCTTCCCTATTTAGTAACAAGTTCTAGCAATACTAAAAGACAATTTTTGACAAGTTCAAGGGCTGGCCTTCATTGTTGCTTGGTGTTTATTTCTGTGAGGGGTGAGGATACATGGTGCATAATGTTCCTTTGAAGAATAGTTCTTGTTAAGGTTTAATAGGCAGAAAAATTAGAATATTCACAATTACTCTTTCTGAAAGCACCAATACTCTCTAAAACTAGACGGTGCTAGTAGGAAATCTTGAATATCCAAGCTCCATTGTTTTAGGGAAGTGTAGTTCATTTGTACTCTGTGCCACCTTTCCTACACCTATAATTTCATTTTGCATTTTGAATTCTCCCATATATAGCCCGTGCTGGGTCAATCCTGCTGGAGCCAAGTATCTGCAAACCTGCTTGTTTACCCCCACACCTTGTGGGACGGGAGAAAATCACACGGACTTGTGGGTCAAATGAAATAGAAAGAAATCATTCAGCAGTTACTGTCTGGGCCAAAACAGGCTTGGAGAGTTTAGCTTAATTTATTGACAACTTTAATTACTGACTTGGGCATTGCAAAGTGGAGAAGAAAAACATCCCATCAGAAAAGCACTTTCTCCCCCTTTCCAGGCTCACATTTACTGCAGTCACTTCTTTCCCTTTGTTCATACTGCAGGCAGTGAGCACTCTCCTTTCAAGAGCTGCTTTTCCTTGCTTGTTTCCTCTCCTCTGGCCAGGGTTTATCCATGGCAGCAAGATCTTCCATGGTGTATGTCACCCAGTGTGGGTCCTCACGGGTCTCAGTTCCACCATGGAGCACCTCCCCTTTCCTCTGACCTCGGCACTGCCTCTCTCATTCCCCCTTCTTCAGCATTTTGTGGATCTGTTGGGGAATTGTCTGGAACCATGCCTGGCACAGAGCAGCCCCAGCCACTGAGACCAGCCTGCAACACTGGCACTGACAGCCAGTGCACTCCCCACAGCAGGGGGACAGAGCACTCCCAGACGTGTCACAGACTTCTCATTTTTGTCAAGTGCTTTATCACAGACACTAAGTATTTGAGTACGGCCAAATTACTGTGCACGTTTTGTGATCTAGAATACTCATAATTTTTTTTTAGGATATGTTATTTCACTGAATGACTAAACTAAATAAAATACACTTCTGAGAACAAAAATACACTTAAAATTTATCATAGAATGAAGAACAGTTTCTTTCTCATTTCTGAATAAAAAAATAGCAAAATGAACTTTCAGTACTTTTTGGAGAAAGGAGAATATTTTTCCTAGAAGTAAGTGACAGACTGATTTTGCTGTTTAGTTTCTTTTTTCCTTGTGAAAAATATTGTGAGTGACATGCAGTCACAAAGTATAACCTAATGATGAATTTTTCTGGGCATGAAGAAAGCTCCCACCTGGAGAGCCATTCTCTAGCAGAGGAAGTACTGCCAAAATAAATGGCTTTTCTGGAGGCCTAGAAAGTAACATGGGCTTATTGGATATTTTGTGGCTTATATTTGTTCTATAAAAATTTAAAATTATATATTATCCAATTCCTTAGTGCTAATACAATTTGGGTAGCTGAACTACTGTGTTAACCTTTGCAGATGTCCCAAGACCAGTGGGGGAGCAGAACAGACTAAAGGGGCTGAAGAATTGGGTATTGCTGTACATTCTCTGGGACTGAGCCTTTTCTCATCCACCCAAAGAGGCAGAGAAAACACCAAGTTTTCCCTGTCAGGAACCTGCCACCACTAGAAATCCTGTTGGTTATTTTTTTTTAGTCACCAGTGATTTGATTTTCTCTTTTGGAAGAAAATGCCTCCTTGATCATTACTTTAGCAACATGATTTAACACTTAATTTTACATATTATATCTTTTTAAACAGATGTGGAAATCTGAACTTAATTTGGACACACTAAATCATAATTAAGTCTTTCCAATTAGCTTACATTTGAGGCAAATAGGAATATGCTGATTCAGATTCTAATTTAAAAATTAGATGGAAACTACATCAACTACTTAAAGAAGAAGAAATTAAAATTTTATCAGAAGGGACTGAAAAAAAATCTTCAGCTATACATGCAGCACTAAATACATGCTCAAGGTATTATTAGTATTGAGCTCCAAAAGAAATATTTGAAATAAATGAGGAAGAAAGGAAGTTTATACATTTTGAAAAGTAGAAACTAGAATGAAACTCTATATTTGTAGAAATACAATTATATGTTGAAATGCAATTATATAGTAGGGATGAAATCACAGTTGATGTCAATTTTTACTGGATGTTATATAGAGCAGATACATGGGCTTGACATGCTAATTGGAGGAAACTCAATCAGGTTTGGTAAACAATAAAGAATTTGCCCTTTAAAGCAAATTTGGAAAAATGCCACATTCTGACATGCACATTTTGTTTTACATAGAACATCAAAATGACTCAAGTTTTTCCAAGAGAAATATTTAGAACTGAAGAGAACAAAAAGGAAAGAGTATGCAGGAGAAACTACTTGGAGCCAGGCCCATCAAGAACAGGAGACAGAGCAAGTGGATGGAAACAAGGAGAGCAAACATAAAAATAAAGCAGATGAGATTGAGAGAAACATGCAGATTTGTGAAGACAGTTCAGTTTATTTGTGTTACTTTCTTTTTTCTTTGCCTCAGACACAATTCATCTTGGAGTTGACACACACCACCTTATCTGTAAAAACCTGGTAGGCACTTCTGGCACTTCTGTTTCATGTTGTGCTGTATACCTGTAATTCATTCTAAGATACAAGATGAATGTACAGGTATTCTTGATTTATTACTACCATTCCTGCCTTACTTCAATCTGTTATGACCAGCTGCTCCCATATATTTAGAGTTTTTTTGTAACTCACAGAGTTCTGATACAATGTTGGTTTAAAGGAAAGTGACAATTGTAAATCTGAATTGCCTCACTCTGTAAACAGTATATTTGTAATGACACGGGCTTGCTCTGAATTGTGATAAAGTAAGAGTTTTCTGTAAGGTTAGCTTCAAAGTAAGCTCAAATGAGATAAAATCCTGATCTCTGCTCTCACTACTTTGAAATTCTTTGATAAGAAGTTCCATATCCTGGCTTCTTGAGGATTCACCTTATAAAAGGGAAATATTTTGAGGGTATATGACAAATACAGTACTCTAAATCCTACCTCTCCACAATCTTACCTCCATACATTACCTCCATCAGTGAATGTATTTTTATCAAAAAATAACATTTGGCAGAAGCTACTTGACATTGTGTTGTTCTCGGCAAGCATTAGATTACACTGTGGTGTTTATGTCCATTCAAGACACCAATCTTTCCATCGTTTTAGGGCTGAAGCAGACATAAATTTGTCCCATGAAATAAAAGGAGATATAAATCATTTCCTAAAGCATTAGTTGGCAATGTGGCATAGGAATTACTCCTTTATCTTTCGGCTCATATGTATAGTAATAATACAGGTTCAAGGAATAATATGAAATAAGATTTCAAAAATAAGATATAAGGTAGCTAAGCCTATAACCTCTATGTGCCTTGAAAAAATTACTATAATTTTTTGGGGCTGAACACAATGAGAAGAAGAACCGTGATTTCTGAAACATGTCATTATTCACACAGAGATAGATGAAATTGCAAAGAGTAAAAAATTAACTGTAAAATTGAACTGGGAGAACTATCATCATTGAGGCATTTTCTAATGGCGTGCCATGTGTCATAGTAGGCTTTGATAAATGAGAGGTGTTACGAAGGTGTTTTAAAATGCCCTTTCCAATCCCTTCCAAAATATACCCTGGGGCTTAGTGAGCGCTCCCAGCCTGTGCTGGGCCGGCAGAGGTGCTGGAGGGGCGCAGCTGCGGGGGAGCTGGGCGAGCTCGGTGTGCGGGCACCCTGCGCTAACAGGTGCTGCGGGCACCCTGCGCTAACAGGTGCTGCGGGCACCGCGCAGCGCGGCCGCGGGCGGAGCGGGGCCGGCGCTGCCCGGGGCTGCTCCCGCTCCGCTCCCCAGCGGCTCCCGCGGCGCAGGGGCCCGGGGCAGCTCGGCGGGGCAGGCAGGGAGCCCGAGCCCTCCCTGTCCCGGCTGGAAAGCCGGGAGAGGAGCCCCGCGCCGAGCCCGCCCCGCGCCGCGCGGGTGGCGGGGGAGGCGCCGCCGCCGAGGCGGGGCCGCGCTCCCGATCCCGATCCCGCTCCCGATCCCGATCCCGATCCCGCTCCGCTCCGCCGCTCCCAGCCCGCTCCTCTCCCCTCCCGCTCCCTCTCGGCTCCCGCTCCATCCCGCTCCATCCCGCTCCGCTCCCCGCCCCGGCGCGGCGGTGCTGCCGCTCTCCCGCCGCGGTGCGGGCGCCTCCCGCTCCCGGCATGGACGTGAGGAGGGTGGAGAGCATCTCGGCGCAGCTGGAGGAGGCCAGCTCCACAGGCGGTAGGACGCGGCACGCGAGGCTGCTTCTCCGAGTTAATCTGGGGGCTCGTCCCCCCTGCTTTGGGCAGCGAGTCTGGCAACTCGGCGTGGGGCGGGGAGGGGAGCTGCTGCCCGCTTGCGAGGGGCGAGCGCACCCGGGCAGTCGTGGGCAATGTGTGTGTGTGTATGGGGACAGCCAGCAAACGCTCAGTGCCTGGGACCTCGGAATAAGAAGCGTTCAGGGCTCAGCGAATCCTGCCCTAAGATGCCTGCTCTGACCTAACTGGTACTTTTGCCTTTGCTGAAATGACTTGGGGCTGAGGATGGACCTCCAGGGCACATCCTCTCTAGTTACCAGCTCTCAGGAGGTAATTTTGGTCAGGCCCCCTTGCACCTCCCTACTTTGGTCTCCACTGTACCTCTCTGATGCCTAAGTGACAACTATTTGATGGAGACCAGCTTCTGGTAAGCCAAGGGTTGTTTGGTGCCTTTCTTTTCTCTGTACCTCAAATTGTGGTTACATATTCACCTGAGAAAGGCTACAGGATAACTTGAATTTTAGGGAGGGGAAAAGCATGCCTTGCTATCCTCCACAGGGATTGTGACTCCAGAGTGTTTTTTCCCAGTTATTTAAAAATGAAGCTTCTTGCGTGCAGTGTGTGTAAGAGGATGTTGCCAAGAAAGGTGTTCAGCTCAAGCCAGCTGGATAAGCAGAGGATAGTTGGACAGTTAATGAAAAACTTTGCAAAATAGGTAGTCAAAAACAGGGGGAACTTTTTTTCTTAGAAACGATGTTTCTTGCTGTGCAGCTAGATTTCTCATAAACTGTGATGCCAGCGTAGAATAGTAACGTTACCAAAAAGTTGTGTGAAAGACACAGTGCAATCCCACTGTTTGCTTGATTTCTGATGCTTCAGAATGCATCTTCTCCTTGCTAGAAGAAGTTCACAGCCATGTGCTCCCTGCTGGATTGTACCTGGTTTTTCTCTTTTCTTAATGTCCCAGCTTTTTCAATGTTTTAGAATGTGCAGCCCTTCATGTGGGATACCAGATCATTTGCATTGGGGGTAGGGAACTTTTGTGCTATCAGCTCAATTTTAAGTCCGTCTTTGCAGTTCACTAAAGTTTTGGGAAAAAATACATAGTCATTATAATTATCCATCAAGGGACATGGCCACTAAAGTGGTACTTCTCGCTACTTTTCAGATCCACCCCCCCAAGTTATAATTTAGGCTTTTCCCTCCACGTGCCACTGTCAACCTTCCAGCTCTAGTCTGTTAGAGGCCTGAAAGTCAAACTGTTTTTCCATAACACATACATCATCAGTGACAAACACCGAGCAGGCTCTTGGCTACCTGTGCAACCACCATGCAGGACTGTTCAGGCTAAACAAAACTGAGGTCGTGATTTAGGCACAGTGGATTTGTGCAGCTGCTGTTGAGGAATTATTTGGTTGATGGATCATTGATGTAGGTATTGAAGCATAAAGAGAGCTTAAAGCTTAATGTTTTTTCCTATAGGTATAGTTTGCAGTAGCAGGAAAGTGTCTATACAGGATTGGGGAAATATAATCTGAATCCATGTCATGCAAGTAATAGGAAATAACCAGATGATGTTTTTATGGAAATTGCCTTCAGTTGAGCTCTATATTAGATGTGTTTTCTCTTTTGGTTCTCTTGATATGCATGCATAGTTGCTTTTAAAAATTAATGACAGCTTTAATTCACTTTAAGCTTGTAGTGGTGAGAGGAAGTAAGATACACTTTTGCACTCTTTTAGAATACCAAGCAAAATCTGACTGAAACATGACTTACTGTGGGAAAAACATTTCGCAAAAATCAGTTTTTATGCCCGAAAAAGAATACAGAAAGATAAAAATGACAGAGCTAAAAGGAAATACCTCCTTTCTCTTGGAGAATGACACCCATTACTCAACTGATATCTCATCACCGATGTGATGTGATGTGATGTGATGTGATGTGATGTGATGCTAACAAGTGTCTAGCTTCACTCCTCTGGGCTTTCTTCTTCTGTGAGAGAGCCCATTTATTTTCATCTTCCCACAGTTCTGGCCCTATTTCATCTGAACTTTCCTTTACACTTTTCTTTTCTCTAGTTGTCTCCCTCCAGGCTCTTAAACATTCAACTCATTTTCAGTGCCATCAGCATTTCTGAATGTACCTGTCTGTTGCATTTTTAACAAGGAAGGTGGATTTTTTCTCATTAATTCTCTTCAAATAGAATCATAGCTTCAAACGTTAGTAATTTTTACATGGCACTGCCTGCAGTAGAGTTGTTACCGGGATTTGATGCTTGTGTATGAGAGTCAGAAAATGGAACCAACAAAAGTGAGACTGTTCCTCAATTTCGTTTTTTCAAGTGACATAAAGCCCAAATAATGCACAGGCACCTTGAATAAAGACAATTATTAATGAAAAAGGTAACATTTTGTGCCTTTTAACAGGTAGTGACTGCCTTAAGCTGATCTTCTCCTTACATTTAACCTTGCACCTTGCAGGGCATCTTCTGATTCAAGGGTATTCAAATTAGTGTCAATTGAAGCACCACTGAGAGTTGTTGAAGTACAAGAATGTGTCCTCTGTGGAATACTAACCCATTAGGATGAACTATTTCATCCCACTTCTTCATGAAATTGTCTTTATCAATGTCATATCTATCAGAAAGCTGCATTTGAGCTAGTGATAGCCAAAAACTCATCTGCTGCTGGGTAAAGGCGTGCAGCATCTTGGCAAAATGAGAAGAGTGAGGGAGATTACCAGTAAAAGTTTGTGTGAGTAAGAATAAGTTTAATCGCAAAATGTCCTGTGGGTTCAATATCTAGGACAAACTTAAGCTGTTGGGAATACTAATATGAATAAGACATTATCACAGCAACTGGTTGCTTTGCTTTAGGGTGTGATGAATTCAGAATGGGCATCGTGCTGACCAGTGTGACCACGCTTATTCAAAGCCAGAAATATTTATGAAAGCCGTGGTGTCATTTATGACAAGTTCTGAAGATTTTCAGTTATTAGACAAGGCAGTTGCAAATTATTCATGTTAGGAAAAAGGCTGTAATTTCAACATTGTGGGCAGAAGGACCACAATGGACCAAACAGCATTATTAAGCAGTGTTTATCCAACTTTATTCTCTGCCGTACCTCTGAGAGATTCTTGTGCACTAGTGCTCACTTTTGCTTTTAATGAATGACTTGCTCTTGTTGCTTGGGGCATTCTTAGAAGACAAAGGAAATAGTGCTAAAAGGACAAAAAATTACATATTGAATAAGCTGAAATTAGGAATTTAGGAAAGTGGATGCTAAAAAAAGGTAAGAAAGTGATAAAAATATACTGGGAAACAGCTACAGGGAAAAAAAGAGGAGATGGGAGGTGGGAAAGGAGGAAACAGATTTTGTATCTGACACGCTGAGATATAAAATCTATTACACATTAGTGGTATATATCGGACCAATTTCTTTATATCCTAGTTGGGATTAATCTGACACAATGAAAAGCAGGCAGTGACCTTCCAAGTGATTTGCACCAATATTCATATCAGTGTGAAAGCTTTGGTTTGCCTGGGAGCTCCATCTGAAGAATGTGCTGTCAGTCAAGAGTCCGTGTCACTGTTTTTACTAATGACCTGTTGTCTCCAAACACTCTTCATCATTGGACACTTTCAAGATTCAGATGGACAGGGTGCTGGACCATCTTGTCTAGACTGTGCTAGAGGTGCTGCTTCCAAATGCAATGCTTTTTCTGTGAAATCTGCAAATACACATGGGAAAGAATAAATTAAATGGACTCATAATCTAATAAAGGATGTACATGCATAATGGTCATGCAAGGACATACAAATATTTTCAGTCTAAAATATACATTCTGCTCTGGTAGGGTGGGTGAAATAACCGACACTTGAAAGAACTGGCTGGAGCATAAGCCTTTGTATAAAATTTGAGCTCTGCCTCCATCTCTGGTTCCTTTGTTCAATGAGTGAAAAGCAGTAATTATATGCAGAATTCTGTTACAGAGAGTCATAGTTAACATGAATGCTGAAAATACCTTGCCTTTCCATCAATATAAATTTTACATCATGTAAACACCAATTTTCACAAAATACAGCTTTCTTGTTCATTATTCTCTCTGTCAAGATTACTACCTATGCTCAGAGAGATGATATATAAATAACTGAACATCTGGACAAGCTTCAGGTATACTTGGCTTAGAGAAATTATGCTTTCCAGGTGTTTTTAGACGTTTTAAAATATAGAGGCAGATATGGTATCTAGCAGTAAGCGTAGCCATCAAAGAAGTAGCTGGTGTGTGTCATGGAAAGCTTTTACAGTGTATCAGATAAGCACTTAGGACTTCTGCTTTGGGTTGGAGCTGAATATTTGATCTGTGCAGCATTCAGCTGTAATCTATCCCATCTCAGCCTCTCAGTTTGCCATTGTGATTTATTCGGAATCTTTGGCACTTGAAAAAGAAAGTGTCTAAAAATACAACGCCTGATTGCTTCACTATTTCATAGATATGTTCATAGATAGGCTGTCCTACTAGCTTCTCCCCATTCCCCTCCCCAATTCTGCTTGTCCTCTCTTTCTTTCAGGTACCAAAACAGAATATATTTGAGCTCTTCCCTGCCAAACAAATGCTGGCCATGCATTGTCTCCTATGAGCAGAGGCCATTATGCCTATTTGAGATGAGAGAGAAAACACTAGCAAACATTTGTGGTCTTGGAAGTCAAGGACCCAAATCCATGTTTCAGTAGCTGTAGTTGACACAGTCTGAAGTAGGATTCCCTTCTTTATTAGCACACACTTCAGTTAATAGGCTTGGGCCTATTCTGGGACGTGAGAAGTGCAGATCGGGAACCTTCATTTATTGGAGCACAGTGTGGCAGTACAGGTGAAGGTGGTTTATGGGATGGTTTGTCTCTATAATGTTTGGCTGGAACTGTAATGCATGACTGCATCAAAATTAAATAGACAACAGTTTGATATAGGCATTAGTTTTTTTTTATACTAGTTGTCCTTTCAGAATCCCAGTTTTTCTGGCAAGGGCTTGACTCTCTATTGTTTTTAGGGCTAAATATTATTTGGCCCAGATTTTCCACTGAGTACACGATGCAGAATGTGGAAGAGAAGCAAAAGTGTGTAGAATGTATGTGTTTTGGAGCCTATAGAACTATAGAGAGCATGGAATCCAATTATTCTGTATGTATTTAATTATTATTAATTTGTAACTGTATAACAGGAGTCTTAGCATCATATAGATCATTGTTAGATATTTTTTTTCCTCATAATTTCCTATTTTCACACTCCACAGGAGAGATCATTTCTGTGTTATCCCCTTCATGCATGCAGTAGCAGAGGAGGCTGGGCTCTAGATTTACTTCTATGAGTTTGGGAGATCTGTAGACAGCAATAAACTGGCAGCAGTTTAAAATATGTGGTTGAGTTGAAAATATATTGAATCTATTCGCCTCTAAGAATAAACTCAAATACAGAATAAAAGCTGTATATCTGAGCTCATACTGTGTTTTATTTCTGGCAGCCCAGCAGAGACTTAATATGGTATTAAAAGGCGCTCTCTGTCAGAGGTCTGAAAATAAATATAGTGTTTTTCTTTTATATTCTTTTTCACCTATAAAGCAAATTTCTTTAGAGATACACTTTATAGTTGTGATCCCCTGCTGTATGTTTATAGTTTATACTGCAGTAACACAAACAATGGTATGAAAGTCATAGATGTTTATGTGTCTACTGGAGAAAGGTGGAAGGCATGATAATAGAGAATTAAAAAATATAGATATTTTACCCTGTTCAGAAAAATAATGCATTTAAATGTTTGGATTTTATTGTAAGAGATAATATCTGTTTGTCTTCCAGGTATTTTTCACCAGATAATGCATAATCCCCAAGCACAGTTAAATGCCTAGCAAATACACAGCACATTATACCCATTATGCCACAAAGTTGCTAAGTGGTGACAGCATAAAAGTAATTATTCCAACTCTGAATTTCCTAAGACATAGAACTCAGGGTGGTTGATCGGTATCATGCAGTCAGTAAGAAAGGGTTTTCTATTTTATTGACAGTTAAAAAGCCCCCCAATTTTACTGATAAAGTTTTCTTCTTCTTGAAATTTGCAGTTACCTCTCTGTACCTCCAGAGAGATATATTATGATATATTATTATATATTATGAATATTGCTGTAGTTGTTAGGCTTTAGTAGAGAAAATCTTATTTTTTGAATCAAATTTTTGTTAATAATCCAGAAGGAACATTTAGGATTTATTAGAAAGGTAAACAGTAGCCATAAAGTGTGATGATGGGTCTGATTCTTCACAGTGGGAACAACCAGAACAGCATGTCATCACAGTAAGTAATCTGATTATTGTGACTATTCCTAAACCCTTTGATACCAGTGGGAATAATTGCTATGAATAAGGATTTTTAAAATTAAATGTAGTTCTTTGACTTAAAAATTTCAGTGATATTGTAGTGCATGTTATAATAAAAACACATTAAAAAGCAACTTTGTGCCCAAAGAGAAACATTATATGAAGAAAAGATCTATCCAAAATAATTGCAGTAAATTTAAAAAGAGAAAAAAATTTGATCTTTAAAAAATAATTTAGCATGGGTACATGATGCAACTTGATGATCTTTTGTGAGTCACGCTATGTAACATCTGTCAGATACAAGCACTATTGCAACTGAACATTGAGGTTTGGGATTTTATAATATGTAGAGATGTCTGTGTACATGCTAAGCACTATAAATTAACAATCTATAATCACATTTTCAAAATACCTAGACCGGTACTACTATAACGAACACTCGAGAAAGGTTGACCTTTTTTGGGATTGTTTGTTATAGAGTGTGCAAAAGCATGTTGCACCAACCACTCCTTGGCATTTTGCAGCAGCAGGTGCTCCCTGCCTGTCCAGGCCCTGAGAGGAATCAGGGAAAGCTCCTGCACACACACAGATACACAGTTAGCACCATGGCTGGCAGGAGCATCCCTGTCTGTGCTTTCCCAGTGCAGGGGGCTGTCAGGAGAATGAAAAATACACTGTGGGATTACAGTCCCTACCTGAGCAGTTAAAAGAAAGGAAAAAGACCAAGAAATGCCTTTTATGTGTGTGGCTTTAGTGGTATCTGAGCAAGTGGACTCTGAGATCTGCTGTTCTGTTACCTTTAGACGGAGACAATTGAATCCTGTTTATCATTAAAAAGTAGGAGAAAAATCCTAAAATTGAAGCAACATAACAGGTGTATATCAAGGATATGCAACCATAGATTCATGTTTTGCTTCACTGTGTCTTGGTAGCAGAATGACAGGTGTTTCCTCAAATCACCATAGGTCTTGAGTTTTGACAGTGTAGCTGCCTTTAACCAGGGGATACCCAGATGTCCTTAATCATTCTGACTGTTGACTTACATTCCAGTGCTCAGTAAGTGAATTGTACTGCATGTCTTCTGATTCACTCTTTCTATTATGTGTATTATTTTACATGTCGATTTATGGACATTTGAGGCTATTGTGTTTTCTGATCTGACATTACAAAAACTATCACCTGTTGTAATGCTATTAGAAAAGAAAGATAAACCTAGACTTTATTTGGGGTATTATGTGGTGGCATCATCCATCTGCTGGTAAATTCATTGTTTTTTTAAAAAAGGTGCTGTAACTGACACACACACACAGGTGCTACCCTGATTTCTTCACAGCCAGTCTACCAAATCCAAGATGTCTAAGAAAAACTAAAACAAAAACAAAGTAGATATGCAACTTGTGAGGATGTGCAGTGTGACTAAAATGCAGGGAATTTCATGGTATTTTTTCAGCAACTAGGTCTTCTTTATATACTGCATCATTCTTTGATCTTTGTGGTGATGATGAAGTGGGGTTTCCCAGTTTCTTTTTTATTTTATTTTTATTTTTATTTTTTTTTTTTTTTTTTTGGAATATGCCACATTTTGCATTATTTCCCCAGCCAACCTTCCAGAACTGGGTAGATGAGAGAAATATCTCTATGTCTAGGATATATCTGCTCACTTCATTGTTTGCTTCAAAGCTTTGCTTCCACCCTTCTCTGCCTGGTAGATGGGAAAAAGGAGGTCAAAGAGAAGGATGGGTTTGGTAGACAGGTGATAGGTGTTGCTCTTTCTGCCTTCTTTTACGTGATGTTGATGACAAACCTCTTTGCAGGAGATTGACACCTCCAGCTCTCTCAAGCAATGGCTCCTGCTTGTGCCTATTTGTCACTTGGAAGCACGTGTGAATGAATCCCACAGCTAAATGAGCATTCTGACCTGTTTTGCATAATCTTTTTCCTCAGAGGGATGTCATTTTTAGGTTTTGTGCTTCTTTCTTGGTTGGTTGTCAGTCAAAGGAGAGGAGAGCAGGTGATACATCCAGCGGAACTGGTGGTCTCTAGTGCAGGTTTTATAAAGCAGAATTCTGATAGACTGGAGGAAAAATAGCAAGTGGAGGTTAAAATGAAGAGGAAGCAGACATGGCTGAGGGTATGGTGACATAGTTCTTTACATGGCACACTGCCTGTCAAGTTTCTCCTAGTACCCTAAATCTACTAAAAATATGAACTAGCAGGATCTAAAATTGGACAGACTTATATACCTTGCTTAATTGCTTAACTTGCAGGGTTGAAAAGTATTTAGACATTATTTTGACTCATGAAAATACTTGTGTCAGCTAAGCCTTTTGCTTGCATTCAGCTACTTTTCTGATACTAAAATAGAATAAAACAATTCTGTGTTTCAATACAGACTTATAAGGATCTCTTCCTGTCTGGAAAGTCTTTGAGCCACCCCAGACTTCTTGAGAATCAGTAACTTTTTTTGTTCCTGAGAGACGGGAAGTGTTCAGCTACAATCCCATATTGTACTAAAAAACCTAAACATCTACTCATAATTTAGCTGTATGTTTTACTTTGCCACAGCTTAAAAACAACTGCCTATACTTAGAAATGCAAAAAGTAAGAATATTTTGACCTGTTTAGATAGTAAAACTATCTAAAAGATGTCAGTAAATTTCTAATGTCTTATTAAGCTGTGTTTTATCGGCAGTCACTCTAATCAACAGAACTTAAATTACTGCTGGGCTGACAATTTGTTAGGAATTTTTCAATTAAAGAGTTCAGAAGAAAGTAGATACATTTTTTTTTTTGTGTCTTTTCCTTTTCCTTTCAAGAACCTAAAGCATTAATAGTGTGTTTTCATGTAAGCCTTTTCACAAAGAATACGTACAGAAATGCTGTCAGTTAAGTGACTAATTCCTCCATGAAAATGAACAAGAAAAAGTTGATGGCATTATCAAACCACTGTTTGGTAGGTGGCAACTCACAGTGCTGCCTGCTGAGATGGTATACTTTCCATTCTGCAGGTGTAGTGTTAGAATAAATGAGTGTGCAATAGTGAACACACAGTTCATTAGGTAGTTTCTTGTTGCAGTAACACACCATGTTTTGTGTTCCAAGAGGGGTGTATATTGATTAAATGTACCTTGCACTTAAACAATTAATGTAGATCTTCTGGATCCATCAGTGCCTGTTTCATTGTGACTGAAAGCCTGACCTTGCAGCAGTTGCAGTTCAGTGCAGTGTTTGTAACTGAGGATCATCCTGTTATACTTAAGAAAGGCACTTACTCATAAGTGTTTGAGCAGTTGACTTTAGTCCTTCAAATTCTGAAGCCTCTTACAGAAAAGGGAAAGAAACAAAGCTTTTGTCTCTTCCTGTGTATTCCATAATTTCATAAGGCAAAACTGTGGCTGTAGAGGATACCCAGCTATGTAGAAAATACCCCTTGTAATGCTAATATAATCTTACCATGCTAATATAATGCAAAGAAAACAAGAATATGATAAGCAAATAGAGGTGTCCATAGAGAGCCTATTTACCTATTCAAAATAATGGAGAGTATTTCTAATCCAAATCACCAAATCTGCAACTTTTAAGAGTCAGTTAATTATTTGCTTTCTGGGAAACAAAACTTCCCCAAGGAATGCTGAGATTTTTGTATAATATCTTCATTTGAGAAACGTTTATTATAGGAAAAATATCCTACCACTGACAGAGTTGTGATTTTCTGGCTGAGGACAAAATAAATAGACATGTACTCAGTCAAGTTTATGTGTTTATATTTGTCTCTGAATGCTAGGCAGACAGTGACTAACCAGGCTGACTGCATACAACTGTCTGTATTCCATACTGCCTGCTCCGGGCAAAAGCCTGATGCAAAATCCAGCTCAAAAATTCTATTACATTGGATTTCATTTGTACTTTTGAGATAAAAGCAATAAAAACCCATGGAATCGCAGAAAGATATTTTGGAAGAGAAGTTGAGAAGTCTTCCTATTTCTCCTGATTCCCTAAGGCAGGATCAAATATTCATGTAATGGTTCAGATGGCTTTTTGCTCAACATACTTAAAATTCACAACTACTGGATGCTTTAAGATGTTGCTGGTTAAGCTGTTCCAGAATTTATCTTTCCTGATACAAACTCTTTCCTAGTCCTAAAGTAAATCTTCTTATATTTAGAGCCTGGTACCCAAACTGGATGAAATACATAGCCAAGATTTTATAGTACTGAATAGGGCAAAAACTTTCTTTGGTATGTCTTAGATTTTTGTCTTGTTTATAGTTAAAAGTCTAAATTGGTGTCCCTTCCACAGCAGCCTTCCACCTGTCCTCAGCCTGTGATTTAACATGTTCAGCAGTGGCAGACTTCCCAGACAACTTCCTAGTCACCTAAAGAGTTTTTCTCCATTCTCTTAACAAGATAGAGAATTTCTCTGGAATTTTACTTGATGGGTTCTAAATTATCCTTTACAAATGATAACTAGTTTTTGAGTGTTGCTTTTTATCTTCTGACTTTCAAACTTGTTGGAAGCTTACTGACTACAGTGCTTGAAATTGGAAAATTAAAAGTATGGTAAAGATTTCAACTTATCTCCTCTAACAAAGGAGAGATCGCAGCTTGCCCTTGTTGATGGTAATTCTTCTCATCTTACAAGAGCTCTGTAGGTTACTGCTTCCATGGAGATGAGATCAGGTGCTCCTAGTTTGTGTTGGGAGTAAGTTATGCCCTTGCAGTGCACAATTTCTTGTATGAATCAGTTCTCAAGAATTTGGGATGAGGTAGGAATCATTGTCTTGCAAGAAATAACAACCGTCAACTTCCCCTCATCTCTATGGGAAGCTTGATGGAAGGCTGCATGGATTCTCAAGGGCCTCCAGAACTTGTCTCTTTTATGATCTGAACAGATATTCCAAATAAATAAAGAACAGCTTTAACTTGCACTGCTTTCCAGCTATTTATTACATTTGGATCTTCAGAAAGAAAACTTAGTCAGTGACCCTTTTATGAACTCTATCTTTTCTAAGAATATTTTATCTCTTGAACATTTGATATGTAGCATGAACTTAGTTCTCTCTTCCATAAATAAAAATTGAAGACAGTTACTTTAAACAATTTTAACATGAGAACTCAATGTCACAAGCAATAGCAAAGCTTTTGAAGTTTCAAGCACTTCTTATTCAGATTATTTTTATCAGTGCTGTACCATCTCACACTTGATAAGATGTGCCTCGCTTTTATGAGTGTCTTTACTAAATGCTATTATAATGATAAAATAGGGTGTGCTCATTCCTCTCTCATTTTTCAAGGCTGATGTATCTAGGAGGCTTTAATCAAGAAGATGTCATATATTTTAACTTTTATGCCAGCTTAAGCTTTTCTAGTTATGATTTTTTGGTGTGCATTCTCCAAAAGCATTTAACTTTTGTCCACTGCCTGATTAAAACCACTGTTAGAATGGCACTTGCATACAAATGACCATAGAGAATTTATTATCTGTCTTTCCCAAATTCATTTTTATAGTCTGATAGTTTACGGATGTAGTTCTTTAAGCTTGTAGCTCCAGGAGAGTTCTGTGATAGCTGGCCTGTGGATGTTAATAAATTAAACTGTGTGTTTGACTTCAGTTGTGAGATGTGATAAAGCTGTTTTAATGAGCCCAGGCAGAGGCTTTTATCAGGCAGTCCTCTGGAGGCAGGGAGCTGGTGCTCTGGCTTTATACCAATCAGCATTCCTTGCTTTGGCTTTGCTGGGAAAACGATATGCTTGATTTTTATATGAATATATAACATCATCTTCTTTTCAGTATGCTTTGGGAACTTCACAGTGTTTTGATTGACAGTTACTTTGTTAACATCCATCACAACTAATCTATTTTATACATTGTGTGTCTTTGTCTTCACATCATTTATTCTCCCTCTGAATTTTATGTTAGATGTTCTACAAGTATATCATTCTAGCACTGCCCTTTTCCTTCAGAACAATTTTGTTAGACAGATGACCTTAGCTGGAAATAAAGTGTGCAGTGAGTTCTATTTGTTGTGTCTGTTTCTGTGTAACTTTTTATTAGTCTACTCATTAGTCTTTTATTAAACTATTAAGCCAGTAATAACGTACCTTTGATAGTACTGTGATGGAGAGAACTACATTATTCTTGGATGATAGGATCATAGTGCTTTTTGATCAGAATTGTCACCATCTTAAATTACTGGACACTTTCTTAAGTCTTGAAGAATAATTTGTAAGTGATAGAGAAATAAAATTGAGAAGTCTTGTGGGGAAAATTGCTACTTTGTCAGTCTAGGCATTTGGGCTATGCTCATTTATAGGAAACAGCAGCTCAGAATACCAAGAGGAAACTGAGTGATAGAGAAATAATGAATAAGAATTTTTGCAGAGTTCTGTGAGTGATCGAGACATGGAGACCGGCAGGGAGTCGGAATTGTTTATTCAAAGAAACGAGCTGGTTTTATACACTTTTTAAAAGGCACAGTATTCCCCTATATTATAATTCTCACTACATGACCTATCCCATGTTGCCATGTCAGCAATACGCATTCTAGATGTCCTTCTGTGGGGTGATCGTGGGCTGTTCACCCATCTCTCATCTTCCAGCAGGCGCCTCTCCCTAGGGCTCTGCCATGTGGCACCTCCTCCCCACAAGGCCCGGCGGAGACAAGCCCCTCTGTGTGGCCATGTGCCCTCTGTGCCACCATGTGTTCCTCTGTGCCACCATGTGCTCCTCTGTGCCACCATGTGCCCCTTTGTGCCACCATGTGCCCCTTTGTGCACCCATGTGCTCCCTTTGTGCCACCATGTGCCCCCTTTGTGCCACCATGTGCCCCTTTGTGCCACCATGTGCCCCTTTGTGCTACCATGTGCCCCTTTGTGCCACCATGTGCCCCTTTGTGCCACCATGTGTCTCTCTGTGCTGCCATGTGCTCCCTTGTGCTGCCATGTGCCCCTCTGTGCCACAATGTGCTCCTTTTTGCAGCCATGTACCTCTCTGTGCTGCCATGTGTTCCTCTGTGCTGCCATGTTCTCCTTTGTGCTGCCATGGGCCCCTCCATGCCGCCATGTGCCTCTCTCTGCTGCCATGTGCTCCTCTGTGCCACCATGTGCCCCTTTGTGCGCCCACGTGCTCCTTTGTGCCACCATGTGCTCCTCTGTGCCACCATGTGCCCCTTTGTGCCACCATGTGCTCCTCTGTGCCACCATGTGCTCCCTTGTGCCACCATGTGCTCCCTTGTGCCACCATGTGCTCCTTTGTGCACCCATGTGCTCCCTTGTGCCCCTTTGTGCCGCCATGTGCTCCTCTGTGCTGCCATGTGCTCCTTTGTGCCACCATGTGCCCCTTTGTGCCACCCATGTGCCCCTTTGTGCCACCATGTGCTCCCTTGTGCTGCCATGTGCCCCTTTGTGCCACCATGTGCTCCCTTGTGCCGCCATGTGCTCCTCTGTGCTGCCATGTGCCCCTCTGTGCCACCATGTGTTTCTCTGTGCCACCATGTGCTCCTCTGTGCCATCATGTGCCCCTCTGTGCCACCATGTGCTCCCTTGTGCTGCCATGTGCTCCTCTGTGCCATCATGTGCCCTTTTGTGCCCCCATGTGATTCTGCAGGTGGGCCCCACCACCTGCAGCCCAGCTCCATCCCATTTCTTCCTACAGACTTCCACTTCAGACTAATTCTACTCTAGTTCAATTGACTAAATGCCTGCTAATATTTGTAGTGCATTAAGCGAGCTTCTGGAACACATCTTCCCATGTAGTTTCACTGAAATAATCTGTGTGTTCCAGGTGCGTTGCATGATGTGAACCGTTAGGTGATTTGTTGAAAGCACATTCCTGATCTGAATGGAAAAGCTCATAGGTCCACATGTCAGACAGCACTCTGGGAGCTTTCCCTTTCTCTGGGGCCCAGAAGTTGTGTCAGCTTGTTTGAACATTTTCGTCTCTGTGGCAGAATTCAAATACGATCCTTTCTATCTCCGGGAATACTTAGGGAATCATACTAATATTTTCAGGATTTTTTTTTTTTCAAGAATAGGCCTGCTTATTTTAGAATTTGCTATATTAATACCCCCAAAATTGTGTCTTTCTAGGGCTAAATTTTCTGGGAGAGATTTTCTTAACATCTAATCACCATCATCAAGCATCAGCATCATTATGCAGAAGCTGCTTCTCATTTTCTGATAGAGAATGATTTCTGATAGCATTGCTGCTATCACTTGCCTGATTGACAATTTGCAATTAATTCTTATTGTGTGTATTCAGGCTGCTTATTTAGTTGTGACTGGAACAGCACATGTGCAGAACATAATACAGAACTGCCATCAGTGAGATGCCTTCTTCAACAGGAAAATGTGTAACTGTGTCAAAAATAAACTTCATAGAGTTTAAAAGCAGAATACATGTGTGCTAGAGTTTCAGTGCTGGACTTGGTAAATACACTGTCTTCCATTGGCTGTTTCAGACAGTTCTGCAACTGGATTCAACGCACCGTGCTAACTGCTTGTAATTTATTTGTTTCAGGATGCTGTTGCTTTTCCAGAGAGAATATAACAGATCAATAAAAACTGAGAAAGAAAATTAAGTCAATAGCACTGCAAAGAGTATAACCCTGCATGAAGGTTGGCTATTTTTATAAATTGCATTAGTTTGTATGGCACTAGATTTGGAGCTTTTAGAATAGTGGGCCAAAGTACAGCTGCTTGAACGTTTCAAGACTGTTTTCAAGTACTTTTAAAGTTTGAACATATGCATTGGGTAGGATATTCCTTGTACACCATGGCTTTGAAATCTAATCTTAGCACTATTTGCTATAGAAATAGCCACAATGCCAAATTAACTTAATTTTCTATTTGTCAGATTTTCATGCTGAATAACTACACCTCATGATTTCTTTCTATATTAAGGAATCAAATTTATATTCAGAGTGATTGTGCTTTTTTTAAATGTTACTAAATTGCTCCTAAATCAAATTATTTAAAAGATGATGCAACTACCGGATTTATTCTTAGCTCATCTTCTCAACCTACTGCAAAAAATGTTTTGAAATCTCAAATACAAGCAGACTTATCTCCCATATTCAGTTAACTGATGAAAAATCACACAGGTTTATTTTTCCCAGGATATTATAATGGAAAGGCTTCCCATAATGGAAGATAAAAATAGAAATTATCAATGGTAATTCCTTGAAGTTTGAAAGTGACTGAAAGTTTCTATTCAGCACTGGTGAGGCGACACCAGGAGGGAGTCCTGTGTCCAGTTCTGGGCTCACCAGTACAAAGGACCCATTGGCATAGTGGAAAGAATCCACCAAAGGTCCATAAAGGTGATGAATGGATGGAGCATCTGTCCTGTGAGGAAGGGCCTGGGACTGTTTGACTGGAGGAAAGAAAATGTCAGGGCAAATGTCATCATTTTAATTCAGTACCTGAAGGGAGGGAGCAAAGAGGGTGAAGCTCTTTTTGTCCGTGCCTAGTGACAGGAGCAGAGCCAATGGGCACAAACTGGAACACGGGGTTTGTTCTGAGCATGAGGAATGGGGGAGTGACCGAGCACAGGGCACAAGTTACCCATGGAGACTGTGCAGTCTCCCTCCTTGGGGATACCCCAAAACCATCACCAGGTGGTCCTGGGCAAACCTGCTTTAGGTAGCCCTGCTTGAATAGGGAAGGTGAGACCAGATGAAGGTACCTCCCACCTCAACTATTATATGAGGCTGGGACTGAAATGGACAACATTGTTCTTGAAGTGTAGTATTAACTGTAAATAAATTTCTTGGGATGCTTGTGGGATTTTCTTTGTATTTTTCATCTTTGCTTACGTTTCTATCCACAGTTTTGTATATAAGTTATTTCAGAGATGGTTCTCACTGAAGAGAAAACTGGTTGAATATTTTTAAGCAAATGGCAGAGAAGACTGTAGCTGCCTATGAAATTGAAAGACTGGTTCTGCAGTGTAAGATGCACTTGACCAGTAGTTCATGGGCTGGAAATAATGTTCAGAGTTCAGATGTTCAAAGTTAAGTAATTCAGTTCTGAGAGCAATGCATAGATGCACCAAATCCCCCAGTTTTCTTTAACATGTACTCCAACATCTAAGCACTCAATCATTACATATTATTGCCATGATCTATCTGAAACTAATTTTTGAGAATGGACTGTTGTGTCAATGTAATTTTATTTTCTGTTAAGACTCCTGCTAGTTTTGTATGCTTTAAAATAGGATCTGTTCCTTCTGCCACTTCTCTAGAGCATTTCTTTAGATCTGTCTGTTCAACCTTGTTGGTCATCTGTTTTTGTGAAGAGCCTTCAGAGAACATTAATAGCTAGAAATTTGAGCCATTAGTGTGAAAATGTTGGATCTGTATACATATACACGTAGAGCATGAAAAGAATCAAAAATAATTGAATTTTTTGTTTCATTGTGTTGGGGTGTACGGTACTTGATAGTGTTTTACATCTATAGTATCTGTAAAAATAGTGAGCAGAAAAATAAAAATACTGGTGTGGGGTAAAATAAAGATATTGGGTGTTGCAGAATGTTTCCAAACCTGAGTCTCGGATATGTACTAAAGTGTCATTTTTTTCTCAGGGAAAATGTAAACTAGGTTAGAGGTTCTGGAATTCTTTTATTTTTTTTGCTTTAAGTGATTTTGAAAGTTTCTTATGTGTTGTAGCCCACAGCAGCAGCATCTAGAAATTACATAATGACCCACTTAAGAAATGCAGACAGAACAGATGCTGTAAGACTGTGCATTAACTCACGTAGAGAAGATGTCTCCAGTCAAGTCAAAGAATTTTGCAGTTACTTTTCAACTTTCAGTTGAACACAGGGAGTTGCTCAGCTGAGCTCAGATCAGTATTAGCCTATTTTATAAAGAAAAATGTTTGGTGATTGTATCATAGTATAAACGGGAACATTTTACTCTTCATCCTTACTTGAAAATACAGGACATTTTCACCTCACCTGAAGTTTTGGCCTTAATGCCAGATGGGATACTGATATCACAATTATGGGTTTGTTTCTCTCTCTCTTTTTTAAAATTTTATTTATTTATTTATTTATTTATTTTTGGAATATAAGAACTGCCTATCTATATTATGAATGTTCATACCCTTCCACACTAATTGGCATTTACTGACCAAACCTTCTAAAGGTACCAGACTATCAGAAAACAGCTTCTCCACAAGCTGGCAAGCCCCAGGTTCTTGGAATGTGCTGTATTTGCTCTCCAAGGATGGAGAAAGTGGTGTCAGGATTTTGCAGGGAGTAATGAGATGTCTTGGGACAGGTCTCATATTCAAACTCACAAAGTTGTTAAGTGCAGAGCACAGTGTAGGTGGAATTGCAGAGACCCAAGCTGAGTAAAATAGCTTGTTTCTGGAAAACTCTACTGACTGCCACAAAGTGGTAGAGTGGGCTTTTGGAACTCCTTTGCCATAAAGACCTTTAACTGATGATGTAGAGTCATCCATGGAGGATGTAAGTCAAAAAATCTGACTGAATTTATGCTTGAAAATGAAAGATATTAAAGATATTTTTGATCAGGAGAGAGACTTGCTTCTTCTTCAAGCTCCATGACACGATCACCACTACTGAAGATGGCAATCCTTGCTCTAGATTGCAAGAAAAAGGTATTCAGAAGAGCCTGGTTATATTGGTTTGCTACCCTTTACCAAGTTAATGTAGAATCCCTTCAAGACCATGGCTCCTGCATTCACTAAATGTGATGACTGTTAATAGTAGCTTGGGGCAACCTAGGGATACACGAAACCTTAATTAAAGCGAGTGCTAAGTGCTGTATGTAGGCATCACCTTTAGAAAATAAAATCACTTAGGTTCAGTTATAAAGCTCTGGAATTACTAAACTGACAGTGATTTTTAAGCAGATAATTAGAGAAATAATTTATTCTTTTTACATTGTTTCTTCTGCCTTGCAATCAATTTAGCTTTTCAGGTTGGGGCATAGATGGTACTGAAAGTTGATAGCATACTTTTTTTTTAACACCCTGTTTATTAAAATTGTAGTTAATGAGCCCCTAATTACTTTAATGTGGATGATAGAAGGCTTAGATACTGTCCTGTGATTAATCTAGGAAAGGATTCTCATAACTAGTAATAGGGGAAGCACTTACATTTTAAATTGTTTTTACCGAAGAGCCACTTCTTCTGGTTTTATATGATTATTTTATGAAAGCTCTTCTGTCTTTTGAGTGCTATAAACACTTGCTTAAAGCACATTTGATACTTTAAACTTCTGAAACAATGGATAATTTTCATGCTTTTCCTTTCTGTACATTTGAATATGTGTGAAGATACACTGCATCACGCAGTAGTGTTAGATCTGTGTTCAAATAGAAAATAGAAAAATGAAAGGGGGAGAAGAGGCAGAGATCATGTATATCTTCTTCCCATTGTTGCCACTGGTTTTTTTGATCATAAGTGGTTATCATGGCTAGATATCTTTATGACTTAGTCTTTAAAATGTATGATACAGCTGTTTATTTATGCTGTGCTTGTAACTCCCTTTAACATGAAAGGAGAAACCACGCAGCAAGAGGATGGGTTTGATGCTGCACAGCCCATGCATAATGGGGTATTAAAACCAGGGTGGCAGTCACATGGATGCCTGGTTTATGTCTCTGTTCAATCAGCCTAAGACCTTTCTTTCCATAGGCCAGCAAAGTTTAGTTTAAGTAATAAAGACTGCAGTTCAGCATATTTGATGGAATGACCTAGGTGCTTTGCTGTTCTATTCAAATGATAATTCAGCCTTTTACAAAACCAGTCAAATATTGATGTTAGATCCTCCCCTTACAGCTTGTCTATTCATAGAGTTCTTATGGATTCCTGTAAGAATTCTACGCCGTTGAGGATTTGCAAACATAGACTTACTAAAGCCGTTTGCAATTTGGCAAACTCTAATGAAGTAAGTTAGGTTGACTCAGATTCAATGGCATTAGCTTCCCTTGATGATTAATTCAATTTTTGGAGACATTTTTCTTTTTATTCTTAGTGTCAGTAATTTACTTTAACAGCAAAAAGAAGAGAAAAAAAAATCTGTAGGCATTGGAAGAGAGAGTAGTATCCTGAATCTTTTGCTTCTCTCTGTGGAAATCTTCAAGTATAATTGCTCTTTTTTGCTGACATCAAATTTCAAGGGTTCTGCAGAGAATAGCAGTTGTTCTAAAATACAGTTGTACTGTTCAAAGTGCACTACAGGGTCCTAAATTCTCCTGTGAGTTGTCCCTCTATAAAAAGAAGTTTGAGGCTAAATTCTGAGATTATTAGCTATTTTGTAAGATGAATTTCAAATAAAATAAAGATAGTCCTGACAAGAGCAACAAAAGAGTTTTTATGTTTTTTTAATGATTGGGACATGCAGCAGCACTTCATACAAATGTGTAGGGTTTTGACAAATGTGGCAAACAGTGAAATGTTCTTTTCCATGTATATTAAAGATTTTCAGACCGGATAATGATAATAGAAGTAAGAAATAAATTACCATTTTTTTTTTTCTAGTCAAATCACAGCTTTATGACAAGTTTACCTAAATAGTCTTGTCTAGTTATATTTAATGAGAAAAACCTTTCACTTGCCTTCTTATTTTGCCTCTTATGAAATGCTTGTGACAAGTTGAAAACCATCCATTCACAACACATTATTTTATTTTATTGGGCCCATTATTATTTTTATAGTCATGACAGGTTCAGCCTTCCATAGAAAGGAATTGGGGTTTCTTTAACAACTTTTGGAGATAGAAAATTACCACTAGTATCAACCTCTTATTTCTACAGGACTGCCATTGCTTGGCCTTCTACTTTTAAAGGCTCAGAAGAATATTAAATATGTATGTTACATGAAGGAAGAATTATTCTGAAATTTCATAGAAGTAAGAGAAGGCCATTATTGACATATTTTTCTGTCTAAACTGCAATACACTGTTTTGACTTGAATACTAAAATAATCTGATATTTTTCCTTTGCTTGCATGCTTTTTGGACACAACAAAGTAAAAATATTCTGCCCAGTTCATACAGAACACTGACAAACACTGCAGTTTAGGGAAACTATAAATGTGTTAATAGAGCCCTAACAATGTCGAGTTTTTTTGAAGTGATGCTAATTATCCTAAGAAGATCACTGTTCACGACAGAATTCATCAGAGTCTTTTTGCAGTCAAGCAGATAGTTTAAAATTTATACAAAATTTAGGGTTGAGAGCCTGTGGGGAGAAGCTATAAACTGCATCACTTTGGACCAAAAGCTTTGGCAGAGGTGCAGCCCAAATCCAGGGGCTGTGAGCCCCTCACAGATGACCAAGAGTATTTTACAGTGCTCAGTTTCATACCACTGAGAGCACTGCTATCAGCTCTAGTCTTGCAGTTCTTAGAAAAAGTGATTGCATTGTGATCATTGGTGCCTATGTGTACTAGCTTTCATCGGATCATTGGATGGATGCCTCAAGGAAGCAAAAATGCTGAATTGAAAATAAGTTTCTTCTACAATTTTCTAGCCATGGTAACTGGGTAGTGCTGGATGTCTTACAGACTGAAATTACCCCTGTGTTGGATTATGTGGCTTTGCAATGATCTGGGCACTTCCTGGACATGCCCACTGTGTAGAAAAGTCTGATAAACCTGACAGTGTCTTTTAGTGTTGAAGAACTCCAGTGATTACTGATTTACCTTTCTTTCAGTAGATGAAAATGCCTTCTCAAACAGCTTGGAAATCTATAAATGGAGATTTTAGTGGATTTGGGGGCCTTGGAAATTTATTTGATACTTTTGCATATTTTTATCCTGCTTATTATTTTAAATATCAAGTGTATTTATGAACAAAGTTCAGGACTGATTAAAAATGGTAGTACATAATTTTCATGTATAAAAAAACCTGCTGTTGCGTATTTTGTGACTGTTAAATTTAGCAGAACTGCTGACATCAAGAGATGCAATTCTTGTGCATTTATGCCTTTTTTTTTTTTCCCAAAGAATTTTTAGAACAACCAAAGATTTTGGTAATTTTACTATCAAAATAGTAAAGTCTTCAAAGATTTTTTAATTATCAAGGGAGTTAACAAGTTAATAAATAGGTATAGAGTTACTGCACAACCATTGCTCTGTTTTAATTCTAAGAAGTATTGATCCAAAATAAGCAGCAAATTGGATTTGAGGCCCAAGATGTAATATTTTGAAATGGAGCAAGTACTTGTATTCAGAACTGTTCCTGTTTTTTCTAGATTGTTTAAATAGTAAGAAGTAGGCACAGAAAAAAAAATGCAAATGCTGGATATTTTTTCAACATTATTTGATTTCTTTCCCCAATATAATTGGAAAAATATTGTTGAACACATTGATATTTGAATCAATACCTAGGATAAAGAAATAGGATATTTCCTGTTTCCTGTGCAAGTAAAATTAAAACTGTCTGGATCTTAACTGCAGAAGTGGTTGTTTCATTTTGTGATGTGTGTAGAATAAAATATCCCTGTTCTTTTACATGCAAATATGGGAAAAGAAAGGAAAATATGGTCTAGATGAAGAAGAAGAAATGCTACTTATTTTCTTAGAAAAGATGGGAGACATGTCTAGTCTTATGCCATGCAAACAAAAGATAGAATTTTTCTAAACTCTGCAAGGAAAGACATTTAGTTTCCAGAACTGCCTTAGAACCAAAGATCTGATTCTTAAAACTACTTAAAGACTGTTGGAGAGCTGCCACAGGTGCTTTCTGAGGAACCAGAAAAGCCATGTCAGATCACAAATGAAGAGACTGCTGTGCTTTGTTTGTTGCTTGGTTCTTAGATTTTCTGTCACCATCTGGTCTTGCCAATGTTCTGGATTGTTTTAAAGCAGTAGATTACTATATTTGTGCTATCTTCTTATTTTGAGGCTTAATGCTGTGGTAATTTGAGTGTAAATTAAGCAAGAGAATTCAGTAGCCATCTAATGCACAGTATATGAATAGCTTTTAATAATGTGCACTGCTGGAGATTATATAAATGATTTTTCTTTGAACTTTAATTTTTTCTTTTTATAGGTATTCTAAAGTTCTGCAGCACTAAACTTACCTCTCTCCCTTTATCAATTAGTTAAAAGGAAAGATTTTAATCTTCAGGCAGCTCTCACAAAGTTAACTGAATGCTAATTATGATTCAGAAATTGTCTGTGCTTAGAGCTGATTATACTCAAAGACAAAAAGTGTCCCCCTTCTTGGTTCCTATCTTCTCAGGTTTTCTAGATACCATAAAACTGCAGTTCCTCAAGCATTCAGGTATATAAAGTCAATCCACAGTCAAATCAAGCCATTTTTAAAAGATGTGTTGAGGAATCATGAAGAAAATGTTCAGTCTCCCTTTGACTTTGCCTTGGGTCACATTTAGGAAAGTGTTTCTTCTAGACTGTTATCTGTGGGATTAAGCATTTGCTGAGTCCTGGAATCAAGGTTTTTTCTACACAGAGATATTTTATTGACTCAAAGTCATTATAACCTCTGAACAGTGAAGGTGTGGAAGTATTTGCCATGAAGCCTCAGAGCAGCTGTAAAATGCTGAGGGTGGAGAGGATTCATTTGGGTCTGTTGCACTTTCAGAAGAGGATTAAATGTTCCTTGGATACTGTTGCAAAATTTACCTTTTCTCCAAAACCAAACCAAGCGAAACCAAAAAACAGCTCAAAACCAACACTTGGTGATGGAGTTTAATAAACACTAAGAATTAGAAGTCTTAACAGGAGTTTAACGCTTCAATTCAATATCCTTCAAAAGCTGTTGTGATAAAAATTGTATCTTTCTGTCATAATCATTACTGAACTTGCAGGTTGCCAGACTCGATAATAGGAAAAAAACCTGATACCTTTCTCCATTAACTGAGGTAATAATTCTGTAATATTTTGATGTTAACCCATAAAGTGATTAAATAGTTTCCTAAATATATTTTGATTTGTTTAATACTATCTAATTTAAATTTCTTTAATATGAGTGCAGTAGAATAAGTTTGCAGTTAATTGGGTTGCCAAACAGATTCTATCTCACAGATATACTTTCAGAATGCTAGTTTAATCTGCTTTTTATATCACGTCAGAGGGAGACTACAACTTCAGTACTAGCCAGCATATATTTTAAATGGCTCAGATGTTAAAACTACCTTGTAATATAATAAACTCACTTCCATGTAATTATTGCAGTATAATTACTTTAATCTAAAGCTTTGCCATTACGTTTTCTATTTTCAAATTCCAGTAATCAACTACATCTGCTACTGCAACTTATGCTTATCTGCAGATGTTTAATTTCTGCTTATAACTCCCTTAATCTTGATTGCACTGGGATGAAACTTTACAGGTCTTTATGTAGGGGCGAAATGTTCAACCTTTGTCATGAAGCATGGAGAGGGACGTTTTCTTATTATTGGAAAGAAAACTTTGCAATGCAATTAAGATAAAAAGTTGAGACTTGTCTAGAAAAAATGTCCCTTTAGTTATGAGTATTTGCGTGAAACACAGCTCAAGGTTAGATTGAACTACACTTTTGAGCCGTGCTAAAGGTTTGATTCTGAATCGTCTCATTGATGACAGTGCATATGAGATCCAGCTCTTCAGCAGAAAACCTTCTAGTGCTCTGCTTATGCCTCCAACTGAAACCCCCACAACTCTGAGGAAAAAAAACCACGTTCTTATTGTTAGTAGGCTGGAAGGATCAATTACTCCCAAGCTGCTCTTATGGATTCCCCTCCAACCATACAGGCAGCGTAGATCTGAACCTGGTTTATTCCTACCTTTGAGTACTAAGGTATACCAGGAATAAACCATCTTTGCAAGCAAGGAAAAAGTATGACAGCAATGGCAGTTATTTAGGAGACAGGAATATATTTGTTGATTTCATCCCACACCAGTGACAGTTCCTTAACTTTTGCTTGGAATGCTGAGTGGTTCTCAATGTATTCATTGTTAGAAGAAAAAAAAACCAACCAAACCAGTGAATAATATTCAGATTCAATTATTTTCCTAGTTTTGAGCTGCTTAGGCAGGAGGTACTTTTACTCATGGGTAATTAATGCTCTGTAAATTGTCCAAAAGTTTTGAGAAATATTTCTTCCAACTAATTATTATACCAACATTTCTCTTTATTCAGTTTTTCACTCAGGTGCCTAGATTCTTGCTTTAAGTAGCCTCAAAATTAAATTTTAGGTTTTATAAGGGGTGTCAGAGTGGCAGAGAGGTGGCTTTGGGATTGACACCTTTTGCCACAAAGCCTCTTCTGGCAGTGATAAAATTAGAAGGTAGAAGATTATTACCTTTTCCTTGTATTTTGGGGAGTTTTTATTATCAGGCTCCTTTCTCTCGGATTTTTTAAATTTATAAATTTGCTCATCATTTGTAGTATATGTGCATTTGATATATTATTTTCAAAGTTTCTTGACTCCTTTTGCAATGGTAATGACTTGTTTTTCCATATTCCAAGTGGTGTGGATAATTAACTTGCAGTAAGTAGGATCAAATTTTGAGGACTTGCTTATGGAAATCAATAGACACTTAGGAGATTGCTGCCTTATTTACCCTGCTTCTTCCATCATTACTTTTTTCAGATGAGGATATAATTTTGTGGTTATCCCAGAAGTAAGACTTCAGATTGCATTTCCTAAGACTCAGAGAAACAATACTATTCTTAAAACAAAAACCATCTAGGTAACATTTTTGGCACATCTCATAAAGTTAATGCCTTATGAGTATTTACATAACATTCTATCATCAACTAGTCTAGTGTTTTATTAGGGAGTTTTGTTTCCTCACTCACTCAATTGTAGTGATTATCACCAGATGAATATTTGGCACGTTGATCTTTTAAATTATTATTTTAAATCTCTTTTGTTTTCATTTTGTTAAACAAAGCTCTCAAATATATAATTCATTACATTGTATAGGCTTAGAACTTAATAAAGTACTGATTCTCTGAAAACTTTGAAATTTGACAATTGCTGTTTGTATACCTGATTTTTGCCTTGCAGCAAATGATAGAGAAACCTCTTCTACCAGCGCTGTCTGCAGCTATCTTATCTAAGACAGTACTTTTGTTTTATCCATGTTTACTGTTGTTTTCATTTCTCATAGTTTAGAAGATGAATGTATGAGGCACAAAAGATAATCAGTGCTGCAACTCAGAAGTGAATGTTTTCTATTTGCAGAACTATGCATATGTACATCTTTTGAACTGCTGTCAGAAACATTTCTTATAGTTCAAGTTTATTTTCTCTTCAAGTATTTAATATTTGATTGATGAAAAATCACATTAGTGGTTAAACTGAAATACTGTTTCACATTCTCTCAAAAGACTTCCACTCTTGAATCAAATTACTGGAGAGGGTTTAAAGAACGTGGAAGATGAAGGAAGAAACTGAAATCAATACAGCGGAAAATTTATCATCTGAGTTTTGAAGTTTCTAACTACTCCTAAGTATCATTTTAAGACTGTGATCCTATTAGACCTGGGCCAGAGCAGTGCTCCTTCTCTTGCTAGATTATGGCCAAAAAATGCATAAAGAAGACGATATTAATGAGGTGAGGCACTGGTCTGGAACTTGAGCTGTCTAGGTCAAATTCCTGTCTTTGCTGCATGCTGCCTCAGGCAAATCATTCACTCTCACTGGGCTTCCATTCTCCATCTGTCAAATGAAGAAAATCAATGCAATCTTATGCCTGGCCTTAATTTTGTCTATTTTTATTGTTGCTCATAGGAAAAAGAAATATTTCTTAATATGTGTTGGTATAGTACCTAATATACTGGAGCCATTAGGTACTTCCATAATACAGTAAGGGATGGCAGGCTCTAGGCAGGAGCATTTGGAATGTGCATTCTGTGAAATGGATATGCAGTCTGCTTCAGACCAGTTGCTGAACAGTGTAGAACTTTCTCCTTGCCTTTTTGGCAGATTATACATTTTATTGTTAGGTTACCATATTGTGGTTGCTGTAAAGAATTAGTACTGTCAGTACTTACCACCCTGAGGTGTTATTGTTTGAGTTCCCCCATCCTGCCTGACCTCTCCACTCACAAACACCCTTACAGCAGGGTATTATAAATGCCAGAGTACATCAAATATTGATAGGTAATGGCTTTTTAATGGCTTCCATTGCACTGCTAGAAATACAACTTTCAATTTTATGGCTCTTTTGCATTTCATGATCCCACGGTGCCTATGAATGTTAGGACTTGATAGAGATTGAGTGGACATAACTAAATACATTCACACTGCCTGACTCTAGGCACTTAATCAGGTTGAAAATGTAGCTAGAACAGGACACTTGGGGGCAGAATATGCAGGAATTCTGGAGTGCCCTCTGCTCTGGCACCTCTGTAGGACTGTAGATTGAATCAAGGGAATTTACCCACTCAATTTAATGCGGCAAGGTGAGTGCTAAAATGATTTCTCTAGTCTTTACTTCTCTCCAACACAGCCATTTTTAGGGTTTTTATCTTATTAATGTGAGTGTCTTTTTCCAACATAAAAACTTTGCTACCACTATGAAATTGTGAATTGAAAAACAGCAGTTTATAAATACCTGCAGATGACCTGGGGTATGTAATGATGTTTTCAACTTAACAGTTTTTTTACATGGAAGCACTCTCTGAAAAGTCTTCTGACACAATCTTTTAATACAGAGTTTGAGCAAAATTAGTATCTGGAAAGAAATAATTTGTCATGGTGTAAAAACCTGTGTGTACTCAAATTTTAATGTATCACTTAAAATGAAAATGAGAGCATGAATTATTTTGACAGGAATTTAGCAAGGTTGGAGATTATTCAGCAGTGCAAGTGTTTCTTCTTTTTAGATGAATTTGGCCATTTTGAATTAGAAAGTAGTATGTATTAGTGTGGTAAGGTGAAAATTAATATGCTGTCTCATGAAGATGGACTGAGTTACAATGTTTTTCATCCTGTGCTGGAATTTCAGACATAATAAAATCTTGCTTTCTGGAATCATT
This sequence comes from Cichladusa arquata, assembly GCA_026413545.1. Lineage (NCBI taxonomy): Eukaryota > Metazoa > Chordata > Aves > Passeriformes > Muscicapidae > Cichladusa > Cichladusa arquata. Next base: position 51,837,082 of record JAOTQP010001652.1, read on the forward strand.
ATACAGTTTTTAAGTAATAACATCTCCCCTTGCATGTGTGATGGTTATTTGAAAAGATCCTCATGGAGGTCATGTATTGTCAAAGGAACACAGGAAAGTCATACACAGTCACCTAAATTCATTTGTGATTTGTTTGTGATAATGACCAAGTTATTATAGTAAATGCCATGGTACTTCACTATCCTGAGTAATCAGAACTTCACAGAATACTTAACAATACTAATGTGGTAATGTGTAGGTCTGTGAGAACTATCTGGATGTTAAGTCACCCGTTCATCCTTCTGCAAAGTGGTAGCATCTCAAAATATGTGTTGAACGCTTAGCATTTCTCTTCTTGGATGATAAGCAATGACAGAAGAGTTTGGGGCATTGTGGGACAGCAGTCATGTTACTTACATGGACTGGTGGTGTTCCTATTTATCAATATTTTTATATGGGGAAATTAAAAAAGAAATTCCATAGTGCCATGTGTTCTGAAACTGTAGCTCTCATCTTCAGCATTGGTGTTGCATCACAATTTGAATTTAAAAAGAAAGGTATGGTGTAGAAATTCCTAATACAGTAACATTTTTTTCTCCTTTCCCCTTCCTTCTCCATCTTCTTCCTGTACTCATTTCAATCTCCATCCCTCATTACAGAATCACAGTCAGGAGCTTCTTCAAGATTCATTTTCCTTCTTATCTTGCAATAAGTTTTGTGTTGTTGTTTTATTCACACAGACATCACTGCATTGTACTGCAGAGTGCAGCAGTATCCCCATGTGTTGGTGTCAGTGTGTGGCATCACTCTGCTGGTGATTCAGCCATTCATATTCACACTGTCCTGAACATGCACACTGAGTGCTGCTGTGGTGACCCTGTCATGGGTCGCACCTTGCAGGACCTTTTTTTCATTATTACCAATGCACATATTTAGCATTTTTCTTTGCTTGCTATTGTCCCTCCAAGTTGGGCATATTTCTAAGTTAGTCACCTAATTTGATCTCTAGTTTTCTGATCTTTAGTGTGGGACAATAATGGTGCTTAACCAACTCTGTATAGCTTGCTCAACTCTGCAGTTAAAGTTGCTCAGTCATCACTGCAAAAGATAAATTAGCATTGCTTTTCTTGACCATTATGCTGTATATGACAGAAGTGCCCTTACCAAAGTGTGAGAATTACAGTACTTCAGCTGGTGGACACCAGGTACTCAGTACTGACAGAAATGAATGAAACATAAATAGAAGTTATAATGAAAAATAAATAAAGAAAATCAGCATATCAGAGGCAAAGCTTGAAAAAAAAAGTCAAATAAGTGGTATGAAGTCATTAATTTGACTTGATTTTTACAATCTGAAAAGTTAGGAGAATTTACTGGAGAATAACCTGTATTATAATTCTCAATACATTAATTGTCAGCATGTAGTATGCATCCTCATTTCCTGAAAGTATTTAATGACTTTTCTTTTCCATGAGCTAGTATGTGTATATTTTTTGAAAAAGCATGTTCATTTCTTCCTAACTTTATTCCCTGCTTTTGCTCCTCTATTTTAGTCCCTTTTAGAGTTAACACATCCAATTACAAGATGGGGACAATGACAAAGCTGAAAGCTTTTGAGTTTAGCAGCAAAGTCTGCCTGTGCCAAGCACACATCAATTTACATGACAGTGGAAGGTCAAAAATCTCATTATTATTTGCACTGTTTATGGTTTTCTTCCTAACCAATAGCTTCAAGGGCTGAACTGTAGGTCCTAGAAAATCATCCAATCTATGAGATGATTTATTAATTTGAACCACTTGATATTGCCTGAAGCTATGAAAATAGGGATATACTAAAGAACATTATTGTAATTATTCCATTAGGAATTCCTTCAGTTATTCATGTGTTTTAATCACTTGGGCATTTAACATAGTGCTAAATTATAATCATCTGATTACATACAGATTTGTCTGGAACTTTAACAATCTTCTGTGCTGAAGGACAGCATAGGCAAAAGCAGAAAAATGACTTCATCCTGAAGAAAGTGATTAATCTTGAACTCACCTGCTAGAATTTAGGTGATCTTAGAAGCATTGTTGTAACCTTTTGAATTTGCCAGAAAATCTGATAGAATTGCTAAAGAGCTGTGTTCTGTATTCCTGTTTTTTCACTTATATTTGCACCTTCCTATGATGACAAAGGCTACCTTGCAAAAAACCTGTGAAATGAGGAGAGAACAACATAGTGCTCTTTCCTTTAATCCACAAAAAAGAGCATTTTTTAAAATCCAGAGATGATCACAGTAATCTTCTAAGCTGACCTTCTTCAGGCAGAGGTCTTTTCACACGAATTGGATCATGATTTGTATTTCAAATATGATTATATTTTTCAACGAAATAAACCAATAAAGGGATCCTTACACATATTTAATTACTTTAAAATTTTATCTTATTTTCCAGATTTGTCTAGCTTGAGTTTTTAACTTTTCAATCACAATTTCTCCATGTTCATCAGCCTCAAGAGTTTTCCATATTCAGATCTCTTTGCCACTGATGAGTGTTTCACAGAGAGGTAGCAATCCCTTTACCCCCTTTATTTTACAGTCATTCTTTGAAGTTACTCCTCTGTTTTCTGATCTCTTTGGAAGTTTGTACTCTAAACAAGAATGCTCATCTGAGGGGTTGAGGGGTTTTTGTGTTTGAACAAAGATAAAGTCACTTTATTCTTTGCTCCTAAAGTGTGGTTTTGCATATCGCTGAACTGAAAAAAAAAAATTGCTGAGTTTATCCTATAACAATAAAATGTTCTTCTGAATATTTATTCATCAATCTTTGTATTTGTCCATATCAGCAATTAATACCATCTTTTAAATTGCTGATAAAATAATTGACAGGTTGGACCAAGAGCCAGTCCCTTCTCCATTCATAGATGTGTTCTCATTAATGAGTGACCTCCACCACTCATGTTTAATAACATCTCGCCTATGGCACAGCAAAACTTAATGAACAGAGACATAGCTGAAAGACATGAAAGCTGGTGGATATCATAGAGCAATTGAATGACCTGGGTTGGAAAGGATCCTAAAGATCATCTAGTTCCAATCTCCCTGCCATGGATCACACTAGTGACAACAAAGCATGTTGTTGTAAGGTACTGTGTCAGACATCTGTGTGCCACTTGTTTGAGAAGACGTAAAAATACCCCTGTCTAAGACAGGTAACAGTTATTTATAACTCCCTGGTATCTTCTCAGGCTCCTTGGGTTAATAAAAAAACTAAGTGCTTGCTACTCAGCTGTCAAAATGTGCAGAATATAAAGTTTATTATAATTTGTCCGAGATGAACAGTCTCCAGCTATGCTGCCTTCATAAGCACTATAGAAATACATGAAATTTCACCTTTTTTTATCCTTTATTAACATAGTCTAACTCCAGACTCACTTTTTGAAATGTAATTTTGTTTTATGTATGTATTTGCCCAAAGAGGAAAATGAAAAATGATAGTTCTTGTTAACTATGAGAAATAACTGAGTTTTCTCTCATTTAATAAATATAGATAAAAATGAGACTTCTCATTTTTTTTTCAAATATGTCTTCCAGTTTATATGTGATCTGCTGCATGGCAAAAGTGTGAGACTATTAAATTACAGCTTTTCTATTTCTTTCCTGCAGTACTACTCTGCAGTAACAACACAATATGGAGATTCCTGAGAGTTTGCTAGTTCACTAGGAAGTGACAACTTTGGTTTTCTGACAGGTAGTGGTGGAAGTTTGCAGAGTGCTTTCTGTCATCTGGAAGTGTTGGAATCAGGCATGCTGTTGCTGAATCTGTTTCTGTAGTTTCTGAGTACTCTGTATCACTGTTCCCTTTGAGGATTTCACTGTAGCACTGTAAATACACTGTCACTGCTCTACCTGGACAGGCGTTTAACAAATGTTGACAGTACATAATCAAAGATAGCACTGTGCCTTGAATTCTCACAAATGACAGTCTTTCAATTTTAAATAGTGCTGGCCTGCTAAACCACTTTAAAAAGCTGTTTTTCCCTCCCAAGCAATACAATAATCAGCTTTTCCCTGACAAGATCTTATGTAAATGTATAACTAGATTAAGGCCCATGCTGATAAAATTCTTTCTGTAATGAAAAGTTCTGTTTCAATGTTTCAAGATTATTTTGAGGAAGAAAATACTCTCAGGTGTTCCAGTTATGGGAATTCTGGAAAGTGCTGGCACTGTAGATAGTCTATGATGTACAATTTGGTTACCCTGTGCCCTGGAGGAAATTTTAGGAGGCTAAAAGTATGAAAGTAAGACTGAAAAATACAGTCTTATGCAAGTGTATAAGTGCATTTATATAAGTGCATAAATGTACACTTACATAAATATGTCAGACAGTGTTCCTGCACTTAAATTTAGAAAACAATTCTTATGTGTGTTTTAGAGATGGAGATTAGTAAATTGATGAGGAGCTCCTAGCTCCTATGGCACACGTTTATCCACACTGTGTGCATAAAGATCGTTAGGCTCTTGTAGAAAATCAATAGCTAGAACCTGGCTATTAAAGGGTCTGTTTTTAGCTGCTGATATTCTGTGTGCTAATTACTGAGGAAAGCCCTCTCTTTTAATGGTAAACCTGTAGTTGTTATTTGTTAGGTAACTAATTTTGTGTGTTTTCTGATCATTTTCTCTGAGAAACTGCAGCCACAAAAGACACTACAACTAGAAGTTTTTCTAACTAACTGCATTATTGCTCTCTCCAATTAGACCAAGCATTTACAAGTTCCCATTGCTGTCAGGCACATTCACAACACACACTAAATCTCCATAAAGTAGTAATTCTAAATTCTGTGGGTGGCCCAAATGGTTGGTGATGTGGGCACTCAGCCTACCTGATGCTGGTTCAGCTTGAACCTAAATTGCAAGTATTGATCAGCTTGGCCTGTAGATATTTAGAAACAATTGGAATGCTTTTCTTAATGGCCATGGCACATGTAACTGTTTTTGACCACTGTTCATGTTTAATGTAGTGAAGACTGAACATTGCTGGACAGCCCTAGAAGTAGAGAAAGCTACTGCGTGTTTCTGAAGAGACAGTTTTAACTTGCTATCTGTTAACAGATACAATAATTCAGGTAAATTATTGACATGAGGCAGCAGAAACATGTCCCTTAGTAACTGAACTTATTGGCACAAATGGTAATATGATTAAATACCATATATAGAATGTAGTCACCCAAAAATTGCACAAAAGTCTTCTCCTATTACATTGTTAAATAATAAATAACTTCCTTGCTTGCCAGCATTTTTCCTGCTTTTTGAGTTCCTCTCATCTTACCACAGTGCGAATTCCAATGTGCTACCATTTTTGGTCTCACTCCAGAACCATTAAGGAAGAAATCCTAGATGGAAAAAAGATAAAATAGTTTCAAATGATAATTTTTCAGTGTATTATAATCATCTGAGTCTGATCTTTTAAAATGATGAACACTTGACTCTCCTATCCACTGTAAGAGCTGGAAATGCTCAGCATATCACAAAATCAAGCATTAATGATGTGAGTTGAATATAGTGCAATTGATTATATTCTGAATTTTTATTCTCTCAACCTCTGTTCAATCTTTGAGGCTGTATGTATCTAGGAGAATATAAATTATTTGC
>JAOTQP010001652.1:51842739-51854858 GCA_026413545.1 Cichladusa arquata
GCCTGTATTAAAATTCAGAAATTTCCACTACTTCAATTTCATCTACTTCATAACTTTGTTGTCTTTACGTGTATATCCAAATAAACAGCTTTAAATTCTATCTGGAAATACCTTTTCTTTTATCATCTATTTAATTTTCTCAGACATGATTATCATTATTTTGCTGAGCATAAGGTAAAAAGCATGAAGTTAATGAGATTATAATTTTCATTGTGATTTTACTTAGTGTAACATTGTGTGGCAGGTTTGTATCCAGTCTGCATTGTTTCTCTGAATATGGAAGATCATTTAAAAGTTTAGCTGATACTTCACCAGCGATCCAAGTGACAAATATGTTCATATTGATTCATGGATACTATCTTCAAGCAATGTATGTATCCCTGGTAAATGAGGCTTCTGTGCCTTTTTGGAGGAAGTGCATGAGTTATGTTCTACTGAAATATGAAATCATAAAACTTCTCCTGGTTTATAATCAATTTTTATTCAAAACCAAAAAAAAAAATCAGATGTTTTTGGCTTCTCTTCCCAATCATATTCTGCAGCAGCATTCTTCTGTTTCCTCAAGCTCCTTCTTCAGAGACCATACTAAGGATAAAGATTTCTCATGGTCAAATAGATTTTTAGAAGCTTCTCATTTCAGGTAGTCCATTAGTTGCTCAGCTGCACCCCTTTTCCTCTCTCTTCTTTGACCATGTAAACGACTGTATCTATCAACATGACATTATAGAATCTGAAATAATTCAGATTTTGTTCCTGTTCTTCAGTGAATAAAAGACAGCAATGATGATTGCTTTGTAGCAGTAAGAAACTCATTTTGTAGATGATTTATTATAGCATTTTCTTATTCTAATATGTTTATTCTGAAAATACCGCAGATTAAGGAGCGCATACCATAGAAATAATAATTTTTTATTCTAGTAATAAATGTTTTATATAAGCAAGGAGTTAAAAAAAAGGGTCGTGGAAATGTTTTGCTGTTGTTCAATTAGCTTCATTTGTTAGTGCTGCCCCATCTGCAGGTCAGTCTCTGATAAGCAGCTTTTTTGGGATAGGAGTTGATGGTAATTAGCCCTTTCCTATTACAGTGCTGTGCTAATAATGAGTGTTTTTCACTGCTTCCAAAACTACTTAGATGTTCATAAATAAGTCACAATTTCTGTGAAGTTTGCTGCTTATGGTCTTAATTCTGTGGCATTATAAGAATTAGTTAAATGGATAAGTGAGAATTGAACATAATTTCTCTGTCCTGTACTGGGTGATCTCTCCCTATGGAAAAAAGAAAAATTGTGTATGAGTGCTGAACAAATTTATCCTTGCTGCTTTTTGGAAACTCTGTGCCACAAAATAAGGATGGACAGTTTGTTTCCTGATTCTTTAAGTATAAATGATATGTAAATGATAAAGATCCACAGAGAAAGGAAATTCCAGCTTGTTTCTAGGGACATTTTGACAAATACTGGGCTAATTAAGAGCCTGAGCAAAAGCAAAATGAAGCATTTTCCAAAGCCGTGATCATCTGAAATGGAGTTCTGATAGTTAGGAGTTAACTGGGAGTCTTCTATTTAATGTCAGTGTTTTTGAGCACAATAGATGTAGAATCATAAATGAAGTCAAGGCAGTTGCAGGAAGGGAGTGAATCCAGTCCATATAATAACCTCAAGACCAGTTTATAAATGAATACCTCTTACTGTTATGAAGCAAAACATATGCATTATATATTATAGAACAGTGTTTACAATTTTATCATTGCTATAAAACACAAAATAGGATTAATACTAGTGATAAATATGGTTACTTGTAAAACCTGTAAAAATAACAACTTAAACCAAGAGAAAATACTTTCCAACAAATTCTAGTGGAACTTTCTCTTTAGAATTAGTTGACATTTCCATAGGTTTACAGAAGTTAATCCAATCACCTACTTGTATTCAGTTCCTCTACTTTTTGTCAATCCTTCCCAAAGTTATACTCTTATGATACTACTTTTGATACAGAAAACATTATTTCACACTTTATTTGGGACCAGTCTCCCATTCTGTTAGTTCTAAAGAAGCAATTTGATCTACCAATTTTTCCGACAAATTATGCACTAAGCCACACCATAAGTTGTATACATAGCTACCATGATTAGTCTCATAAAGCTTTATTCTCTTCTGTTTCAGTTTTCAGACTTTTAAAATAGGAGTTTTTCTTGTTGAAGCATGATGATTTACAGATGTAGAAAAAGGAAAGTAGGGAAAAAATCTTTCTTTAGGAAGTTAAACAGTCCAATGGACTCATTAATTCTTCATGAGCTATGACATTGATGGCATTTTCTGGTAGATTGCTACCCTTTTTAAGTATCAGAACATAGCATTCTCAGAAAGAAAATGGATCAGTCCTGGCACATTTGCCATACTCCAGTTATCTCTCTGACCTCCCTCTGCCCAAGTCCCTCTCAGAGGCAGAGGATGGACCTTTTCAGCTTTGGAATATCCAGCCCAGGCAGTCTTTTCAGCTATGTGATTTTTACTGAATAGTTTTTAAAAAAAATATTTTCAAAGGGTCATTGCCTTTCATAGCAATGGCATGCAATTGCTCAAATTTGCAAAGTTACCTATGAAAAAACTTTTAGAAATAACTAAAAAACTTCTTAGGGCTTGCATATCCTTTTTATCCCCTCTCATTAACCCAATTTTCTCCTGTAATTTTGGAAAATGAAATGTTACTCTGTACCTGTAGCAACTCTTGCAAGAATTCAGTCTTTGACATATTGACAAGAAAGCTTCTTGGCAGCTATAAAACTCTTAATTTTTCACCAGTATGTAGATTACTCTTTGCTGAGAAATATTTATTAACACTGGAGCAGTCTGCCCCACTATTCCCATTTCTTTTCTTTTCTCCTCATTTACAATAGAGATTCACTGTGCATGAACAGACCTATAGACATTTTATATATGAAAGATGATGACCTTTATGAGATTAGAAAAAAACAGTAGTTTCCCCTATACTTGTGTAGTATTTTCAGATGCTTGCCACAGACTTTCCAGAGAGCACTGCTCAACTCTTCCCTGTGTTTTAGACAAATTAAAATTAACCTTTTTTCTTTTGGCGAAAGTAGAGCCACAAATTTTAGTCAGTATTCAAGCATACAGGAAGCTTTTGTTACCTGGTATTTATCCAATTGGCTTTTTCCCCCTATAAATAGACAAACAAATAATGAAAAGGATGAAAAAGATGTAAATAAAGTTCAAGTTAATGCAACAGCAAAACCGTAGAGAGCAACATACAGTGGGGGTAAATAAATGGCTGATATTTTTGCTGATATCTTTTTCTGCTTCATTTTTCATTCTACAGAAGGAGAATAAAATTCTCCTTTCCTCACAAATCTTTTCCTTTATCTACCAAAATCAGGTATCATAAAATACTATTGAAACCTGCCTCTGCTGAGAAAAGCAAAATCAAAGCAAAATGCTTTTTCTCTGAAGCATCTCATTGTAATATTCCTTAATATGTCAGCAGTCACCCACACATTTATCCAGAACTGGATTCTGTAAACTTGCCCTATTTTTCAGCATTCACTTCACAGCTTATAGCTGCAATCTCTTGTGTCCCAGAGTTTTCAGCAGACATCACTGGTTTAATCTGACTTTGTTAAACAATTTCTTTACAGTCATCAGTGAAAGTTCTTGAAATACTTGTACTAGAGTAATCAGCTAAAGCAACTAGGCAGTTCTGTAAAGATTCCCCCCAAATCCCATATAGTTTTGGGACAGTTTTGACTGTTTCATCTAGAATATTCCTGAGGTGCTTCTCACTGTATAGTGATACTTCTGCTCTTTCCAGCAGCTATTTCATCATTGAGGGAAGAATTATACAGTTTTCCATGAATCCATATAAAGTTCAATTTCATTTTTACAAAGATCAAATCTGATCAAGCAGTATTAAGACAACCTTCATACACCCATGCCCACTTACACCCAGCTAGAAGACATTTCCTTGCAGTTCAAATAAGTATTGCTCAAAATATCTGTAGCTATGTGGCATCACACAGACCTTATATGATTCATCAGCTTGTGACTCTCTGGAGTTTTTAGCTGATATGATTTAGATCACTCATAAAAATAGTTATTTAACCATCAATAGGAAATAAAAATATACAAAACCCCCAGCTTTACTTTCTGGTGTAACTGATTACAGATAAAATCCAATAACATGAAATAATGAAAACCTGCTTTCTTTAGGCAGTCTCTGTGCACTGTTACAGCTGCAATAAACAATTTGGCTTTCCTGACTTGCATGTGCTCAGGTAGAGTTCAGGGTCTTGGTTACTGCTGCAGTAACATCTAAGGGCTCAGACCAGAGATATTTCAGGTTTTTGCAGATTATTGTTCCCATTTGTCTTGTTGTTGGTGCTCCCACTAGTGCATAGGTCTGTTTATTTTCTTTCTGATCTGTTTTACTACTCACTCCCCATTCCCAGATCCTGAAGTTTCTCAGGTTGTGTAGAGTGCTCTTTAAATTCCTTTTTCATTTCACTTTAATTATGAAATGATTCACTGCATTTTGGGAAAGGAAGGATCCTGTGCAGCCTGGATTGATACACTTTTCACATATGCTTTTCTCGTGTTACTTACAATATGACCACTGTTTCTCTAACATTGTGTGTAATATATTTTTACAGTCTTTGGGTAAATGTGGAATTCACTGTCAATCCATTTCCTTTCCTCAAAGTCAGAGTACACAATCTGAAGAGGAGAAGGAGGTAAATCAAATGCACAGCTTTAGAAGAGTGATGATAATTCCTTTTCTAAATCATTATTATGATTATATGAAGTACAGCATCATTTGTTTGAAAAAGTTCAGTGGTACCTTGAAATTCAGTGTTCCACAGCTTAAGCTTATTTTTAACTCACTACAGGATTATAACATGATGATTAGTACTGCACAGAACTTCTGATTCATGTATACTTCCATTATAGAAGAAAATTGCTGTGGACTTGATTAAGGTTTGAAGCAAGGAAACAGATACAGTGAAATTTGAATTTCTTGACATCTTCTGAACCAGTGTTAGAAAAAATACATACTTCTAGAGATTTGTTGCAAGTGAATCTCTTAATGTCTGTGGCAAATAAGACATGGTTTTCAGGTGCATAGAAGCAAACCCTGAAGATTTCAGCGAGGATTCTCCCTCTCCTCTCCCTCTTGAGTAGTGATATCAAATTTGTGCATTTATACCTCCCATCTCTGGCAAAACTCCTCTGTATTCTTGTACCTCCTGAAGACTTTATTAAAATCCTAATGTGGGAGCATATCCAATAACCCTCTCCCATGTGAAGAGTTGCTCCGTTTCTAGGCAGCACACATTCCTGTTTATTATCCCATCATGGGAGTCATTCTTCCAGGGGCTTGTCTCATCTCCTGTGCCTGGTTCCCCATTCACACTCCCTGTGGATTGATGGATTCTGAGATGTGGCCCTCTGGGAAGTATGACAGTGTGTTGAGAGAGCTGGCCTTTGAGCTGGAGCATCAAGGGGTTTATGGCTGACTGTTACATGGCCAGGCAGATTCTCTGAAGGTTTATATCCAGAAAACTTGAACTTGAATTATGAAAACAACATTTTCAAGTTTTAGCTGTTTGAAGCTATACTAGAGAGTGCCATACTCCAGTGCTCATGGGCATAGGATTGTTTTTCTCCTTGCACTGGACAGGAGCAATATAGATGTGTTCCACCAGAGAAGATGGGTGAGTTTCTGCAGGTGCCTTGCACAGACTGATCAGAAGAGAACCTCCAGTATTCAAAGGAATGAAATCTAGTTTCTAGAGTACATAATTTCATTCAGAAATGGGATAGGAATAGTTGAGAGCATTCTCTTTTTAAAATAGCTATTATTTCTGTAATAACTAACACTCATGTTTTGTTCTCACAAATCAAAATTCCATTCCAGTAATCATCTGGAAATCCAGACCAAATATTGCCTGGTGAAAATGTATTTCTTAGCAGAATAAACACCAGTTTAAACTGAATATTTATTCTCAGAGTGCCACTTTTGAAAGATATAAGACCTGTGAAATATGCTTAAACTGGAAGAAGTTTTTCTGCTGAAGTTTCAGAAGTTTCAGAAACTGTTATCTCACTGAAATTCAGCTTGCTTTAGTAATGGTTTGTGATGGGAATACAGCCATGTCTGGAGTGCTGTGTCATGCTAAGGACTCAAAGGACCTTATATCAGCAAGTATGTTCCAACAGTGCAAATTCAAGCGTTGTTCAGTTCTAAACAGCATTGGGCCTGAAATATGTCCCTAGATGTGAATCTGAGTGGAAGTGCTTCCCTTTACTTTGGCAGCCTAAAAATTGGTTGTTAAGGCAGATGCTTCTCTTATTGTGGACAGAATTTACTGACAGCTTTTTTCTTACAGCTGTTTGATAGGCTGTTTCCAGAGGTGGAATTATTGTCCTTGCCTGTGTGGATAGACCTGAGATGTCTCCAGTTGTTATAGATAGGTATGGGGTTTTGTGTGTAACGTTTTGCACAAAGCACCATACTTCAGCTGTGGTTCAAATGTCCACAGGAAACTTCACGAATGTAAAATTTCGGAATGTATATAACTGGCATGAAGATTAATTCAGTTCAAATGGAATGGAAGCTGACTGATTAAAAAACTTTTGAGTTACAGTATCTTGTAAAAAATAAATTGCAGAAAGATGATACTTGTTCCTTTGCATCTTTTGATTGTTTTCCATGATTGGTAGGAATTCCTGATTGAAGAGAAGGCAGTGAGGTGCTGTGTTCCATTATGCTGGCTTTCTTTAGGAAGCAGTAGGTTTACAATTGAAAAGTCAGCTTTGTTTATGAAACTCTGGTGTGTACAGTGCCAATTTGCTGTTTTTTTTTATTTTCTTTGGCTCTTTCCTACCTTTTGCCTTTAGAAATCATGTTTAATATTGTCAGATGCAGACTGTGTGTGAGAGCACAATCACAAACAATATTGAAAAAGAGAGGAGCGAAAAGGGGCCACTTTGGTGTCCTGACACAGGCTGGGCACAGCTTCTGTTAGTACCCAGAGGCTCCCCTGGTGCAGTGTGTGGCTCTTGGCAGAGGGCTGCTGTGCTGGCAGGGTGGCTCTGTCCTCAGCAGCAGTCATCTCCTCGGCATCTTCGGCCGGAGCTCGCTGAAGAGCACACAGGAATGCTGCTCAGGACTCCTGCCTGACCTTGGAGTAGCACCAGAGTCCTGGAACGCTGGGTAGGTTCCTTTTCTTCGGTTTGTAGCCACTGAGCAGAGCTTTGGTTAGGTCCTAGTCGGTGTTGGTTGGTGCTAACAGCCTCTGGCTTCTTCAAAGTGTCAGTCTACAAAGAAAAATAATGCTACATAGAAATTTACTGGTCTGCCTCTGTGGAGGAGAAGGCTGTGTAGAGAAATGGTCCCCAAGCGTGCAACTGGCTTTAAGTGGCTCAGCTGCTTCTCTGCATTTGAGTGACAGTGGCATTAAGGCAGCACAGAATCCCAACTATTCATCTTTTCTGGCTAGAGCAGCTGTCTTTCAGTAGCAGCTAGAGGAATGCAGCTCCCCTCTATGACACTGATGTCAGGCAAGCTAAGATAGGAAGGATAATAGGTTCATGCATAGAGGATTACATTATTTCCTTTACCTAAACAACTGACTAAGGTAAGAGGTAAATATTTATTTACCATCTAGAGATATTATATAGTTTTTATCATTTAAGTTAAAATCAGAGTTTTTAAACATAGTAGATAAAATCTGATTTTACCCCATCTGTATATTTTACAAATACATTAATTTCCAGATAGATAATTTAAACCAAAGGAATATTAATACACTTATTCCACTTAATTAATATTAGAAATGTATGAGCTGAGAATGGCTGATGAAATTCTAAATATTTTCCCTTTATGCCCATCTCCTCTCTTCTCCCCCCATCTCCATTACCCATAGCTTTTGGATTTAAGTTGTGTATATATCCTGCAGGAAAACTAAAGGTTAAGTTTTTGTTTAGGATGGAAGTGTTAGCCCCTGAGAAGAAAACACATGAAAAGAATGAAGATTTGCAACAGTATCCTCAGAAGCCTGCAAGCTGTAAGAAAATGCTTAGGAATTGCTGCTTGATAAAGAAAATTTTTGCCTGGAAAAGTTTGAGCTCTAAAGGTACCTTTTCTATTGAAAATTTTAGTGTAGGAGAAATTGTTGTCCTTCCAAGAATTCTGAATTTTTGGTACAATGGTATTAGTGAATTTAACATCAGTCAAGTTACAGGTACAAAGAGTCTCTGCTGTCTAGAGCCTATTGTGCAAAGAGATTAAAAATGGTACAGCTTTGATTGAGGTGCTTTATCATAATGTGATAAAAATAATTGTACTGCGTGAGTAGTCATTTTGCAGCACGTAAAAATACATGGTCTGCAGAAAAAAATCCTTCAGTCAGAAGATAAATGAGTAAATGTAAAATTCCAGGAATTAGATTGATCAATTTATCAGGGCCCAACCCAAAAATCTGTTTTGATGAGTAAAACCTCCTTTCATTGTTGTCAGAGTATATTTGCATGGAAATTACATGATCAATCCCTTTGTCTTTGAGGAAATGGAGAAAGGTAACATTCTGTCACATTTATACATAATGATGTTATGTACTGTATTTATTAATAAATACTGAAAGAAATGCTTCTTTCAAAGCATTCTTTTTAAAATTAGAAGTTGGCTGTGAAATACCTCACTGTTGAAAGTTGAACTCTTTTATGAATAATAAATTAAACAACTCTCTTGAAATGATGGCTAATCTGCTTCACATTATTTCCCTCAGGAACATACAAACAGTTAAGAATTTTATTCACCACAGATTCCTCTTTTTACCATCGTATTTGTACTTTGCAATATTATGTAAAAACAGAAGAAAAAACACTGCCCCAAACAATTCTTTTGCATGTTGGCAGAATTTTTCATTCCCTTGTACACAGTTTATGACAGAAACAAACGAACCCCAAACCAGGTCCTCAATATATCCAATTTATGTCAAACAGAATGAAAAAAATGCATGACATTGCTTTGTCAAGAAGAGCTAAGTCACCATAACCTGAGTGTGTGATATGTTTCTTTATTTACACGTTTGCTTTAAAGGCTATGCTCTAGTAGCTTAGTTCCAGCCTTTAGAAACAATGTTCTAGTTAAATACGACCTGTCTCTGGTTTTAAACTGCACTGATCTCTGCATTGTCCAAGTAAATAAGTGCTTCATATGCTTTTTAATCGAAGCATGGCATTTAGCTATTCTCAGCAACTCATTTTTAAAGGTTTAAATTAATTTTTCAACAAATGGCTGCTTTAATCACATGCATATTACAGTTTGCTAAATGCATGTTTGATTTCCTACTATTGTATCAGGTGTACCTATAGTTTGCTGCACTTTTGGGTTTTTTTGTGTTGTTACTGGAGCTAGTGAGGCAAAAATAGGTTTTCTGTAACTCTTTCAGAACACTCATCCTTCTGTCTGTGAATTTTTAGAATTTTTTTCCTCTGGATTATTTATCATCAATCTCAGTAGCTTGAAGCAATCAACTCTGTAGAAGTGATGGGTGAATGTAAAGCAAACTGCATTGAAGTTTATAGGGCTGATTCTTCAATACCTTCAAACTGGCTAATAATTTACACCTCCAAAAAAGATCTTAAAACAATCAATAGGTGATGATAGAATTAAGGATTTATTTTATTTTGGTAAAGTGGATTAGCAGGCAGATGAATCACTGTAAAATTGGGCTCAGTTAAGTTACCCTGGTTTACTCTGTCAGAGACAAAGTCAGAATCTGGCACATAGTTAACTCAAAATGAAGCTATTATTTTTATTTAATGATAGAAAGCGTATTCCCATAGGAGATAGCTTTACAAGAAGATTTGAATATTTACCAGGATCAAGAAGACAGACATTCTGAGGCACTTCCTTCAGTAGTGTGCTGCTGTCCAAGGTGACCTCACAGGCCAGATGGGTTTTGTTGGGCTGCAGTGACAGAGCATTCCCAGTACTGGTGGCAGTGCTGCAGGAGCTAAGAGCATGTGGCTGCAGAGCTGCTTGCTCAATACCTGCTGTTTTCTGTTGGAAGAATGACAGTGGGTTTGCAAATCATATTGCGGTGGCTCATTCCCACTTAGGTGTTCTTTTACACAAATCAGATTCTCCATTGGTTATCTTAAGCTAACTTACACTGGTAAAGTGGTATAAAAGTTGGCAGCTGAGGCTTGCAGTTTAGTATTTAAAAAATAACTGGAATGTTTTGTTTGTATTTCTAAAAAATCATGATAACTCTAAATACCAGATTGTTTGGTAATTCATTGTAACAGTTTGCAGCTGAAAATGCTGGAAACTAATGGATATTTGATCTTTCTTTTAAAACAGATACTATTTCTCCTCTTTAATTCATTTTTAATGTTTTAGTTTATTTGTATAATCTTCCAGCTGAGTTTTTCAACATGTTTTAGCTTCATAGAATTATTTATTCTTTCAGAAACATTTTCTATTTATGAATTTGGAGCAGAAAAATAAATATTTGATTTACTGCAACGTTCAGATGATTTAACTATATTTTCAGAATGGAAAATCTTCACTCTTATGATAAAATTTTAGAATATAGTCACACTGGGGATGTCTTCTTACTCTTCCTGTTTCAAAATCCAGGAGTAAGAAGAATGTTATTTCATCAGTACTGGAAAGATAATTGTACTCAACCCTTTTTGATGCAGGATTTGAACAGCATGGATTCAATGCATGAGTGCATCCTCAAAAGGATGATCAAGCAAATGAAAAAAGAAAAATCACCTTCTTGTATTTTAAAGAAAAGTAAATGAAATAACATGGTTGTAAATGGGAAACATTTTCATACTAAACCATGTATTTTAATCAATGCTCAAGGCTTGGTAATTTGACTAATTCTATCAGACAGTAGTTTCAAAGAGCAGGTATCTTGTAACTGAGGCCAGAGGAACAGACTATGGCAGTGCCAGGAATGTATCAGTGAGAGCTTGATGCTGCAATAAACTCTGAGCCCAAGTTTAAAGGATGTGTTGAAAAAATTTCAAGTGTTCAGTTTTGAAAAGGGGCAGCCCTGAAGTATCCCCCCACTAAACTGCCAGCCTCCTCAGCTAACCTGAGGGCAGTTATGAGTCTTTCATAACCATTCTATGCCATGAATATACATTTGCTGCAGATTTTGTAAAATGCAAATGAGAGACATCAAGAGGACAACAAGTTGTCTGTCATGAAGATAAATTTGGAGGCGTTGCGCTGCTGACTCTGCATTTCATACTGCTGAAAATATTATGCATGATCAATTGTTTATTTATGTTTTTTAACATTGTGTGTCCTCATATCACATATTTATGAGTTGAGGTATGAGTGCTTTAGGAATAATCCCAAGCTGTCAATCATTGTGTGTGTTTTTCCCTGTCAAACAGTACGTTTGACAAAGTATATATGGAAAAAATAGCCCGAGTTATTTCAGAGCTAGTTAAAATTCTGCTCTGCCTAGGATACTTCATGCTGTCTCAGACCTTAAATAGCTCAAAAAATTCCTGCTGAAGGTTGTCAGTACAAGATTTTTAAATATGGACTTCATGTGAACAGGGTAGTAATTTGTCTCCTGTGGCCCATTTGCCTTTGCTTGTCCTGTGCAAATAAGTTGACCATTGATTTGAAATCTCATCTCATGGTCTCTCAAAGACCATGAAAACCTTTTCCCCTAGTTGTTAAAAATTAGCAGAAACATTTATTCATATATGATACAGTTCCTTTGGACTGAAATATTTTTCCACTGTCTCTCAGCATTACTTGCTCTGTGCCTTTCTTTTGAGCAGTGAAGTGATGAGGCAGAGACAACATGCAAGGTAGAAAGTGATGACATCAGGATTACATGCACGATTTGCATTCCACTGTCACAGCCCTCAACTGCTTTAATTAGAAAGTATCATGACTGATGAAACAGGATTTTTTCCCTAACTTGATTACTGAAGCAAAAGCATCTTTTTTGTTTGCTTGTGCATGGAGTGATAGTTCCTGAAATCTGCCTGGTTCTAATTAACCTTCCCTATAGGAAAAATATGAAATAAATGGTGTAGATAAAAGTGTCAGAAAAAACA
>JAOTQP010001652.1:51880557-51898621 GCA_026413545.1 Cichladusa arquata
TGTGTGTGTGTATATATATAGAGAGAAATATATATATATATATATATATATATATAAAAACATGTACTTGGAGTGGAAAAATGATTTGTCCAAGTATGAGGGAACAACCAAAGTATAGTGCACTGTACAGTATTCACCTTTAATTTTTTTTTCTTTTTCTTACGGTATTGACATGTTGAAAAATTCTGGCAGATACTATAAGATGTATGAAAATGTATTTGTCTGATTTTAATCAGCTACTGTAGCTGTCAGCATGTGTTTTATAAAATTATTTTTTCTACAGTCAGTCAACACTTACCTGTAAAAGTTGAATCCAATTGACAAATTGCAGGTAACTTGGGGTACTAGATCAGTAGGATTCCTTATCTAAATTGTTTGCACATTAGATTTCTTTTGTAGCACTGAGTAATTTGGATAAATGACCTTTCAAATGGTAATTGAATTTCTGTAACAACAGTTGGGTGATGGTACATAAAAAGTAATAAAAGCCTTTAGCAGTGCCCTTTTCTGGAGCTTGTCACAGTCTCTACCTCTGATAGTGAGTGACACTTATTACTCAAGTCATATTTTCTTAAGAGCTGTGGCTTTGCTGAAATTGTGTGTGGAAATATACTTTCTCTTTTAGGTTAATTGTATAGTGGTAAAATCAAACTGTGTTTTTGTTTTGTTAATAATAGATTGTTTTACAGGAAGTTATTTTTCTCAAAATGCATTCTCAAAAACTAAGGTTCACCATTAGAAATTTAGCTTTCTAATATTTATATCCTGGGAAATCAATTAAATTGTAAACAATTTACTTTGCTACCATAAGAGAAGTTAATTTTAGATTATTTGCAAGACAGCTACACAACTTGTATTGCCATGTGTATGTTGACTGAAGCTTGTGTGGGACCAAAATCACCTCTACCAATTGGATTTTTGATGATCTTGGAATTCAAGATTTGGCCTTTGAAATGCAAATATTGTATAATGTAGACACATAAAAATGGAGAATAAGTACTAAATTATAGATAATACATTTTTCTTTAAGTTACTTCTCCTGTTTCTCTCTGACTGGTACAGCTAGGAGTATTCAAAATATAACCTTTAAAGTCATCTCGTCATATCTGTGCTTTGCAAAAGAAAAGGAAAAACATTTAAAGAACAGGTATCACCTAAGAAGCCAAATCTTCCAATATGTCATCCCTGTTGTTTGAACTGTGAGGGATTTTTTTCTTGCTAAAAGAGAAATTGCATTTGAGTAAAATCTTGTAAGCTCTCTTATGGACAAATTTTTAGAGCCATAAAACTAATTTGCTGAAAAATACTTAAAAATACTTCTCATGTGGAATCCTTCTCTTTGTAACTTGAGACAATAGTGAAACCCTGAGAACTCATTTTTATTACTCTTCAATCTCTGATATGAGTAAATGAATGAATGAATGAATGAATAAACAAACAAATAAATAAATAAATAAATGTGTGTATAAACATAAATATATAGGATTCTATCTGAAATTCCCCATTTCCAGAATACAGGAGTGTTTCTGTGGTTTCAGTAAGTGTTTCCTACCTTGGCTTTATTTGGCTTTCTATAAAATGTCTTGTGATGCCAAAGAGAGCGTAATCTTTTTAAAACATAGTTCATAGATCAAATGCCTGTAATAACTGATATAGGCAATGACATGAATACAATTTGGGAATGCTGGCTGCTTGGTTGGCTGCAACAGCAAAGGTCTTACAATTTTACAACATGTGTTTTACACCTCATTTGATCACACAAAATGTCTGAATTTACTCAGTCTAATGTGCTTATTTGCCTTCTTTTAAGTCAAATTTGTCTGTTTTGACACTTCCAGAACATAAGTTCTTCAGACTGGTTAATTCTCCCCCCATTTTTATGATTGAAAAATACATAGTGCCCTGGAACATACACAGAAACTTTAATGAATAAGGCTGATAGATCTTTACTCAAAACTGACACAAGTTGTTCAGCTCCTTGCCTTCTTTAACCCCCAATAAACCATTTCACCTCTCCCAGTAATAAGCAGGGTGAAACTCTCATTGTACTTGGCACCAGCAGACTGTCCGCATCAGTTTGATTATATTGGAAAATTGATTCCGATATGAGTGAGCCACTCCATCCTGAATAAAAATACCATAAAATAAATGTATTAAATATATTCATTTGCTCAAGTCTTTTTCTCCAGTGTCTGAGTCCTGTATGTTTTTTCATTTTTTTATTAGGAGCCATTATACTTGCAAAATATTTAGTGGATTTCTGATTGTTACAAAGGAAATAATTGTGCTAGATAGGAGAAATTAAAGCTTTTCTAATGCATGAAAGTACTTAGAGCAATTACATATTTACGACTGCAAGACTTAAAAAAAAAAAGGTTTATCAAAATGAAAGCTTGACACATTTTCTAAATCCTGAGGACATTTCAGCAATTTCTTAAATCCAAATATTAGCAAAGCAAATATCTAAATAGTGAGAACTGACCTTTCTTTGGGGGAAGTGTAGTTTTGATGTTGATAGAGGATGTCATAATTAAGAAAACATGGTATTTAATGCTGTTTTAATTTGATGATGTCACAGTCTTGTTTAATGGAAAATACTGTTACCTTCCGAGCCGTAGTAAAGACTGTTCTGAATTATCATTCAGTAGAGGTCTGTGACAAAGGCTTTTATAATCAACCACTTCTTTAGTTTTATTTTGGTTAATAAGTTGATTCTCTGCCTGGGAAACAACTGATTGTACCTGCCTCTGAATGTGGGAAGTTGTAACCATTTCCCTAGAAATGCCTTTGCTGGAAATGGTGTTCTTGGGGTTGGCACTAAAATGTCAGTGCACCAACTGTTCAGAAAGCTGCTGAGTTTTGTGATACAAATGTTGCCATCTTTCAAGTGTAAGCTAAGTAAGTAAGTCAAAAATGCTCTTTTGAGACTGCATTGGCTTCTAAGTTTCCCTAGGAATAGTTAGATAAATGTGACTCCTATTTTAATAATTCATATATTTGTATTTTTACTCTCTACAAAACTTCTCATCAAAACTTTAACTGCCTTTTATGCAATTCTTAAACCCTTACATAAATATATGCATGTGTACAATCCAGCATTTGCTGGGTTTCCCTTCTGTTTTTAAACAAAAATCTGAACATCTGAAATTCCTGAATGTTTTTGAAGCAGGTTTGTGCATATACAAACAGATGGTGTTTTTAGGAGCCTGCTTTTCCTGCCCAAACTTCTGATGAGTGCAGTCTTGCATGGAAAGTAGGAGGTTTTTGTGCAATTAATTTTTGGAGGGAAAAAAATGAAGTGCAGTATGGTACTGCTAACAATATCAAGATTGGTCTCTGGTTTTTAAATAATAATCTCTCTACTCTGGAAAACTTTAACCTATCCCATATGTACATACTGTTCTCTTTTTTGTAACAAAGAGGTGGAGCTAACACCTTGGAGCCCCAGAGCCAGTGTATCAATGATAAGAGGGATTTTTGTAACAAGAATCGGAGTGAATGAAGTAGAATTTTCAGATACTGTCATCAATGATCCATCTGGTTTCTGAGGCTTGGGAGTTTGTATATAGTGTATGCCCTGTAAAACAAAATTTCAGATGCTGCCCTGACTGCCAGAGTATGTACACTTTATTGACTTTAGCATTTTTAAAGGACAGTTTTACTCTGGAGGTGTATGCTCATGGCCCAAAGGAATTTGGATCCAAAGGCCCCATTTGTAAAGCTTCTCAGTCAGTTCTGAGGCTTGTGTGAGGCTGGTGTGAAATACCATGGTAGCTTTGCTTCAAAAATCATAGAACCTCAGAACGCTAAGGGGTTGGAATGAACCTTTAGAGATGATCTAGTCCTAGTCCTCCTCCACCATGGGCAGGGACAGCTTCCACCAGAGCAGGTTTGCTCAAGGCCTTAACCAACCTGGCTTTGAAAAATGCCAGGGTTGGGGCATCCACAATCTCCCTGGGCAACCTGTTTTAGTATCTCACCACCCTCACAGTAAAGAATACCTTCCTAGTATCCAACCTAAGTTTCCCCTCTTTCACTTTGTGTCCATTACTCCTTGTCCCATCACTACAGTTCCTGATGGGAAGTCCCTCTCTGGCTTCCCTGCAGGTCCAGTCAGACACTGGAATGTTGTTATCAGGTTTCCACACAGCCTTCTCCAAGCTGAGCAGCCCAAACCTTCACAGCCTGTTGTCATAGGGGAGGTGCTCCAGTCCTCTTACCAACTCCACAGTCCTCCTCTGGACTTGCTCCAGCAGTTCCATGTTCTCCTTATGTGAGAGGCACCAGAACTGCAAGTGCTACTCCAAGTGAAGTCTCACATGAGCAAAGTACAGGGGGAGAATCACATTTGACCTGCTGGCCACCCTCCTTCAGTTGTCTTCAGTTTAGTTGTTTTTAAGTTACTTCCCTGCCACTTAAATTGTAGTAACATCTTAAGCTTTTTATGTGTTCTCTAGGTGTAGTTCTGTATGAAACATTGAAGCAGAAGCACTGAACAGATAAGATAATTTGTGCGCTAGTACCTTTTCTAACCTAAGTTTTTAGATTTACATTTTAGGTGTCACTTTTTGTCTTGCTAGGAGTTAATGTAAATTTTTAAATTACATGCAAATGTAAATTTTCTCATTTCTTTTCTTTTTTTTTTTTTTTCCCTTGAATTCTCATTCCAGTGGTTTTCTTTGAAGCAGCACTCGTAAATATTCTTTAATAGATGAAAATACCCTCGTAGAGGAAATGCATTTCTAAGGTGTTGTAAATGTCAAAGCAAGGATGGATGGAGGTAAAAATTTATCCCTAAACTTAATATTTTTATCAGAAAATTCCCCAGAGGGAAAGAAGCTTGCAGAGAGCACTGATAATGCATAAATCCCTATGCAGATTCAATAAATGATCTTTGAGATCTGATGCACATTCAGGTTTGTGGAAGGTCATATTTGGTTTAAGTTACGTTGTTTCTCCTTGTTCTAATGAATTCCTGGATGGGTATGAAGGAACTGAAACTCTGTTTCCCTGTGAGCTTCCCTTTCCAATCTTGGTTTAGATCTCTAGCCAGTGCATGAACAGGGGTTTTGATCATTCTCTGTCCTGATGGAACCTATATCCAGAAAGCACACCCTTCTGCTTCCTCCATCCATATGCTGAAAGGGTATACACAGATATTGTACATACAGGAAAAATTGTGCCCATGTTCTTAAGCGCATGGCATTGTTTTATTCTACAAATTATGTGTATTCTTTCATGTTTTATAAAATTGGTCAAAGTAGATTATCAAATTACCGACGAATTTATGCATCAGGATACATGTTATCTGTCAATAAAATGTTCTGAGAAGCTCTGAGTACTTCTTGTGGAGAGACAGTAAAACGTTTACATGGTGAGAACTGAAAATCAAAGATTCAGTATGCTGGAGAGCATTCAGAGAAACTGAGGGAAGTCTGCAATGCTGAAAAAGTGGTGGAGCAGGAGATTAAATTGGTGATAAGTGGAAAGCTGGTGAGTAGATAGGATGAATCAAATTGCCAGTAAATTTCAGTAACTCACAGTAAGTTTCTGGTATGATATCTTACAGAGGTAGAAAGTAATATCAAACTCAGATGGAATGAGGAATAAAAATGCAATGTGAACATAAGAACATATGGAAATTGTAAAGGGAATTGCTATATCAGAAAGAAGCACTTTGTCAAATGTTTCTCAAGAACCTGTTAATACTGGTTTTTTCTTACAATGACCAAAAAACAATACTTTGGTAGGTTATCAGCTTACAGGTTTTTCATATCATATACCACCTCTGGGGTACAGTAACATCAAGGTCAAGTAGCAAGTCCCTGTGGCTCTACCGAACTGGTCTTTTCCCTTCAGTTGATAAATATTTTATTCTAATATTTTATTCTGAGTTCAATACTCAGAATGTCTCTTGGGACATAATTTCATTTTCTGGCTTTATATACTTTCCCTAAAATGTGGGAATATTTGCACTATGAGAGACACAAACATAAAAGAACAAGGTTGAATACTGAAGGCATCTGTTGTTCTCAGTAGGAATAGGATCCTGAGGGAATAGATGATCTAGCTGAGCTAATATAAATTGTGAACTATGACACATTCATTAAAAAGAAATCTCAAATAGGATTCTAACTTAGAATGCTCTGAAAGAAAAGTCTTGGATGTGCACTATTAAGCTAATTATTGAATGAATATTTATCTCTTGTCTTCTCCTTTGATCAGCTGTTTCATTTAACATTGTGTTCTGAGACTTGGTTTGGGAGTCTATGTCCATTGTGTTTCCAGTTTCTATCTTTTGGCTACTCCTTACTTCTATCTCAGGCTGAAATATAATTTCACAAAGATTACACATCAGCATTCTTGCATAGTTTTCAAATTCTCCTCGGTTTTGGAAATACACATAAGATTTGTTAAACTACATGCTCAATATTGCAGGTTAGAAAAATAATTGTTGAGATCTTGGGGGAAATAATGCTCTCTAGTTACAGCATAAGCAAAAGAGGGGTTTTTTTTGTTGTTGCTCTTAGGTTGGGGGTTTTGTTTTATTTCCCCAGAAGCTTCTGCATGAGACATCAGCAAGCATTTTCCATCTGTGTCTCAGAGCCAGTGGCCATGCCAGCAGTGGTTTGTGGTTGTGAGTCAAGATTGCAACTGCAAGCAGGACTTCAGACCTTCAGAAACTCAGTTTGAGCTGATGGTGTTTTTAACAGCTAACAAATAGCACAATAAAGACCAATAGTTTACAACCAGAAGTGGAATTGTGTTTTTGGCAGTTAAGACCTTTGCCAGAGAAAAGGGACATTTCTGCCAAGTGGTTCCAGCCATGCTTTTCTCATTGACACTTTTGTTCTCAGTGTAACCATGAATCTCTGGCAATTAGTCCTTAAATTTAGAAACTTTACACATTATGGTTCCTGGTTAGTAGGATTTCACTACAGTCTAATATTGCTGTGTGTTCTCCTACAAGTAAAGAAAAAAAAAAATCCAAACCACAAAACCCCCCAAAAACTTGTCAGGTGTTTTTTATTCTATAACTCACTTGTTTATACAACCCTACTAAAACAACTTTTTTAAAATTATTGTTGCTTTTTGCATATCACTTTACACTAAACTCTATCATTAAACTCTACCATTAAACTTGCCCACTGGGTTATCAGAAAGAAAAAAGCAGAAGATAATTCTTGGCCTCCTCTTCAAAATCATGGGGAAGCCAGTTCTTTTAATGCATCTTGTTATTACAACTTTAAAATATGGGAAGCTATTTAAATCCCAAAATAGAAGGAAAAATCTGCCTATTGTATGCATAAATGCAGGAAATATGCCTTTCAGTTATTCAGGTTTGATGGGCCATTCAAATTGCAGGAATGTCAATAAAAATTTGTCTTGCCAAGGAGTCGGAGCCAAGAAATTTTTAGAAAGCCAAAATTTTATAGGGTGACTTTAGTTTTGTCTCTGAGATTCAGTAAAAAGTTGTCCTTTTCTTTCTTTTTATTTTTCTTATTGCAGGGGACATCCACTGCAGCTTAATTGAAATTTAAAGCATTATCCTGATTATACACTATCTAATAGTAAGGGCTAGATAAGCATATTTCTAGGCAAATTACTTCAAGGTTGTTTTTTTTACCAGCCTCACTCATACAGTCCCGGGTGTTTTAGAAATCATCTTTTCTTCAATATGGCTTATTCCTGCAATCCTGGGTTTTCTTAGAAGTCTTTGTTGTTAGAATTAGAGCTCTCAGATTCTGCACATGTTTACAAGAAGTCATAATAATGTTTGACTTTGACCTTCCTCCCCAGCCTTAAGTGCAGATTAGAGCAAGTGTCTTGTATATAGAACAAAACTAAAATTGCTAGAAAAACACCAAAAGTTCAGTGTTGCTTTCTAGAGGGTCCTTATATTTTTTGCTGGAATATTGTCTTGGCATTAAGTATTTGATTGCTTGTGCTTTTGTTTTTGGTAACATTTTTGTTACAAATCTTATAATTTCTTTTTAAAAACTCAATATCTGAATTTTCACCATCAAAATCTTTGTGCCATTTAAAATTATACCCTTCGAACCCAAGGGAAGTGGCAGGAGGAATTTTTGCACTTGGTTTAAGCTAACAAAAGAAGATCATTAAAATTTGATCACTTTTTTTAAATAAAGGACTGGTGGAAAAGGGAAAGCAATTGCTCCTGCCGACCAGATTTTTTTAAATTTTATTTTTGATATAGATGGTAATAATTATGCACTAGATTATCTAGTAAAGGACCTAAGAAAGACAGGTTTTTAACTCCTCTTTGGAGAAGCTAATGAGGTCTGGAGATGTCCACAGAAATAAAGTAGTTCTGTGTTGCCACGGATGTGAGTGGTTCAGAAAATTCTGGAAAAAACCCAGGACAGGCAGTTCAGGCAGAGGAAGGGCCCAGCCCAATAGTTTACCTTTAAGAACTGAGGACTGATATAAAACTTCTTTTCCCCATCCACACACCTTAACTACTTCAATCATAGCAACATCTTCAATGATTTAAAGTGTAAATTGATTTACTTCTTGTCTGTGGGCAAGTATGTGCATTTGCGTGACCTGTGTGAACTGCAAGTTCACAGTGGACACAGTTTTGGGAAATCATTCTCACACTGCTGAGCAAGTTCAGGAGTTGGCATTGCTCCTAAATGATGACCATGAGACCAACTTTTGATGAAAAGTCACAGGCAGGAAAGAAACTGCAAACACATTCTTACAGTAACAGAAACTTTTATGATTTATGAAATCTTGCTATGGACAAGAGAGGGAACATACTTAACCAGATCCATATGTTTACAAAACTATGAATTTATTTTAGCTTATTTAAAATTTAATAGTGTAAATAGAATTTTAAAAAATACTCTAATTGCAGTAATATCAACAGCTCATATGGATCACAGTGGGACAACTTAATGACTAGAGACATTCAGAAAAAATTTGGCTAGCATATCTTCCTTCCCTAGATAGTATTGTAATATTCCCTGAGACTGTAGGATGTTTTGAAATAAGATGTTCTCATATTGATAGTATTCTACTTTTATAGATCACTTGCAAAGCAGTCTCACAAACCATTCATGGCTTTTTTCCCCCCTGGTGATTTTTTCCCTCAGGATATGGAAGGTTCCAAAGAAGCCAAAGCAATACTTACTAAAATAGTGAAGAAATCCTATGGCTGGTTTCAGATTAATGTTTTGTCTTCAAGAAACTCAACATGTTAAAATACTATTACTCATGGGATTTTTTTGTTTTGGTGTTTTTGGGTTTTTTTGGTTTTTTTTGTTTTGTTTTGTTTTGTTTTGTTTTGTTTTTTTGTTCTTTTGTTTTTTTTGTTTGGTTTTGTTTTGGTTTTTGTTGGTTTTTTTTTTTCCTTTCTTTTTTTAGGTGGAAAACCAAAGAGGTAAGGTATTAAAATGTGACCTATTCAAGTTATGTCTGATAACATCATATGAAGGAGCCTGAAAAATGATAAGGTAAAATAATGTGGGATAAAATGTGATTACTGAATCAAAAGGAACTTGTGGTTTAGAGTGGAGTCACCTAATAGAAAGGAATGAAAACTGTATGGCATAAATACTTGAACAAAATTGCTCAGGGGACATCTTTGCAATTAAGGTGCTTATACCTGACAAGTTAGCTGAGTATTGGAAATAGTGAGAGATTGCTGGGTTTTTTTGTGGGGTTTTTCCAGGTCCCCTCAGTCTTATTCTTTAGACGTAAGATAACTCTAATAGCTTTTTCTTTTTTTTTTTTTTTTCCACTGAAGAGCTTATCTCTTCCATTTTTAATACAATTCCTACAGTAAAGATAGCTGTCCTATTCTGATGGGAAAAAGTTTGATGTAATAATTTCTGTAATATAAAGCATGATTTCTGTTGAGTGACTGAAGGTCTATATTGAGGCACAGACCAGCTGATACGAACTAGGAAATTTCTGCAGGGCTTAAATAGAAGTGATATTAATGTCCACCATATAAAACCCTATAAAGTTTAAAGTTTACCATTGTTCTTTGAGTGTACAGATGTTGTTTTCTTCTAGCAGTATTTCATCTCACAATGAGAGATATGAGCAGGGGTATTCCTCTGTATCTTTATATCCCTGAGTATCAGTGTTGATTATATAATGTATATGTGCATTATATCAAAATTATTATCCTTTGTACTGATCTGTAGAGTTTGGAGTCTTACTACCAGCATTTTACTTATCTTCTTGTCCTAGGCTTCAGAGTCAGATATTTATTTGCAGGCAATTTATGAAATCATTCTTTACTCACCTTGACCATATACATGTTATTATCATTGTCACTGACTTGTAACTTTATAGTAGCTGAGTTCATAATCACACTGCTTCACTACCTTAGGCTATAGAGCTGGAAAATGGTTTGTGTTTATGCTTAAGGCCTTTATTTGATCACATCTTAGAGTGCTGTCGCTAGGACATTGCAATGATTTCATACTCAATTTCAACAGTTTCCTGAGGTCTCATGCACATGGTCCCAACTACCTGCCCTACCACTATGTGTTCCCACCTGAGAGCCAAGAATTGTCTTTCCCTACTGCCTTTGGGTCACATGTGAGACTGAATTCCTTGGTTGCTCCATTTTCCTGCTTTTAATCTCGAAGATTTACATTGTCTCTGCCTCTTTTCATCACTGGTTCCTAGGGACTGACTTAAAGTGGTATGAGAAGGGCAGATGAGGGAGGTTTTCCTGAAGCCACAAGTAGTTGTGGCCATATTTGTCAGAGAAATGGCTGTATGGTTGCAGAAAAATATGTGGTGGAAGGCAGGGAAACAAATGATACTAAAGAGATATTGAATAAGGCCCTCCAAATCTACCCACTGTATGTAGAATGCCACTTCAAGACCCTAACACAGATTCAGATGTTTCCTTTACAGGTCCAGCAATGCTAAATGGGTGTAATACCCTCTGATTCATGTCTCTGATGACCATTTCCTGCCTGGAGCACACAGTGGGTAGCTTCTTCAGGCTTAATCTCTGTCATGAAGCACCTAGATGAATTTCCAGTTGTCTGGAAATGATAATAAAATTATTTTTGGAATTTTTTCGTTTTGTTTTTTTTTTTCTGTAATGAAAATAAGACTGCAGAGTAGAAAAATCGTTTTTTAGTTTAGAGTGGTAGAGTTTTGAGTGCATATAAACCTTTCTTTTTACTCATGAGCAAGGTTCAGCTCAGGTTTATCAAACCATAGATATGATCAGATCAATTCTAAGTCTATTTAACATAGTTTTCCTCTATGTCCGAGTCAAATTTTATATACATTGTGTGACAGCTCATCAGCTGTATTATGTGGGAAGAAGATCTGGGGGTCTTTATTACAATCACAGCTGTTCTGGAAAATCTGGAGTAGACTGGTAGCTGGTCATGTTCCTCAAGGGCATTACTGAAGGATTCCACAGGAAAGCTGATAAACTCTTGTTCTTCTCAATATCTGCAGGACCCTGCCAGGAGGGAAAAGACAGACCACAGACCTAGCAGTGTGGTAATTTTACTTGCTCTCAACTTCATATCTAATAATTAACAGAATCAAATTTTGGATGAAGGAGATCTGTTGCAAAATTGCTTTAACCAAGATGTACTTTGAAGAAATGTTGGGACTGTGGTATCTCTCATCTGTCTTGCTCCTCCGTGAGGTAGTAGCTGCAGTATATTCAGTCAAATACATTGCAATTCATGCCAGATTAAGCATGTAAAAACTTAAGGATATGCACTTTTCAATCTTAAATTTTAGTTTAATTAGAGCATCAAGCCATAACTAGCATAAAAGGGAAAGGAAAATGCCTGAAAACTATGGGGAAGCCCTTGACTTGGAAGAAGAAATCCTAGGGGCATATAAGTTGCAATATGTTGCAGCAGGTATTTATTGAAGCTATGAAGTTAACCTTTTTTAAGCAATACATATATATATTTCAGGTAAGTATATATACATACATAGGTGTCAGTACATAAATGTAGTGAAAACAAGCTTCTTCAGAATAAATTTACTTACTGGCCTAAGCTGTACTAGTTATTATACTTACAGAATTCTCATGGTTGTTTTGGTGCAATGCCTATTGTCTTAAGAATGCTGCATACCCACTATTGTCTGGTTTACAGCCAATTTCTGATACTTTTCTATTAAACTATTTAATGTAGGTTTTGGAGTCAAACAGCCTTTATGCTATTTCTATTTTTTATGGACATGATATGGGTATGTTTCAGTTATATCAATTCATGAAGATTTATGGAAGTTATAGACTATTACAGATATGTTTTCTGTAACAGGAAAGATGATTCCTTCTGGTTTTTTCTGTTCAGATTTCTCTTCTATTAAGTATAGATATAAATATGTGCAGAGTCTTATATAATCAAATGCATTGTAATAACTGATCTCTTTCTCTTGGAGGCAGCCATCAACTTTCTTGTAAATGGAACTAAGATAAGAATCCAAAACCACCAAAAACCCCTAAAAAATCATATACTTGGTATTAATATGCCGCAATCATTTTTTTAGTTGTGAATACTCAGCAATAATATATTTTTAAGTTGAAAGGTATGACCATACATAAAAAACAGGATCTCTATTATAAGGAAGCTAATATTTTAGTTGTCTGCATAAAATTTATTGATAACACTGCCCATGCAACTTTGCATACAGGTATGGAATATATATTGTACCTTAAAAGTTAGTTCTCTAGCTTCTGCAGTAGAATTTTACAGTGCGTGCACAGAAGTCAAAGTGCAACATGGAAACTGCATTAATGCCATTTTATGTTTCAGCAGGTAAGTCCCAGTCTTGTTTATTCTCCAGCACAAACCACAGGCTGGCTGTAGGAGATCAGGCTGGGAAGTTGCTCATGTTTGACACTGCAGCATTTGGGAGTGATGAATATTTAATTAGGCAAGTGTGGACCATGGGGGAGGTTGAGGCAGCTGTAACTGCTGGTTGACTGTCTGCAGTATCATCTTTGAGTGTTGTGTGAAAATGAATCCTTGGGGTAAGCTTCAAGGACAGTGAGTAGGTAAAAAAAGGCATTCTGAGAGCAGCTAGCTCAAGGAAGGTAGGAATAATAGAGATAAATGTTTTAAGTATTTCTGTTACACTGGTCAAAGATTCTGGTGGGCTAAGCTAACATGTTTTATTAGTTTACATAAACGTATTAGAAAATTCTGTTTGAACCCACAGTCTAGGACTGTAACAGCAATGAAAGTAATTTATTTTATGCAGGTATTAGCTATCAGAATAGAGCACATGTATAATTTGTTGATATTATGCAAATGGTGTGAAGTAGCAGTCATTTCTGTGTAGTCCTATTTTAAACACAGCAACAGAGCTGTTTGAAGATATTATTTCAAGCTTTCAGAAGAAATTAAAGACTATAGACAAAAGCAGGAAGACTGTATTAATTTTTAGTAGCATAGGCCAGGATAAGGATTTCTTACTGTTTTGTGTTCCACATTTAAAAACATCGCATGCAGTTTGGATAAGTAACAGTTGGGCTAGTAGGAAGGTTTTAATTTTGCTATGAAGAGTATGAAAAAAATTAAAGAAGGTAAGTAAGTCTGTATTCATAATCAGGGACTTTGGCAGTCCCCTCACTCTCAGGACAGACAACAAAGAACAAATACCATTTAAATCTAAGTAAATGTAGCAGCATGTTGCTGCTAATCAGTTAGGAAGGGAACATATGCCTGCATCTCTGCTTCCCTAGCTCATCTTCTATTGTATATCCCTCTCTGGCCTCTGTTAATATCTAAGACTAAATTTGGGCAAATGACGTGCAAGAGAATTTTTGTTGCTATTCACTGGCTGTGGCTAAAAGTGGTAGCTGATATTTTCATGGACATCATGAATAATTTGGAATTACTTTTGCGGTTTCCAGTGACTTCTGTGATGAATTACTCTCATCCTGCTGCATCCACTTGAATAATGATGGTGAACTTGGGACACCTCAGTGCACAATCCTGCCAAGTCAAGAAGTATAAGTCCACAGAAGAGCTATTAAAATAAGTACAGTAGGGACTGTGATTTAAGAGGACTCCTAATTTTATGACAGGCAAGGAGCAACTTACAAGAGATCTGGTGATGGCCATCTACTTGTGGCAGCTGTTTATTATGCTCTATCATAAACATCTTGCTGTTACCTTGTGCTCACCCATCTGTTTGTTTCTGCCCATCTGTTATTGCTTGCCACGGGCTTAGGTTGTAAATATCAGTGTTGTTTGAAATAAAAAGGTTAAAAATCCTTTGATAAAAAAAAGATCAGTTATTGAATTCAGTATTTGCATTAAGAAAAAAAAAAAGCTCTTACAAGCCTCTGGAGTCAACACCAAGGAAACTCTGTATAGGTTTTCTGTGCTCCTGGGTAACTTCCTGTGGATAACCCTTTCTGATGAGGTTGAAGCATTTAATTGAGTTGATTTTTGCTGTAAGATTTCAATTTGCTTTTAGTCAATAGCAAGGGCTAGTTCAGGGGGAAATTTTGTTTTTTGAAGTCAGAGGATTGTGTGCAAATGAAAGAAGTTTACAAAGCAAATTGCCTGCAAGAAGCCAATCAACTTGTGCTCTGTATATGTCACTTCAGCTTCTACTGGAGTTTTTTATTCCCAGACTAGAAAATTTATATTTGGTATGCACTGTCATCCTTATACTATGGGTTTCTTCTCATCAAATATTTGTGATGGCTTTTTTTTTTTCTTTCCCTAAACTATTATATGTGCTCTTGGCATTTAACTCTTCTCCATTGTTACTTAATATGACAACAGCCACATTTAATTTCTTTTTTAATGTTTTAAGAGATGTTTTTTCTATGTTTTTTATTAAATAAAATCTGTATTTAGTAACTTTTCTCTCTCAAAACATAACTATAATGCTAGCTAATTCAGCATTATTCACCATTTTATGCCAGTCTACTGCAGTGGTCAGTTCCGAGACATTAAATGCTTTTGGGGTTTGTATTTTTTTCTTGTTTGAAAGAAGAGTCATCCACATTGTCCCAACAACCTAAGCAACCTAAAAATAATTGGTTTTCTTTACTTATTTTAAAATGTTTTTTCATATTGGTGTTAATGTATTTCTCTTTTGATTGCATTTGGGCTTTTTTTTAATAGTGAAATATTATTTCTGCACAGGAACAATACATACCTGCCAATAATGACCAGCTCTGAACTACAATATTGGTGTAGTTTTTTTCTTGTGTAGTGTTAGACTGAAGTTATATCAGTGTGTACCCTTCTCTAAGGATGGTTAGGTTGCCATTCAGTTGACAACAGGTAGGCCTGGGGCATAGACCTGTGATGCTGAGACCCTAATTGATGTTATAAAAATGCATGTGGAATTTAATCTTTGGACTGAATAGAATTTAATTTCATACGTTTTTGATTTTGCACTGCTTTCTTGCCATGGTGACAAAGATTTTTAAGATTTGTCCTGTAGCTTTGTGTAGAAATCCTCACAGGAAGAAAATATTTTATTATTATCATTCAATTTTTCCTGACTCCACTGTAATATACTTTGTATATTCAGAGAAATGTTTCCATTTTGCTTTTAAACTTGACTGCAGCTGTTGACAGTCTCTACAAAAACTGCATATGTTTCCTCCCCAGTAATTTCATTCTTGCCAAGCACTTCAAAACAAAGTAATTTTGTATTTTATGTTATTCTAGGAGGCCTGTATGAGCTGTACTTGGTGAACAATTTGAAAATACAGTTTACAAAGAGCTTTTACTTTTTTCTTCCATTTGTTTTTCCTAATGTCTGAAAAGAACTTTTGATATGTGTGCATGTTTTTTATTCCTCCTCCATTGTACTTAAATAGTGGCTTTTCTAAGTACCTGGTTCCAAAGTCAGAATTTCTAGGAACAGATGCAGACCCTTCTGACATTAAGAGGATCTTGTTTCAGTGGATTTTATTTCAGCTCTATGGATTATGAATTATTAGGGACAGACCTAGCTTGTCGATATAAAAAGTATTTTTATACCTCAGTGCAAAGAGACTGTCTCTGGCTGAGGACCTTAGTGTGTCCCATCAATTAGAAAAATATAAAAAAGGTGTATTATCAATATATCGAAGTTGATATTGCCCAACATATTATTTTACTATGTTTTTCAAAAGTACCATGCTGATGTTATTACAGTTTTCTATTCTAGCTTTCCTGCCCCCTTTTCTCTGGTCTACTCTCTTGATTTGGGAAAAGAAAACAACTTTAGTCTTAGTCAGTCTTTTCTACTGACCAGAGAAATATTGGGAGATAGATTTAGACCCAATGGTATCAAAATACTGTAATAATTGTTTAAAAAAAATCTTGGTGAAACTAGTCAAAAATCTTTCATGAAGTCTTCCTTAGGTAGCAATTACTGTTACTGCTGTATTGAAGTGAAAAGGCTTAGGAAACTGGTACAGCTTTATTTGAGGGGTTTTTGGGTGGAGGAAGAGCAACACATGGTGTTGGTGATGCATACTTACGGCTTTAGAAAACCTGTATTTCAATTGTTCAGGCTTCAGTTATTTTAAGTCCCTTATTTTGAAGTAACACTGCTAGTGAAAACTCTATAAAGCAATTGGAGGCGTCAAAGGTTTAAAAAGATCAAAGACTCTAGCTCAGAACCATTTGCATTGGCCTCTTCAGTCCTCTTCTAAGGAAGAGAGACAGGTTCATGGATTCACTATCTCTTCACCTCTACCAGCTATTTGAGGAGTTTCCCTCTCAGAGACCAGAGGAGTTCAGAAATTTGTAAGGCACACTGGCATCTCCAACACCTCAGAATTTGATGGGTTTTGTTGAGCAGGTGTTGAGTTGAGAGTTTTTGTTTCTTGTTTGGTTGGTTGATTTGTTTGTTTGTAGGTTTTTGTGGGGGGTTTTTTGGCTTTTTGGGGTCTTTGGGGGGGGTTTCTTTGGTCGAACTGTATTGTGTCTTTTCAGAAAAAACTGTGCCAAGAAATTAGTTCCTGCTTTGTAGGAAGTAGTGCAAACATGAAATACTAGAATTTGTCCATATCCTTCTCAGAAAAATCCCCGTGTTTGAGTAACCTGGGGGCCTCTGTGAGCTATTTCGTTTTGGTTCTTTCCATTATCTGTGTAGCTTCACTGGAAGCTTAAAACACGCCTGTGCTTCAGACACAGACAGAAACTGTGTCATCTAACTGCAACTTTGATACTACTTTGATATATTGTGTCTATAATGTATTTATCTCTGCTCACTGCATAATATAGACAATAGCTTGAAGATGTGCTTTTGTGTTTAATTTTTTAAAGGCATTCACCAAAATGTTTTGTGGTCATAAAATTAGATCAGTCGATGATTTTCTTTCATTAAGCTTTTCCTTAATGCGTTGTCTTTTTTTCTTTTTTCTTAACTGTATTAGGCATTACATATTGCATCACCCTCTAATGCAATAGAGCTGTTCTCCATGAGGGAAATACTCCAAAGGAAATGAAAACATATTGTTTGGGTTCTGTGGTCATGGATGTAGACCACAGCAGATCATTTTTATTAATAAGAAACACTTCTCAGCAAGTTGGAAAACAATGAATTTATAAGGGAACGGTAAGAAGTACAGGTAGTTTCCTAACGAGACTTTCTTGGAGAGATTCTAACCACACAATGCCGTGCCAGAACTATTTCCCAGCTGCCGCAGGTCAGGGGGTTGGAAAGCAGGGGCAGTTCCTGCACAGAGGTACCAACAGGGTTTCTGCTCCTTCCTCCTGCCTACAGGTGAGCGGTGCCCTGGCGCTCCATGACCTTCAGGCAGGGCCCCAGCCCGAGCTGCAGAGTGCAGGTGGAGGGGAGCCCCTCCTGCTCCCAGCTCCATGGCTCTCCCGCAGGTCAGGCAGGGGCAGGACCGGCCCAGACCCCGGCGGGGCTCGGAACCAGCACCACGGGAGCGGGGCAGCGCTGCGGTCGGCCGGCTCCCACCTGGAACGGGAGGAGCGCCGAGCGGAGCGGCTCCGGGGGCGGTGCTGGGCTGCCTGCGTGGGGCGGGACCCGGCACCGGCACCGGCACCGCCCCGCCCGCCGGGCTGCGCGCCCGCGGAGCCGCCCGCGGCCAGCGCCTGCC
>JAOTQP010001652.1:51906622-51945492 GCA_026413545.1 Cichladusa arquata
CAAAAAAAAAAAAAAAAAAAAAAAAAAAAAAAAGGCAAAATGAAGGACTAGAGCCTACCTTTGGTAACCTATTTTATCAAAGAGCATGCCATTGGCATTTACTAACTGGTTTGGGGTTTTTTTACCTAAGAAAAATATGAAGCCTTTGATAAATGTTACTTTGCACTAGTTTAATTAGTCTTGATATTTAAAAACAAACAAATAAAAAAAACCCCCAGCCACAAAAGTCAAAATAAACTTATCTGGGGTTAGGATGTTTTCACTGCTTCAGTGGTGTAGTACCACAGTTCAGCAGCTGTAATCCTGCCTCTTGTCCTCAACTAAGTGATCTCACCTGAGCACCTTCCTGCAACTGCTAGAATTAAAGCTATAAACTGAATATGAAGTCAACTGAAATAGTTTTTCAGACAGTGTTTTTACAGATTACTAATAAGAATCACTGCACGTGTTTTTTAATATCTTGGGTTTGTTAGGCTTCACATATGGAGTAGCCTTAGGATAAGTTCTGTGAACTAGTCCATATGAAAGTTTATGTGTATATGCATTTTTTTTTCCTGTACTATTAAATACCTGGAAAAGGGATTAGAAACTCTAGTGATGTGAGAAAAAATGAGTATGTAACATCTAAAGCAGGGCTAGCTGGGGGAGATGGATTCATCCTATCTGCAGCAGTGTCAATAGCTGATCATTAAAATGGAGGTTTTAAAACCCCAGCATTTTTGGACTTGCTTCAGAGTTTTATTTATGACAGTTAAGGGAAATATGCAAGCTAGGAATAAAAATGAAAAACCATGACAATCTCATCCACCCAAATACAACAATCTATGTTAAGTACATTTTGTGACTGCAGTGATAATGTGTATTTTAACTTTTAGTTTCATGGATCTCCCTCTCTTCCACAGTGGGAAAACCACATGTTCATACTTAAGTCAACAAGAGCTGTCTTAAATGTGAGCCTATATTAACAGAAAATATTTTTTCCATTTGTTTAATATTTGAATTCCATAAGAACATTAGAGATAGATGATGGCCAATTCAATTCCATGTTTGGATATAATCCAGTCTGGAAAACAGCAGTGATATGCTGGCTTGGAAATACGTGGGCACTGAACTACCTGCTAACAGCACTTCAGTCTTTAACTGGTTCTTCTGTGTGCCTGGCTCTGATACAGCCAAATAGAAACAGTAAAACTGATAAAACTTAACTCTGCTTGTGGCTGGTGAAAGCCAATCTTACATCTCATTACACTGGCAGTCACTTGTTTATGGGCAATAACACAATTATCACATCACCACTGTTCTCTTTCCTGGTATGGTGTGGTGGTCTTTACTTGCTTTATTGTGTTTTCAGACTGAATTAATTTGTAACATATTTTCTGTGTATAATGCAGTTCATTTAAATTCCACTTAGAGATTTTTGTGTGTCTCTGAATTGGTTTGGATATTGACTCGTGTGAACTCTTCACTTGCCTCCTGTCTCTTCATGATGACAGCCTGTCATAGAAGACAACACAATTCACTCCAATATTTCTTTCATTTCCAAAATCGAAACACTGACTTTTGAAGTAATTTAAAACAAAACAAACAAATGAAAAACTGTCTGAAATTAAACTCCTGAACTTTTCACTGCAAAAAGATGTCAAAATTGGATCAATTAATTTTTTTAAACATTAACTAAGATACTACCTTTATATTCTGTTTTTTAAGTGCAAATTTATGTCTTTGCATTTTTAACTGAAATCTGTAGCATGGTGCAAATATATATATGCTTGGACCTAGGGGGTTCACTCCCCTGAAATCTTTCAAAAAATTAAAAATTATTTTGTAAACTTCCTTTTTAAAGTTCCGTCAGGTATTCTAGGGGGTCTGCTGCTACTGAGGGTTTCTGCTAATATTGAACATTTTGAACATACAACATATAATGATTATTATCAGATTCCTGCAGTATTGA
Organism: Cichladusa arquata; assembly: GCA_026413545.1. Classification (NCBI taxonomy): domain Eukaryota; kingdom Metazoa; phylum Chordata; class Aves; order Passeriformes; family Muscicapidae; genus Cichladusa; species Cichladusa arquata. The sequence continues at coordinate 51,908,574 of JAOTQP010001652.1, forward strand.
ACTCTAACTGGTCATAAATTCTGCATTTGAGGTTCTATTCCAAATAATATAGATGCTGCAGTTTTATAAATTGTTTGTCATTGCTGTTTCTTCAGAATACATAAACTTAAGCATATACAGTACTACTGTGTGTGTGTGTCAAATAGGCACTTTAGCTTTTAAAACTGGTAGCAATTTGGTTTACCCTCTTGAGGTTTTTAGGGAGTGCCCATCTAGGCAGAGTGATTCGTTTTAAATATAAAATAAAAATGTTTGGGATAGAGAGGAAAAAAGACTGTTTTCATCAAAACCCATACTCCATTAGTTTAAGAAATTGAATAAATCTGAAAAGATTTTGATCTAGATTTTTGTGTCTGTTGGTCTGGTTTTTGTCAGCAGATTTGCAATTTTTAAAATACCCTTTGTGAGGCATGTGAACAAAGTCAAACAACATTTAGAATTTGTGCAGAGCAGACCTTTCTGTGACACCTATTGTAAACTTCATTTAATTTCAGGGAAAAAAGTGACAGTTGATCATTTATATTTGATTTATAGTAATTCTTGTAAAGGTCAGCAGAAAATAGATTCCTTAGTCAACTCTGAAAATAGGAATTGGGCTTTTATGTCATTTAGTTCCCAAAAGTTTGTCCATAGATTCTTTATTCTAATTTCTATATTTCATTGCATTAGTTGAAGAATTTATTTAAAAATCCCAGGTTTTCCCCTCAGATGGTTTCCGTGGGACAAAGACATGATGTAATCTGGGGACTCTGGTTTCTGCAGCACTTAAAAGAGAGTTGCTGGTCAATTTTGATGGTGGCACACACAGATGCATCAGGCTTGGGGCCAAAAAAATTGAGTTCATTTCTAATCAATACACATAATATGGATACACAAACCTAGGATCATGAACTGTTTTTGATTATTTAGATTATTGTGGATTATGTAAAAATTATGATCTTTACCTTTATAAATTATATATTTAAAATGTATAAGTACACCCAGTTTTAAGCAAGTCCCTCTTCTATGCAATGTTAATTTTCACTTGCAAGTTTTAAATATGCTCATAGCAGCATCTCTCCTGTTAGGTACAATCAGTACTCTTACCATCTAATTCGCTATCAGTGATGCCTGTGAAATGCACAACAATAAAATCTGCAAAGCCTTCTGTAGAAAATGCATCTGAAATTGCTTCATTACTGTAAATGTGAGGCTAATGATTATATATATTTAGTCAATTTCCCCAAATTATCATATGTTTGTTCCCAAACAAACAAATATTAAACACTAATGATAAGCTGCTTTTGAATTGCTGTACTGCAGCCTAACAAAAGTTTTGTAAGCTTCTTTCATTACTGCTTCAGAAAAGGAGTTAAAACAGAAGAGAAATCTGAGGAATTGTCTTCATGTGCAGATTTAATTGAAATTAAATAAAACTGCTACATTGCAGAAGAATCGGAACTGAAGTGACCTCATTTTAATTTAACATAATTCATTTCTCAAGGAAATGGAGACAAATTCCATTTTAATTCTAAATGAGTGGGTCTCAACAGTGATGGAATTAACTATTCCACCTTACTGATAATTAATAATTAACTTCCCTGAGTAACCTATGTGCACAGGTCCTCAGGATTCCTGAAAAGGCATCGGGGCTTTTTGGTGAGAAAAAGAAAATTTTAATTTATTCATTCAGCTAATAACTTTTAAAAATGTAACCAAATGATGAAAAGATCAACTTAATGTCAAGAGAACAGAAAATATAAAATAAGACTTTAATGAAAATTAAGAGTGAGGGTGAGGAGAGAGGATGGAGGAGAAGGAAGAGCACCAGTGACACTAGTATATAAAAATGTGCATTTATGCACAGCCTCTTATACCTCTATGTTTCTGTGTATCAGATTCATCCTTGGTGTAAAGCTGCAGGCAAGTCTGTCCCAATGAAGAGTTTGGTCTGAGAGAAATATTTAAAGGACAGCATGGTGTCATGTTTTCATTCTCAGCACTCATTGAAGGCAAAATTTTTACATTGTGGAAATATCTATTCCTTCAAAATTGGACTGATTTTTTAGTGCTGTGAGTTACAACAGTAACTGAAATGCATGTTGGGGAAGACAGAGGTGATGGTGGCTGACAGCCACTACTCACTTTCAGTTTGATGTATCTTTTACCCTGACTGCTGGTTTTGGAAGTTCCAGTGCTATTCAGGCGCTCTCCCCCTTGCCACACACAGGTGAATTTAAGTGTTGCAACACCCGCCACATTCCCATTCACAGTGCTCTGAAACTGTAATGCTGAATGACAGATGGGAATAGAAACAGCAGGCCATTCCTGCCCCATGAAGACTTACCAGATGAAGTGCTTGAAGCTCCTCAAATAACTGCTGTAGTCTATTGTGAGAAACTAATTGGATTGTATGTATTGCTTACAGGAAGTTCTGGACTGATCTATTAAATTACCTACCTGTTGTCTGCATAGTATCGTACTGTGACAGTAATTGAAATGTCATCCTGTTGAGACAGTATAGGACTAAGGCCAGTTCTTTCATGACTAGTCTGCTAAGATGTTTCTATCAATCATGTTGTACCATATAGTAAAAAGATGTCCTTTTTCATCAAGGAGGAAACTGCCCTTCAAAAAGTAATAGAATTCTTGTAAATATCCTGGAGTGGGTCCAGCTGAGGGTGACAAGGATGATTAAGGGGGTGGAGCATCCCTTAGGCTGAGGGAGCTGGGCCTGTTCAGCCTCAAGAAGTGACAGGGGAGCTCATCAATGTCTGTAAGGGGGGTGTCAGGAGGGTGGAGCCAGGCTCTGCTCAGTGGTGCCAAGCAATAGGATAAGAGGCAGTGGCCAAAGCTGATGCACAGCAAGTTGCACCTGAATATGAGGAAGGACTTATTTACTGTGTGTGTGACTGCACATGGAACAGGTTGCCCAGAGAGGTTGTGGAGTCTCCCCCACTGGAGATATTGAAGTGTCTGGATGCAATCCTGTGCCATGTGCTCTGGGATGGCCCTGCTTGAGCAAGGAGGTTGGACCAGATGGCCACTGTGGTCCCTCCCATCCTGATCCACTCTGTGATCCATCATGACAGTGTAAATAAGCAATTTGCTCTGTGTGTCCTCCCATTTACAAAATTAATCATAGTTCTTTTATCTCCTATCTTACCAGGTAGAGTTCATCAGCAAAGAGAGCCATGTAATGATAGAGAATAGAGTGTTTACACTTTTCAGTGCTTTTACACTGATTGTTTACTTTTAGCTGTATTGCTACTGATCAAAATCAGAAAATTTGGGTTTGAGATTTTCTTTCTACTATGGCTTACCTGTAAGATAAACATATACTGTGGCATTGTTGTATGTACAACAACGAGTTTTTACAACACTGTTCTTTCCAAACAATACAAAGTTTTAGTTTATATTTTGTACTATTACTTTTTTTCAGATTTAGTTAATCTGCATCAAATACCAGATCTGTATTGCACCACAACTACTTAAGAAATACCACCCAAGTGTATACCTGGGGATGAAGCATTCTTAAATAGACTTAAATTAGACACTTAAATAGACTGAGTGCTGTAATAACATCTATACCTTTCCTGGAGGTACATTTGCTTTAAAATCTGACAGGGCAAAGGAGCAGAGGCAGAAATGGTTGCACCAGAATTAATTGAAAAAATGAAGTAAACATCATGGTATGCCTGTGGATCTGAGAGCTGTGAAGGGGAATGTGTAATGCTGGAGCTTTAACAAGCTGGGCCATGAAGGAGAAGAATTTGAAGGAAGAAGCCTTCAAACATATAATTGTGTCTAGAGGGCACCGAGAAGGTGATGGCTGGTAGAAATACCCTGCTTCATGTTTCTGCCCATTTACAGGCTGAAGCAGTGTGCAAGACCCTCACTGCACTTACAGCTCCCTGCAGATTGAATGTGGCATAGGGAGAAATGCTGAAGGTCAGTAGTTAGGAGATGAGTAGAGCTCTGCTTGGATTTTTCCAAATTATCTCTATGCATCTCTATGCAGACATCACTTACTTTGTCTCTTTACAGGATGTTTGTACTCGCAAAACTGATACTGTATACTAAAATTTCAAATTATTTTTCTTGAAAATAAATGTTTTTAATAATAATCTTGAAAATAAATATTTTTCTTCACAGTGGCACCTATAGAGTTACAGAGTTATATGTATAAAATTAGGTGCTTTGCTTTTGCTACTTTCTGTTAAGTCCTTTATAGTCTAGGAAATTCAGGTCTTGTAGTACTCAAAAAAACACATTCCCCCAACAGTTCTGCATGGTTGCTCTTCAGTTCTTTTTATGCTTCTGTAATAATTCGAAACATTTTGTTTGCTTTTTCACGGACCTGCTGCTAAACTAATTTTTTTTTAGACCTATGAATTATGAGAGTATGTTTCCATTTTTCAATACTTGTAGTCTGTCTGGATTCATCACCCCATGGTGTGAGGTAAAGTTTTTGTTCCTACCTGCCTTATGTTATTAAGTTGGCTGCTTTGTTTCATCTGCCTGATGTCTTTGATCTCTTCATCCCTGATCCCTCAGTTCCATGTGGTCCTTCTGCAGTTCTTCCACTAACCCTTCACTGAATATCGTAAGTAGATTTTTCTAGCTTCATTATTAGTCCTGTTTCTCTGGACACTTATGAATATGCTGAACATTTGGAGCTTCACTATTTACCTTCTAGGGACTCCTTCACTCTTTCCTCTGATGTGATGTCACTGCCTGTAAGTTATCCATTTCCTGCCTTTGTCCTTTTTTTTTTTAATGTATCATTAAAGACTGGCAGACTCCTAAAAGTAGTGCATCTAAATCGAGTGGTCATATGCATCCTGAAGGGAACTGATGCCACGAGACCTGCCTTGAAAAATCCGTGTTCTCCTTACAACCAGTCCACTGCGTGCCACTTGTTTAAATGAATTTAACACTCGGCATTTTTTGACCTTTTCTCTTTGCTTTCTATTAGAAAAACAAGGTATTAAAACACCAGTGCAGAGTGTGTCTATATAAGCCATTGTGAATTTCTTCTAAACAGAGCAAGAGGAATGATCTCTTGCTTTGTGAGACTCAATAATGCCATTGAAGAGATTCTTCCATGGATGCTACTGGCAATCATTAAGATTTGTCATTCTAAAGCAACACTTGGTTGACTAGATAGAAAGCAAAACTGATTTGAAACTTGCTTCACTGACAATTCCCTGACAAGGACAAGCTGGTTCAGCTCGTGGGTAAGTACGATGGGACCTTGGTGCCTGCATTCTGCTGAAGTCCAAGAAAACATGGATAAAACTGCTGCCTGTGCTTTGATCCTTTCCAGTCCTGGGGCAGAAGTCATTCTGGTACAATTAAGTAGCTTGGTATCTGTCTTATGATGTAGGATTAAAGACTTAGCATTCCAGCACTGGATTCCTGAAAAGTCCAATAAAGAAAATATGTCAAAGGCATACAAATGCATAAGTGCAGTAGCACATGACTCAATACAAAGCAAAGTTGCCAGGACAATTCTGTTTCAGAAATGAGTGATAAGCTGCTTTAATATAATTCTACAGCAGTCATACCCTTTCCTCATCCCAGCCAGAGGCTGGAATACCTTTCTCAGAAGGTCACCTTCCACACTGCTTCTTTTTACAGCCCAATTTGTTAACCTCTTCTCTCAGGCAGTCTGTTGCACAGTATCCTGTCTCCTAGTGACACAAAAAAACCCCCTACCGGGGCTACTAAAAATTCATCATGTGTAATTTGTTGTAGATTTTTTTTCCTTGCTGCCTCCCCAGACTGAGTGCAGTAGCTGTTGGAAATTGAGTGCTTAAATTACATGGCAAACTATGATAAATTTCCAGGCGAAGAACGGTACCAACTGCCAAACCAAACTACTCATTTTCATTTTAGTTGGTCGTAAAAATACAATCAAACATCCTGAATCCCAGATGGAAGTTCATAAAATTTAATTTGTTTCACTCTGTACAATTAAAAAAAAAAAGTGTGTTTTAAAAGTGGTGGGGTTTTTTTTAAGAACCCGTTGCATTTATGTAATTGATTTTAATAGATAGTACTTAATCTGCTTAGCATTTTTCTTTTAAAGTTGTATTTTAAAAAAATTCATTATGCATCAAAATTTGAAAAATAAATTGCAAGGAAATAGTAAGTGTGAAGAAGGCTGCCCATCCCATAAGAGTTTAAGAAGTCAGCTGTAGAAATTGCAGTAAACTACTTTTGATGTTTGTGGATTTTTGGTTTTGCTTTTTATGTTTGTTTGTATTTTTGTTTGTTTGCTTGTTTTTATTTTACAGTGCTGCTGACAAGAGGGCATCTCACACTGATGCCCCTTTGGTTTCTAGTTGGTCACAGCTGCCCTTCAGTCTGCTGAAATGTTGTAGTGCAGACTGGGATTCCAGAAGGGAAAGGTCCTTGGTCACTGTAGATAGAGTGGGAAAGTTGAAGTGCATGGCCCTGAACTCAAGATCTGCGTTCTGATGTTTCCATTACTATAGAAATACAGTACTGAACTGCAGTGGGAAAAAAATCTAGGAAATACTCTTTCCCACAAAGGCCCTTTTATATTCCACTTTTTGTTTATTTCTTGGTCTTCTTAAGAACATGTGATTTTGGCTCTGGTTTCTGCTATTTCTTTTTTTTTTTTCTTTCTTTTCCTGCGTCAAGGTATGGAGTGATATTAAAATAACAGTTTGTTCTTGCTTGATGTTAAAATAACAGCTTGTTCTTGCTCTCAAACACATAATTAGCAGACAGCAGGGAAGAGAGTTATTTTCAAAACCCAAAGAATAGGTCCCCAAATGGATGTCAATTACTGATACACAAAGTATGTAAGCTGTCAAAACTGGTGACTATTTTTTCGTTTGATATCTCCTGTGATGTACAGTACGGGTTTTCTCCTAGAAACTCAGCTTCTTTATGTTATAGAAAAAAAAGGGCTTCAATGATAGGAAATGGTATAAAATAATTTTTCATTTTTTCCCTCAACTTGCTGAATTAAAAGTTCATTTTTTTAATGCTAAGTTATTTCTGTATTCATTAGGTAAATATGTATTAGGAGAAAGTTTGAGGAGTTTAGTGAAGTTCATACTAGGAAAAACACAAACAATGTATTTTAAACATACTAAAAATGTTGCATTAGAAATGTCTTCAGCATACTATAGGCCATGGAAGTAGTTATGTAATTGCTGATAGGAAACCTCAGGCATGGGAATTCTTTATTTATCTCATTAATATTCCAAACATTTTATTAAGGTTCTTTTCATACACACACACACATATATATGTATGTATGTATGTATATTATATGCTCTTGTGTAATACTGGTCTTAGTAAATGGAAGAAGAAAAACTGGATGCAGATTTCCCTGTACCCTACTCCAATGGTTTTGTAGTATACATTTAAATACCACAGGTCATGTATATCTATACCCTCAAAAGAAGACCTACTGCCCCTGGTTTCTACTCAGTTAAGAAATAGAACTGAACTAAGAACTCTGAAAAAAAAGAATCACTAAACAACTTTTTGAGATAAGTTTCAAAGGATAGCCAAGCAGCATGTTTGCAGAATGTCCTTGAAGGACTCTGCTGAGGTATTATAGAGAGATATTAATCTGCTTTCACTGCAGAAGTATCTTTTCTTGAAGAGACTGTTCAGTTTCCATCTAGTTTGTTTGCTAGTTTTTATGTTCAAGTAGAGATGAAGGACTCAGTCCTTCACTGTTCTGGCCTTTGCTTCTGGTGAAGTTCAGCAGCTCTCTGCCATCTTCATTCATTACCTGACCAGCTTTTCACATTCACCTCTTTATTCTCTTGCCACTGCAATGAAAGCAGTTACTCGATGGAGTAAAAGGTTTAATTTGCTTTGTAATACAGCAACAATTTTGTCTTTCTAGTTTGTAATTAGTCATACATTAAATTCACATATTCCTTAGCCAGTGCCTGCAAATCATGAGTTTAATTTCCTGACCCTTTGCTACTTTCCCCTTGCTCCTTTAGGCTTGTACAGCTCTGACCACTTTTGCTTTTTGCTTTTAGGTTGTTATCACAAGCAATACTGATTGATAGTCCAGGGTGGAATGACAATGCAGTGACCCTTTTGTAAGAATCTTGCAAAATAATCCTTCTAAAAGAAGGATTTGGACATAAAGGTTGAACTTGATGATCTTGGAGGTTTTTTCCAACATTTCTGTGACTCCATAAGTGATGAAAGATTGTGTATATAAAGCATTATTTATCTCAGGCTGTAGTGTTTTATTGTAGAGGATTGCTAAAATTGCTATTTTTTTTTTTTCTATTGATGCTGAGTTTTGGCTACAGGCTTTTTGACTTAATGATAGGCTTAATGTATTTATGCTTCGGGACTTGTTTTCTGTATTTTCATATTCAGGACAAAGAGGACTTTAATTCTGACTGATTGTGAACTAAAGTACACTTTTTTCTAGAAAAAAAGTCTTTTTGGGGTCTTTTGGTCTTTGTTTTATCTGAAATCTCTGATCTGTTGTCAGAATTTAATTAACTGCATGTATTTATGAAGTTGACTCTGTGGACTTAGAATAGGCACAGGTAGATGAGCTGGTTATTTATTTATGCTCTAGTTTAGTTCTTATACTATATACTTCTCTTTGGAAAAGTCTTATAAGCCCTTTTGTGCTGAGCTAAGTTGAAACTATAGGAGGCCACCTAGTTTTGGAGTCAGCCTTTGGCAGTATGCTTCTTTATTCCTCCTGAGTGTTTCTAGGAAAAAAAAAAAAAAGAAAAAGAGAAGTTTGGGAACACTCTGTAGCTCTCTTTTCTGGCTCCACAGAAATTACATTTCATTCTTTCATTTATAAGAATTGCTTTTGTTTGCTTCATTAGTTTAATTTTTGATAATAAATGCTATGTAGAAATCTTTCTGAGACAAGTAGTCTTACAATAGCCTCCTCCATTCTGCCTTTTTGGTGACCCACAGTGGGTTACTGGAAGTTCTGTAGAAGATGCTTCCATGAGGTTGTGTGAAATTTCTCAGTTTGGTTGCCCTGCTTTTGGTGTTTTTGGTTTGTTGTGGTTTTTTTTTTTTTTTTGTTTTTTTTTTTTTTTTTTTTTTTTTTGTGTGTGTTTGTTTGAATTTGTTTGGGTTTTTTTGTTGTTTTTGTTTTTAATTCTGTGTCTTAATTAACAAGCCATTTTTACATTTCTGAAATTCTGAAAAGCCTGACATAAACAAGAGGTCTTTTTGTGAGTACTTTAAAAGTTAACAGGCCGTGGATTTTTGCTAATTTTTAATTGAGGCCTGTTACTCTGAATTTTGGTTAAAGAAACTTGCTTTGTTGATGAAAAGTGGCATAGTGAGAATACATTAGAACTTTTAGCACCTTTCAAAGCAGAAAGGTTGATAAAAGTGCTTTGGCAGTAGCTGTCCTTTCATGCAAACTGTGGATGCTAATGGACATGGAAGGTGTGAAGGAAGAACATAATAAAAATAGTATACAGAGTCTTGCTCCTAGTGCCACTGTAATCAGGAATTTCTTTTTGCCTCATGCTTCTGTTTGAAGATTTTATAGCATGAATGCTGCCTAACCCTTGTTTTGGAGAACAAAGCACACTTATGGCTTTATAGACTGGGTGTTTCTACAGACTCCTAGGAATAAAGAAAGCCTATTACATTTAACAGCATCTCAGGGAAAGTGTCAGATTGTCTCCTGAATGTGATAAAACGTGGGAGAGTTATTTCTGCCTGTGTCATGGTGTTTTTAGCTTAGTTCAGCAACCAGAAAACTCTGATTCTGCTGTGTTGAGAACTGCCAGTCTCCTTGCTGTTGTGAAAATCCCCACTATTAATTATTGAATTTTTATCAGGAAAAATACTTCTTTTTAAAATACCAGCAAACCCTATCACATCATATCAAGACAATTATTGTAATATAAAATTGAATATGGGACTCAGCAATCATGTAAGACTGTGGGATTTAAGGGAAAAAATTAGAATTGAAAAGAAAATATTTCCAAGCAGTTTTTTTATTAGGCAGAGTAGTGAAAATCCAGGGAAAATGTGCAAAAGTTCTGTGACCTGCTCATGGTTATTGCTGACTAATGGTGTTATTATTTAATTACTGCCCCAGTATTTGACCAACATTTCATTACTAAGATATTTTGCCATTGTTTCACAATCTCTGCTAGATTAGAACTTTAAATAGTTTTAATGCTTCTTACTTTAACCCAAGCTTATTGTTTTAGAAAATTAATTTGTCAAGGTGTCTTCCACATTCCATCAAGTCCACAGAGGATATCATGGTTAATGAGGGCACCATTTGAGGCGTTCAGTTAATTGAGCAGATGTTGTGGCCATTTCTATAAGGTGAACTGTACATCTGTTCTCAAGATGCTGGCACTGTGTCATTTTAAGGATAACCTGAATTAGCATATCCTTTATCCTAACTTAGAGGTTACTGGTGTTTTCTCAACTTTTTTTTTTTCTTTTTCACATATATACTTCCTCTTCCATAAATCTTTGCTTCCCTTATGCCATTTGGATTTATGTCATTTGTCTGCTTAGGCTTCTGAACTGATATATACAATAACCAACAGTGCTGCAAGGGAACTTGGTTGCATCTAGAAGGGATGACATTGGTTCTGGTTGTACAGTGTAGTTTAAGAATAATTTGAAGTTTGGGCCATTAAAGCACAGTCATGTTGAAACAAGCACAGGGGAAAGATTTGAGACAGCTGGTGATACTCAGTCCAAGTGTAATGTTTAGCTAGTACAGAAAAAAAATAAAAATCTCTCTCCATCTTATATGAGAAGTAGGGATATGTCACTGGAATGACTTTATGTGGAAAGAAAGGGGAATAAAGATGAACATTCTACTGTCAAAAATCATCATAACTATATTAAGCTCCTTCTTAAAGCCCCTTCTTAAATGTCTTAAAGACATTTTATTTCTTACAGCTGAGACTGTCCTACCTGTTTCCTCAGAAATGTTGAACTATTTGTTAAAAGATATGATGGTGTCTTTAAGAAGGGCCTTTTTTTCCCCCATAAAATCATTCCAGTGACATATCCTTATTTCTCATTTGAGATGTAAAGAGAGCAATGTCTGAACGCATTTAGCTATTAACCAGAAAAAAACAATTTCTTCTATATTTTATGAAAAGAAAAAATTATTTTCTTTGAAGAACAGACTTTTGAGTATCCTAGACAATACCTTCAATTTGACTATGCCTTACAAAATGCATCACAAATTATTTCAACCACAACCTGCAAATACAAGAAAAATGCAAGTAAGTTACAAGGTTTACCTTATGATCTATTGCAAGTCTGACAAAGATGATGAATGGGACATAATAAAAAAGACCAAAGGAAAAATTTGAGTGAAGAAAAATGTGAAGGGTGTCCTGAAGCTCAAGGCTTGTAAGTAAATAATATTATTTTTTATACTATTTATACATAAAGTGAAAGAATAGAAATTATAAGCCAAGGAGAACAGGTGGTTCTTCATGTTGACTGAAGAATGTCAGGGAACTGTTAAAGAATCATATTTTGGAGGAACAGGAAAGGACAAGTTCTCAGAATCATGGTAAAGAATGAGGCTAATAAAGTTCAATAGAAATGCATCACAAACAAGTGGATGATTGAGTAGATCCCTGGGAGAATCTGTAAATATAATGGGCTTGTTGTACTGTTATTTAAGCAAAAAGAAAATTGCAAGATAGAAACTGTTCTAGTTATGATTGAACAGATATCCTCTGAATTTCATTAGACTGCATTGGAAGAACATCCAGGGGAGCAAGGATTTATTAAGACTCAAGAAAACGGAAAATCTTGTTCCTGTCCTGAAGATATATATAAGTCAAATCTTGTGTGAAGAAAGGTGTCATTCAAGAATTAAGTCACAAAGTGTAGGAAAGGGCTTGCTGCATTGAATGGGGAAGCAAGAACTAACCACTAATACATTTCTGAAGCAAATTGTAACCTTGTGGTTGAATGCTTACTTTGCAGGCTAGAATAAAATAGTAAGTAGGACTGAAAAAAAGGGCAAACTTCTGTATTATATTTTTTTTGAAAGAATGCATTGATCAGCTGCAGCAGATGATTTACAGTAAGCTCCATCTTTTTCTGAACTGATCACTGAGAGTGCAAAAACCATGTAGGAACAGATTCTCAGGTTTTGTTCTGTTTCTTCTACTACCAAAGTGCTGTTTTCAGGTTTCTTCCCATGTTCTCATTGCTCAGGAGTTGTTTTATACTAGTAATTAACAAGGAAAATCATCATTCTACTGGAAGGTGGCCCTGGGGGTTGGAACAAGATAATCTTGAGGGTATCTTCCAACCCAAATCATTCTGTGATTCTATGATCTTTTTTCATTGCTCCTTAATAAAATATTGACTTGCATTTTCATAGGCAATTTTTTTTGTTTCTGTGTCCTTCCCATATTAAATATTGTGTATTAAAATCAGTTATACCATTTAAGCCTTCTTGGTAAATAGCAATACAACCTAGTTGAGGTAGGAAAACAGTTAATTCCATGATGTGAACAGGGAAACTTCCATAAATACCAGGAGAAGTTGCAACCAATAACCAGTTTTCCTGGGGCTGTTCTCAGATCCATAATGGGTAAAAATTTATTTTATTTCCATGTCCCAGTTCCTAAATAGTTTAAAAACAGTTAGGTTTTTAAAGTCAAGAACTGCTCAACGTTGTCTTTTTCCAGCACTCACAATTTTTGAATAAATTTTTGGGTACTCTAGGGCATTCTCCATATACTGCTGTTTCTTTTTTCCTCTCAGCAAAGGAAACAGCTCTGATGGATGTGAATCTATGCAGTACTTTCCAGAGGGGATCTTAGGCCATGTGTGCTTGGCTCTGGTTGCCAGCCAGGAATCTGGCTGAGTTCTGCTGGAGGCTGGAGATAAGAGCAGGTTCAGAGACACCCAGCCTCCACAGAGATGCTTGCTGCTATTAGTCAATCTTCTCAGTGATGAGTTCAATTGGATTAAAAAAATTTGCTACTCAGGTGCTGGGAAAAGAAGCTTCTTGAAAGAAGTCTGCTACTTTGCTTGCAGAATCTTCCATCCCCTAATCACTCTCCTGCTTTGATGAGGGCACACAGAAGATGGTTTGCTGTTCATAACTGCAGTTATATAAATATAATTTTTAATTTTCATCCTCATCATGTTTTCTCTTAATTAATCTTTAATGGCAAATTAAGTTTACTTCTTCTGAGCCCATGTTTTTCTCTGCAGAGTCTTTATCTTAAAATATACACCACATGTACCAGTGAACGACTGGCTCAGTAATATGGGTTAAAGCTGGTTTTGCTCATTTAAATTTTCCTCTATAGTCTCATTTGTACTGTGCAAAATAGGGCAGAGGGATCATATATCATGAAGATAAACCTGTCAGAGCAACCCAAAGACATCCTTTTGGGAAAAAAACCCCATAGTATTAAAATAATAGATATGCAAAACCCAGCAGAGTGTTTTTACAGAAATTGCTATAATTCAGTCAGGCCTAGTTTATCTGTGTTTAGATTATTTCTGTATAGCTATAGCTTCTATATAGGATATTTTTGCAATGAATTTTGATTTTTTCCTTTTTTTTTCTTCTTCCCCTTAGAGGATTCTAATTTTACTCTTTCAGCTAGTGAAATGAAGAGTAGCAGTTCAAATTTGTATTTTCTCAGACCTTGTATTGTCCTCTGTCAGCATATGGCACAGTACAGCTGAGTATCTGTTTTCAACTGTTTATCCTTAAACAAGTTAAATAAAGTAATAAGATGTAAATATCAGGTAGCATCTTTAACTTATATTGTCCAGCAATTTCTTTTGGAGTTAATTATTTTAAATGTTGCTCTCTTGAACTCAGCTGTGAGTTTCAAGCATATGTGCATTAGGCATAGTAGTACAATAGAGGGGGTAATTCTGGCCTTTTAATTTTTTTGGTTCCTTACTTGTGTGGCTGCCACTTGAACTAGAAACAACTTTGCATCTTTACATGCAGTCATTCTTTAGGCAACTTTACTTTTCTCTGCTTGAGAAGGCAGGGTGAGCAACTTGGAGCATGCTGATGGCGAATGCAGTTTGTGGCCAGCTCGTGCTTTTGTGGCTGGAGTTAGGTGGTTCATAACTGTTCTAGCAGATGTGTCACAGAGGGCTTTTTCCTCTCATAGCATGTAAGACCAAAATGCACATACATGTGGGTATGCATACACAAGCTAACAAAAACCTCAGACTTTTTTTTTTTTCTTATTCTTATAGAAAGTGGTAAAACAATTTCAGCAGATTTTTCATAAAAAGTAATGAGAAATTGAAAAGTATAGAAAAATACTGCTCTGTGCCTTCATGTTTTCCTTTTTTTTTTTTTTCTTGAATTGATTATGGCTTGAGCTGCTAGCTCCTGACAATATAATTCTTATAAATGCACTCCCTTTAGTCTGCTGAGATTGAAGGATGAGTTCTGAAGAGCATACATTCATACATTGCAAAAACAATTACTTCCACTAACTCAAGAAAGTTTTGATGTAGGATTTGCTTGTTTGTGTGTTTTTACATTTTCTTTCTATTTAAAGCACTGCAGTCACCTTGTCCTTTTTACCCACTTCCTAGAAGAATATGAAGAATTATCTTGCTCACTTTCTCCTCTAGGAAGTTTGCTTTATTTGATAAGGAAAAGGAAATCTGAGGGTCAGCTGTGGCAATATTTCAGCCTTTCTGATATTTAGTTGGTTAGCAGATAAAGACCAACAGAATTCATCTCCTCCTTGGCACCTTTGAGGTAAGATTACTGTGTTCCTTGGAGCAGAAAACATGACTTAGAAAAATTTACAAGCCCCATTTTGTTATTTCTGAATCTCGATCATGGTGCACTAGGAAATGTGTGTGTCTCTGTAGCTGTAGAGACATATGCAACACTTTACACATTGAGCATTTAGCATCTGTACAATTTGCTGGTAATATAATCAGACACAGATGCTGTCATAGAATATATCCAGTGAAAAGATGTTCAGTTCTTTTCTTGCAGTTAACAGTTGGATTGGCAGCAATACTGATTTTCCCCCACTAGAACTCCCAGTTAAAAGGGTTAGAAGCAATGTGTAATACCCAAGTTAGGATAAAATCACTTCACAGAAGTTAAAATGACAGCATCTGGTAGATGAATGCCTACAAAAAAGCAAACTGCAGAGCAGCCTTGAGCCAATTTTGATTGGGAAAGTAGAATAGTTTCACATGAATGGACTTTTCAAACTGGAAGGATTTTTGTTTGTTTGCTTGTGGAAATTGCATGTGTCACTGAGGATTTTCCAAGTCTAGCAAGTCAAAGATAATAAATAGTATTAATAATTACAATTTTAAGTCCTCTGATAATTTCAGTTGCTTTTCAGAACATTTAACATTTCCTAGATCCTACAATGCATTCTTTTGAATAATATTAAAGGCTGTAGTCTACAGAATATGGCAGTTCCACTGTCTACACTGTGGCCAAGTCTCACCTCTGATGAGAGATTTGAGCTGCACAAAGGGATCACTCTGCATCTGTCTTTTGATTGCAGGTATAGTATTTCCCTCAGGATTTCAGAAACCATGTCATCCTTAATCACTCCACTGATTTTGTGTGACTTGCACAAGGGGCCAAATTTCCATCTGCTGTCTAGGAGGCTGCAGATGTCTAAGAGCTTATATGATGTGTGCATATGTCTGGTTAACATCTGAAATATTCAACAACGTAGGCTGCTTGGTTGCTTTAGACCATTTCATTCCAGTATAAATTTGAGCAGTCTTTGGACAGAAAATTTTGATGCACTGGTATCGCTGTTTTGTGCACACACTCACTCAGATACAAACTGGTATTAAGATTTACAGGTCTCTGCTGAGCTGTTAAACAGAAATTCAACTTTCTGGGAAGGAATCAGCCCCCCTGCCCTTCTGCAGCAAGGAGGATCCAGTGATCTCCCTCTGCCCCTCTGGAGTGGAAATTATGCTGTCATGGCTCCATCCTGGTGTCAACACAGGACACTGCTCTCTGCTTGCCACTTGACTTTCAGCTTTGCTCTTAGTGTTTCTTTTTTTTCCTTACTTAGCTGGAACAGCATTTGTTTACCATCTTGACTGGAAGATATTTTTCTTCCTTTTCCATCTAGTAATCAGTCTAAGTCAGAAAAAATGTCCTTTTTGCTGCTGTTAGTCATTTCAGCATGACTGCATTTGCTCTGTCCCGTGAAGTTCTGGCAAGATGCAGGACAGTTTCTCAAAGGGTACTGACAAAGGAAACTCAAATTCCCCTGGTTTCTCCTGGTCTTGGCATTTCCCAAGGATCTTTGAAAGGCCTTCCATCTTCACATGTGGCTTAGTTCCCCATACACTTCCCAGCATCCGAATTACATACATGTTATGTGTGATTTAAATTAGCTGATATTTTATCAGTGGAAGAAGAGGAAGAAGTTGAGAAGGTTAGGGAGCTTTCCAAGGCTAAAGAATCTAGGGGTGGAAAAAGAGGGATAAAGCAAGAGCAACAAAATAATACCAGATGTGGAAACTGGTAAGGATAAAAAATATACAAAAAAAAGAAAAAACAAAACAAACCCAGAAAGAAATAAAAGTGGGAAAGGCAAACAATGTAGAAAATGAGATCTAGTCTGACTTTTCTGATAAATTTTTTTCTGTTGTATGACTGTACCCAGAAGTCCACACTTGAGGGACTAAGTCCTTCATCATAAAGAATGCTCTTTTCCATTGGAACTGTTCTGTCTATTTTACTAAGTAGTACAGGTGACTGGGTAAGTTTGGTCACTCACCTGGGCTCATCAGTTGAAATTTTCAGGCTTTCATTTTTATGTAAAGACTTTTCATAGCAGAAGTTCCAGCTCAGTTACAGCAGCCTCTTTTATCTGGTACTACAGAGTGTGCTTTCTGCACCCCTATTAATGACTTTCTGCACATACTGGAGTTAAAATAATTTTTGAAATAAAAAAGCAATGTTGAAATAAGAAAAACTTGGAATAACTTTTATCTTCAAATCCCTGTTGCAAATATGGCCCTTTACTTTTAAGAGGATAATAATATGTTTCCTTGGGTTTTCAAGATAATCATAAGACCTATGTGGGTTATATAAGCTTTCTTGAGAGACCTAATAATCCATGGGAGACAACTGCCTGTTGAGATTAATCCATTTTTATTTTTTTGAAAGCATAAAAATATGAAGCTTTTCCATTTAAGTCTTGGAGTTAGATGTAGAAAGCATTGAAAAACTCCTTTTTTTTTCCCTCCTGCAAAGTTGAAAAAGACATTTGCAATTATGGTAATGTGCTCTGAATGAGCTTTTGGGGGGTGGGGGGATGGGAGAGTTGAAAGACTAGATTACATACACTTATACCTGCTTGATTAAAGATAAAAATAGTATCTCCTACTGATATACTGTTTCATCACACAGCACACTGCTGAGGCACATTTTCAAGCTATTAGAATTTCACAAGTCTGTGAATCTCACTTCAGGAATGGTTTCCTTGCTAACATGTATCTTGTGAATGTAGATAGATAGAAAATAGTGTTCTGGAGATACACCACAAACAAATGCCCCTTGTTCATTTTTCCTTTCATGGCAGAGTCTTGATCCCATCCAGAATTATGGTAGCAAAATTGTCTACAGCCAAGACTTAGGAATAATTCATCTGTCAGTTTGTTTTCCTATTGCATTTTTTGCATAATTGTCCTGGCCTTTCACTTTCAATTTATCTGGTTTAGCCCTTTCACTAAGCTGTTCTTATTGGTATAGAAGATGTCAGTGTATATATTGCCCTACTTTCAAAGGAATGATTCTTTCTGACAGTAGGAATCATGCAGGAGACATCTCATATTTTATATGTGATGAAAAAAATATATTTCACTTCATGGCTAAGAAAGGATAGTGAATGCCCTTGAAGGATATATTTTCAAAATACTGTGTTAACTGCTTCGAAGTTGATGCTTTCTGTGTGTTGCAGTCCTAGGAATGCGCCCACAATAAATCTACAGATTGTCAAACTAATTTTGGGTTTAGATGTCAGCACGTTTGGTCAGATGGTGTTTTTTAATAAATTGACTAGATGGCGGTGTGCAGGTGCCAGAACACAAAACACGGATATGGATTTAGGATATTTTGCACTAATGTCTTCAAGAACAGCAAGAGTAACAGTATGTTTTTTAGGAAAATTCGGATTTAATTTTATTTAAATATTCATTCTGTTGGAACTTGTATTCGTAGAGAAATTTACATGGCTAGTGAATGTTTGGGTTTCTCAAATTTTCTCTTTTTGGAAACACTGGATTATTTTTCCTTTTGGGGTTTAGCTCATGGATTACAGAATACAATCGTATATCTTTGTTATGGAATGAAAATGTGTGCTTTTATCAGTAACTTTCCAAACATATTTGGATTTAATGCAGTTTTACACTCTTAGTCCACCTGAGACTTTGTATGTCCAATCCTGTTTCAGGGCTGTTTCAGGGCTTCCATGAACACAGTTATATATTGCATTCTCTGAATTTAAGAAGATGCTTACTAAAACACAGCCATCAGATGAATGCTGTTTGTCTAACATAAGAAGTAACAATTTCAATGAAAGCAGAACATCTAAAATTAAATGATTGCAGGAAATATTGCATCTAGTGAGGCATGACTTAGCATGACCTAGAGGACAGTTCTGAGGACACAATTAACTTTATCACATAAAAATGAGTAATTATTTTACAAGGCAGACAATACTAAATAGAGAATATGCAGTGTAATCTCACCACTTGAATTTGTTTATGAAGCTGTTAAAATGTGAAAGTGAATCTAGCAGTATTCTGGGATTGATTGATTGCTATTACAGCAAGTGAAATGTGCAGGTTTGGGCACTGTAGTCGGTGGAACTGGCTGAATTTCCTAAAGGAGAAGGCAGGAAATGTGGAGACTAAAGAGCTTGTTAAGGGAATGAAATCATCAGTCACTTGCAGGGGGCAAGGAGAGTAGGAGGGCTCCAGTATTTCCCCCAAAAGGGAAGGAAAGTGGTTTGGTTGTTCAAACTCCCCATTCACAGTGATGCTATCTTAATATGACACAGAACTTCCCAATTACATAACTTTGGTTCCCTTGGGGTGTGTTTCACAGGACCTAGGCACTTTTATTTGTCCTGCTGGTGGCACTTCAGAATCCTGGCATCTCACTGATACTGGCTGGGCTGTGAGGACCTGTCATACTTCACAAATATTGGAGTTCACCTGCCACTACTGGTAATTACATTTTGTGGGGTTTGTGTTCCCCTAGGACTCATTTCTGTGCAATCTCTTTGCAACATACCTCATCTCCCCAGTTTTTGTTTCTAACTCTGTATTAGGTTCTTACTGGTTTGAAAGTATCACGAAGAGGAAATGTTCTTCCATGGGAGAGTCATAACCTTCTTTAAGGAAAAGGAGAAAATAGGTAAAAATACTGAAAGTACTCCATTTCTTGCAACAATAGTGTTGTAAGAAATTATGAATTACAGCAGTTGTGATACAACCTTGCAATCAGATCACATTTTTGGCTTCTATTTGGAGGATATTATTTGCCCAGGACACATTTTCTCATGCCACTGCTATCTTTATCTGCTTTTCTAAGCCAGCTGCTATCATAACAGCAAACCACCCCAAATGTAGATGCAACTGAATGGCTTCCCCAGGGGCATATTGGTTCTGAAAAAACAGACAGCAGTAAACAGGAGAGTAATGCCCTTCAGGGATATCAAATGTCTTGCATTTGAAGAAGGAGCGTCCTCTGAGGAGCAGAAGCCTGTGTCATGAGTGTAACTCTACTTTGGTTTCTGTTTACCCACCAGCCTGCTCTCCAGTTTTCCCATATTTCAGTGTTCCTTGTATTTATTTTCCAACACACCAAATATTCTGTGAGTCACACTGAGATTTGAAACCTAAAAAATCAATTCAAGCAAAGTGGACTAGATAATAAGTTACTGAAGAGGGGATAAAATTTAATTAAGGTCTTAATTGTAAATCAATGGTAAAGACAAGAACCCACCCACCAAGCCATGAGTTTGGATCTGACCTTGCATGTACATTGAGCATAAGTTGTCCAGACATAATTAATGCTACCTTATTTTTTTCTCCTCAAGGAGCTCCACTACTACATTGAAGCTTATGTATAGAAAGAGAATAAAGAAACCTCTGTAATTAATTTTAAATTAGTCTACTGCTGTATATACTGTACCTCCTTCCTCACTCCATTTTCTTACAGGTCCTTCAGTTTTGCTTTGTAAAAATTATTTAAATGTAGTAACAAATTTTCTTCTCAAATGTTAATGACTTATTTATCAGTGTAAAGAATCCTTTAGACAGTGTAAAGAATGCATGCAAAGAAGTGGAAGAAAACCACTGATTTGAAGCAAATTTAATGTTAAAACCAGACTCCAAGTAGCCTTTTAAATTACTTATGCTCTTCTACTGTGTTTTCCCTCCAGTACACAGTGACCTCCAGCACTTTACTATTTTTAGGAAGATCCTGGGTGTGGTTTTAAGATAGCACTGTTTTATTTGCACTTTCAAACATACTAAATGGTACCAGGATTTGCAAGATGCAGGCTGATGTTGGATCTCATCTACAATGCAAAAAAAGAAACAGGTGTTAGCAACTGCAGTATGAATATTTTCTTGCACTATTTCTTTGTCAAGCAGGTATTTTTAGCTTAAATATACCCTTAGTTTTTGCACTCAGGATTTTATGCAGCTCCCCTGGATACAGTGATATTAGATCAAGCCCAAAATGTTTATATGAAAGCAGTTTGGTAGCATTGATACCCTGTGATTACCCAAACAACAATGCAGGCTGCAAAAAGGAGCCAGAGGCAGAATAATTTAATTTCTGTAAGTACAATGAAATGGATTAAGTTCTCCTGGTTACAATAAGACTTCAGAGATCCTATAAATTGGTTTGCACTGGAGCACCAGGAGATCTCATTTAAGTGACTTTATCAACTGGTACTGAAGATCAGTGCCAGAAAGAAACATATAAAACAGTATAAACAAAGCAGGTACTAATCCACACCTGTTGATGATGTTTGAACTCCCACAAGTTTGAGGACACAGAATTCAAAACTGGAATGAATAATGGCATTATTTCAATCCCATATACACCAAGAAGTAGTGCTAATTGTGTCACACCTTTTTTAATTCTTGGTTGCCTGATAGGCACAGTGTCCAAAGAAAGAGGGTAGTGTTGATTTTTCTGCTCTTCTTTAGTAACTGGATTGATACCAACATTAGCATGGTCTTTCAGCTGTCTAAAATCACAGCAGTTTTGTGCCACTGTTAAATTGAGCTATTAATTTTAATATTAAATTTTGAGGTTTTAATGGTTAATGGAAACTAATGGTCATTTAAGTTATATGGAAATAAAATAATTATGCAAGGAAAATGCATTAATTCAATTAGGGACAGTTATGGCTGTAATATTTTCAAGATATCATTGACAGAACAAAGAAAAGCTCAGCTTTGATTTTCAGAAGACTGGGAAACCTTTACTTTCAGATTACAAGCTAAAATTAAGACTTTGGAATACCAAAATGGACGTTGGTAAGAATAATGTAAGAAAAGTACGCATCCAATTTTGCTGAAATGCTGTGTAACTTGCCAGAAACTGAGTTACTACAAAGATTATTTGCATTACCTGTTGCTTAAACTAAATTACTCCTTTTGAATCTGGAAGTAGTGGGATACCAATGAAAGTGTCTCAGTGCTTCTTTTATTTGATTTGTACTCAAGAAATTGCAGCTGTTAAGTGTCTTTCCACTGAGTCTCTTGCTTTTAGTAGCGAGCCTCTTGTGTCTGTCTGACATAATAAATCATCACATGTCCTTGCTGACATTATCCTAGATAAAGGTTGTTTGCTCCCCTAGATTTATAAATATTAATACAGACACAAGGGTTCATTGCTCCCACAATTTTATGTGGTAAAGAGGAGTATGCACAACCTCGGGCACTCTGTTGCCAGTGGACTTTCAGTGGAAATACATTTTGTTTCGTGATGGTTGTATTTTAGAAAGTCTTTGTAGCATCTTTCACAGCTTTTTAATGCTATCATTGAAGTGATTGTCAGGTGGCTCCCAGCATTTGGATATTACAGCACCAAGCCTGACAGAGTTCAAGATGTGTTTGGACAGCACTCCTGGGCACATGATGTGACTTGGGGATGCTCCTGTGCAGGGCCAGGAGCTGCTCTCAGTGATCCTTGTGGGTCCTTTCCAGCTAAGCTTATTCTGTGGTTTCCTCTGGGAGAATGACCCTCACCTACCAGAGGCCATGGTTTGGTGTATGGACATGGCCCAAGCAGGATGTGTAGGCACTGTGACACAATGAATCAAAAAAACTTGCTTCAAAGTACAAAGCTTTCCCATTATTATTTACCTGCTATGGTATTAGTGATGATGATGATGATGATGATGATGATGATGATGATGATGATGATGATGAATTTTTTGTGCAGTGAAGTGTAATATTTATTGGGAAAAGGCTACTCAATCTCATATAAAGAAAAGACTTTATTTTTTTTTTTTTTAGGTTAGTAGAGTTTGAATTACTGTAAAGTTCATAATACAAAATTAAACTTTATGCAGTTAAAAATTTACCACCATAGCTCTTCTAGTTCTACACATAGCTTTTAGTTTACCATATTTAGGTCTGAAAATGTTGAAAGGTAGTCGAAAGAAAAGCCAGAAAGAAAAGCCCTTCTCATTCTTTGGGACTTTTCTAAAAGGAACCAATCTTAAGTGTTTGTAGAGTATTCAAAATGTATAATACTATATGGATAGCTTTTTTTAAGATATAGAGAGGATCTCTTTTGAATGGAGCTATAATTAATGAAGCAGGATAAATTAGCAAATGCATGTAACATTTTATTAAGTCTTATTCTCTAACTACTTAAACATAGTATATTTATATAATTTCTTCATATATAATTTCTTCAGAATTTTAGTGGCAAATTTCACTTTATATTATAAACAAAGAGACTTCCACCCTCTCACCATGCAAACAAGTCATCATTGCTAATTATGTGGATAATGAGGAAGCTTTAACTGTACTTAGCCTGATCTTTACTTTCCAATTCAGTCAGTCAAGAATAATATCCTAAGAGCTCAGAACAATTCAAAGGCAGCCAACTGCAAGGTTTTATCAGTCTTTCACATTCTGGTTATGTAAATATTTGCCTGATATTGCATAAAAGTTGTAAGTATGTACTGTAGCAGTATTCATAGCATAATGGTCTAAGAAAATATTTCACAGCAACCAAATACTTTTTATTCTTATTCTTATTCTTATTCTTATTCTTATTCTTATTCTTATTCTTATTCTTATTCTTATTCACTGCTGACATTTTCTTTCGAGTCTTGGTGTTTGTGTGCATACCTGGAAATCTCACTGCATTAACAGAATCCCAAAAAATAACATGAATGCTCTAACCTGCCCTGCTATGGAACTCTCTGCCTGGCCTGCAGTTCACATGAAACATCCCTCTGATAACATTTCAGCCCCTGCACAACACATACTGGGAATGGTGTATTTGTAAAGGTGACACAGAATCCCGCTCAGAGACATGTCTGGTTTGTTAAACCCACAGAGAGCTATTTCAGGTGACAGTAAAATATGAGTAGACAACACAGTTACAAATGATTATAGCAGAACAGCTATGCTTAAATGGCACTATGGTTGCAGCTAACAAGGTATTTGTTGCTCTTGTTTGTCTGACTTCCTGCTTCTCTCAAGACAAGGTGTAATTCTATTTCAGACCTTGCATGAATTTTAATTTTACTGTTAGTTGAGTACTTTGTAACTGCTCACCAATTTCAGCTGTTACAGGCTTGCTTTGTTTTTCACCTGGAAACCCCTCTACCTCTGTTCTATACGGGCCCTTTCTCATTAGAGGACAGGTTCACTTTCTGAGCAATATAAACATTATCTTATTTCACTAGGAGTTGTTTACTGCACTCCCCTCCCCAGGCTTTAACCAGGGTAATGCAAGACCCAAAAGTATTATTTCATGGCAGGTGCACAGAATTATCTAATGCATGGAGATTTTCTACTCTAAGCACATTACATTGCTTTTTAATGCCAGCATGTTCATTTAGAGATGTCTAAGATCACTTCTGAATAGGAAACACAATTCAGAGTAAATGGCTGGATAGAAGAAATGGGTTTCTGTGTTGTTGGTTGACATCTCTTGAAAGGATGCATGAAGGTTTGAGGATGGTTCCTTGGGTGTCTGTGATGTTCTTGAGGAGAAGAGAAAATGAATAGCCTATTAGGGTACCCCATACATACCCCATTAGAGCTGTCCCTGTGTTTCTGTAAAACACTC
This sequence comes from Cichladusa arquata, assembly GCA_026413545.1. NCBI lineage: Eukaryota > Metazoa > Chordata > Aves > Passeriformes > Muscicapidae > Cichladusa > Cichladusa arquata. The sequence continues at coordinate 51,932,896 of JAOTQP010001652.1, forward strand.
TCTCTTGTGGTAGTGGTCATGGTGTCTCTGCCTGAGGCTGGAAAGTCTCCATCAGCCAAAGGATCTCAGCATGAACATCTTTGATGTTATATGCCCTATTGCTTGATAGCTTTTATTTCCAAGTGAATAGCGAGGATTTCGTGGGAAGATCTGAGTACTTTTATACCTCAGGGTGCTAGACAGTTGTGAAAGTGGCTCCACAAGAAGGAATTAGATATTGTAGACAGATGGCTGCAAATTCCTAAAGGAGAGAGATTTAGATTCTGTCAGAATCTTGTCAGTGTCTTAGTGCTGTGTTGCAAAAATCCCTTATATTATTCTGATTTTAGACATTCTGATGTTTACTTTGTCTTTAGTTTAAGGTATGATTCACTAATTACTGAGTTTGCCAACAAAAATAGTGACAGTAGGAAGGTACTTAGAGTATTTTAAGTTCTAGGCTTAACTGTGACACTGTGAGAGCGGCATCTATAGTTGCATTCAACTCTTGTGAATTCTTGAGAGGCCACAACCCCAGTAGAGCACTTATTGAGCATTGCAGTGAAACATCCCAAAAATATGTCTAATAATGCACTCTGAAATCTGAGCGAGCTGTGTTGGTTTAGAAAATGGATTTGGATGTAATAGATTTGGAATATTCTGCAAAATTCAGCATTTCGACAATTTTTAAGAGCTTCAGTTTTCATCTAGTATCCTGACTTCTTAAAAGGTATTTATGAAGCTTGATTCACTCCATAGGTTTATATTGTATGTCTGCAAGTATAGTGAGAGAGTAATGTGCTAGATAAAGAACAAATTGGAAAGTTACTGTAGACATAGTACATAAATTCAGCTTGAGAATATAATCTTTTGTTGTTAAACTAATAACCTTGTTCAGTGAATTAAATCATTCCCTAAGATGACTGGCACCCTTTTAAAAGGTGGTTTATCATTTTCACTTCATAAAAATACGAAAATTGAGACACTGATATGTTGCAGTTCACTTTTCATTCTATGTTTATCTCAATGGCAAAAAGAACAAGAATGAGTATGTAAAGCAATGTTCACTGAGACTTTTGTCCTGAAAAAATGAATGCCCTTATAAAAATGACTCTCTGCTTCCCACATACATCAGAGTGCTTCTAAAGGATTTAAGGATAGGCATGGGCTCTCCTGAAATAATCCTTATTTCATAGTTATCTGTCTACCTGATTCTGTTTCAGTTGATCTTAGTCTAATTGGATGATCATATTCTTGTTTTCTTTCCTTGCCAAACAAGTCAGTCATGGTCCATTAAATACTGAGAAGAGGCATAACTGTCAGTGTTCAAAAGCTCTGTTCCATCTTAAACATCTAAATATCCCCTCTTCCAGTTGTTGCACTGCAAACATTAATCAAAAGAATCAGAAAATTCAAGACACTCAATGAACTTAAGAAAATAAAGTTAATACTGAAATGTTTTCATTTTTAAGATATTAAGAAACAACCGTTTCCAACTTGACAAGAGTAAATGCATCCAAAATCAGATGTTGTGAAGAAATGAGGCTCTTGTACCCACAGGTGAGAACCTGTGCCACCCTAACTGCTGTGATGCAGAACTCTTATTTTGTTACCAAGGTTGTTTTGTTTCAAGTATGTAACAGTGCTTATATTCCAAAGATAACACATTTTCTCTTTAGTATGTTCATCACCTGTGATTAGGTAAAACAAGCTTTAGATTTACATGGTGAAATTTAGGCTGTTAAAATAAGGAAATGTTGAAGAAGTTTTTTTAAAGTCTCTTCTGTAATCCTTATCAAAGGTGTATTTTATGATTTTATTCTTTGGATTTTTTTAATTATTAAAAATATTTCAGACCTAAAAAGAAAGAACTTTCTCACTCTACCTGTTTCCTGGAAGATACTGACCAGACAATGTTAGAAAATGGGATCAGAATGCTCAAGGATGTTCTTGCAACTACCTCATTGTGCAGAAGCCGAATAGCTCAAACTCTAAATACATGTTTAAGCCATAACATAGTTTGAAATATATACTATTCTTTTGTGAGATAGCTCTGAGGCATGTTTTTTCCTTTGCTCTCAGAATAGAGACACTTTCAAAGAGAAACATGAAGGAGGGCAGTAAGGTGGTGCTTCAAAAACACAAGTAGTCTGTGTTCCTCAGTTGCTTTCTTTCCACCCTACTACTTCAACACACTTGTATTTAAATTGTCTTTTATTGATTTGGTTTATGTCCTTGGAAAATAGCTTTTCATTGTCCACTTTACTTTTCTAATATACATATTTATTTTTTATTCCTTATTAGCTTTAATGAACAAGATTGTTGTAGTGCATTTTAGACCTATTGAAACTGTAATTTTATGTCATTGCTTTTAAATAAATGTTTCTTTATATTTTTTTAACAAGTTCTGCTATTTTATGGAGCTGTCTGTTTAATCAGGAAACTTGACAATAACTTTTTCTGGTTCAAATTCTATCTTCTACTGTGTTCTGAAAAGTTTATCTAGAAAGTCATGAATATGGTAATTTCTACTTCTGAGCAGCTTTTTTTATGCTATTTTTGTTCCACAATAGTTGGATGTATAGTTCTAAGTGAGTAGGCACAGTATGAGCACAAGATGGAGAAATGGTTTTCTTATAAAAAAGTAAGCTGTAAAATGAAAATAATTAAATGATAATAATACAGTAATCATGTTTCTAAATTTTGCAGTGTTAATTCAAGCATCTAATTCTAGTGTGACATAGTACTTCTTAACAAAGAATATTTTTAAACAGAGTTAATCTTCTAATGGGGGATAGCTGTCACTTAAATTTTGTGGATGAATGATTTTCAAGGAAAGAAGAATTATAAGAAAAAAGTTCTGAGTAGAAAAGGAGGACATGCAGTGTGACTGGGGTGAAGGTCAGAACAGGGTTTGAGAAATACTGATTTTTACTACAGGGCTTTTCAGCAATTCTTGCTTTTTAGATCAGGAAAAAGAAAGTCTGTCTAGCCAAGAAGAAAATATGCTCAAGACCTCAGCCAAACCTTCAGAATAAATATCATGATATAGTGTAAGAAGGGAAAAATATTTTAAAATATAATTATGACAAAATAATGAAAAGAAAACATAAGAATGGTTGTATAGTGTAATCTACTAGGTATTCAGTGAAATTCATATGCTAGCTGATCAAGAAAAACATAGGAGAAATTGAGGGTAAATTTAATGTTCTCTTTCCTTGTCGTGGCTTTTTAGACTCCAGCAAGAAGACTTTTAAGAACTTTACAGTTAATAACAGTAGTCATGATGACTGTTCCATTCTTTTGCCATTTTGTAGCACTTTTCTTTTCATGAGGTTTTATTTCTTTGGTTCTGTGTAGACTTTTAACCTCACAACATCCCATGGTGATGAATGCCACAGTTAATTATATGGTAGGTAGGGGAAAAAAATCCCATCTCTTTGTTTTAAAACTGCTACTTGATACTTTCATGGGATGTGCTTTGGTCCATTTTTCCATGGGTATGTCTTTCCAGAAATCCCTCTGTATGTGTGACCATCCTTGTTGTCCTCTCCTCTTAAAGTTTCGTTTTGCTTTATATTTGAAGATTGGAGAATCATCACTGTGCACAGTATTTGGGAGTTGAATGCAGTATAAAAGAGCACAGTGATGCCCTTCTGTTTTCATGTCCTTTCCTAAGGGTTTCTAATGTTGAATTAGTGGTTTTGCCACTGTTAATCACTGTGGTGATATCTTCTGATAGATGACCCCTGAATCACTTCTGAGTAGATGTAGGTAAGTCACTGTGAATAACTGTTCCTTTCTTTGCTCAGTCTGTTATAATGGATTTATTATTTCAGCCTTCATATTCCTGTGTGTACTGTTGGACAAAACCCAACTGAGACATAATTACAAGATTCCTGGCTGAGAATTCTGATTCCTCAAACAGTTTTTTTGCAAAATTATTTCATCATTTTGTTATTCTACTGTGAGAGTAGCTCGATGGTGGTAACTCTACAAATCTCATATTAGGTTTATGAGTAACAATAAGTTGGTATGCATTTTTTAAGATTAAAACCCATAAAAGGCTTGTCTACTTCTCACTGTAGAGGAAAAGTCACAAAATAGAATTCAACTATGAGCAGGTAGAGGATACACATAGTACAGGTGAAAACCTAAACCCAGGAAATATCAGGTTACAGTGCAGAGTGTTTGCCTTTTGTAAAAATTAGACTAAAATTAATATTTAGCAAATTATTTGAGTGGAATTTTTTAAGGAATATGCAATTATAAAACTGTAATACCATGACAAGAACTACTGTGTTTAATGAGTTTCTCCTAAAAAATCCAGCTAACACAGAGGGATGATTCTTGAGAATAAACTCTCTGAGGCAATGATGAAGGAACAGTTTCTTGCTATGTTGGCATAGTTGAGCTGTAGTTTAAGCAGGAAGTGTTAAACAAATACATTCTTTACAATCAGAAGATAAAGAAATAAGGTTGATTATCACACCACAATTTATTATTCAATACTATGCAATGCATAAACTCTTTTTACAAGCAAGCAAGAGCAGTCCAATTGTAAACTATACAAGATATTGTCAATATCTGATTAAAAGAGGCTGAGCTATCCACAGTCTCTCAGCATCTAATCTTACCCAGGTTGCAGATATGTCTAGCTGTATCTCAGGAGGTTTCTGGTTTTGTTTACATTGCTTCCTGAAAAGGAGGTGACCTACTTGTCTGGGAGGCTGTGTTAAATTTGTTTGTTTGTTGGGCTTCACAGTCTACACCATGACTTGCTAGTCAGATAAACAGCTCATTTAAGCAGCTCTGAGAAGGCGAGAGGATTCTTTATTTCTGCTGCCTGCTTGGTTGCTGATAGAAAAATGCCTCCAGACATAGTAAGGCCCTCTATCCATTTTTTCCCCTTTCTTGTCAGCCTGTGTCATGTTAGCAGAATATCAATATTGTGCATAGAAATGTGAACTATTTATCATGAGTAATACAGATAAGTTATAGAAAGAGATTAAATTGTAGCACGTGTTAGTATTGCATGATACTGACATACTGCAGGTTGCAAAATAATGATAGACATGTAAAACTTTGCCCTAAAGTACATTATGGTTGGTTCCAAACTTTTCCTGTCAAGAAGAATTCATTTTGTCAGGCAGCATAGCTTATTTTGTCATTTTATCTGCAATGAAAATTACTGTACTCTTTGAAGAGTTCATGAGGGTTTATGGGCATATAAATGGCAATGCAAAACATAAAAATCTCCTGTAGGTCAGAATGAAGTTCGTTTTGCTTCTCTATTGGCTTTGTCAAAGATGTTTAGAGGAGGTAATAAATAAGAAAAGCATATATAGAGATGTCCTAGGAATGTTCTCTAATTCCTAGCAATTTACAATTCAAGGATTTACCAAACAGGAGATAATCACATTGCATTTAGTAGTCATTTATATATTCCTAATCCATTAATTTTTAAAGGTAGGGGTTTTTTTAGGATGAATCTATTTGGAATCTGCAGCATTCAGTATTAAAAAAATATTGCATCTTAACTGTGCAGTGTGTAAAGATACTTCTTTTTCCACCTGCAAGTTTCGTTACATGTCCTCTAGTATTATGCTGGAAGTGCTACTGATCGACTGTTCTCTCATTTTATATTTTGTCACATTTTGTATAGAAATCCATTCCTTACCTTTGATCATGTTCCTTACTCTTTTCTATCCTTCTTATATTTCTGCTGTAAATTAAAACTGTAGACATTATTTGCCTTTGGTTTATTTTGCATTTATTTCTGTATCTATTGGGACAATTATTTTAAAAGTTTGTTTTCTAGATTTTGGGGTTTTTAAAAATATTTCTCAGGCTTATTTGCCTTTTAAAAGATAAATGGCTGTTTAAATTAGAAATCATCCATATGTGTGTTCAGATATAGATGTATCAATGCAAATATAATAGGGCCTGTAGCAATAGGATGAGGCACTGTTGTTTTGGCCTGACAGAAAATAGAGTCAGACAAGGTACTTGAAAGGAATTTTTTTATGTTGAGCATATTAGACACTGGCTCAGGTTGCCCAGCAAAGTGGTGGATACCCCATCCCTGGAAACATCCAAGGTCAGGTTGGATGGGGCTCTGAACAATCTGATCAGGTTGAAGGTGTCCCTGCTCATTGCAGGGGGCTTGGACTAGATGACCTCAAAGGCTCTTTCCAACACAGTCCATTCCATGATTCTATACCTTAAAAAACCCAATCATTAAGAAACTTCATTATTGTCTTTTGGTTTAGGTTTTCTTTGTTCATTGCAAGTATTTTTTGCAAGGAAAATAGGTGCTGAAGAGCAGATATCTTCATAAATATTTCCTCTTTTTTCTGTCATTATTAAGGGTAAAAGAGTAAGTCCCATTTGCAACTTGATCTGTTTACAGTGTCTAGTTGACTCTTCAGTGATGTAATTATTCATCCGACGAGAGCATTTAAGTCATATGATCTATTTATTTATTTTGAGTGAGGTTAGACTATTTTACATTTTCAATAACTCCAGAGACATGTTGAGAGATGACAAAGAAGTATATATTTTCATTACACGTAACGGTTCTCTGAAGCGAAAAAATTGAGATTTATTACCCTTTGTGAGCTAAACTTCAATGTATTGTGTTGGTTTTGCCTGCTGTAGGGATTATTTACATTTTTCCTGAGGATATGCAGATAAGACTACAGACACAACTTTTAAATATTTTATTAAACTGGATATTTTAACATTTTTGTTAGACTAAAATGATACTAGATTATTTTTACCTTCTTGCCTTCTTAATATCTTCTTTACCTGTGGGATCACACAGATATATGGGTCTATGGCTTTTTGGAGTTTAGGGCAGCACAGGGCTTTGTTCTTTCAAAGCATCAGACATGGATATACCAGGTGAGCACTGGCTTCTACGATTATATAAATCTGTCATGTCATTTACAGCTGCATCTCCAGTCCTCATTGCTGTGATAAAAATATTTGGGATATAAATAATTTTTTATAATGTATATTTTTAGTTTGGCCAGCACCTGAATCAAATCAAGCAGACAAAGAATAAGTTTTAGCCTTTTCAATGAATAAATATGTGTGTTCAAATAGCAGGGCTTCTCTTCTGTACATTCAGAAAAAAACCCTGGCTTAAATTCATAAACCTTTACAAGAATGAGGAGCTGCTGTTGGCATCTTTTTTCCCAAAATTTCCTGAACCATATGCCAGAATGAGGGATGTGCATTTACTACTCTTCTGTGCAAAAGAGGTTTAACAGCCAATTTCTGCCATCAGTTTTTTAACCCTTGTGTAACAGGAGGTGGAAATGACTTGTCTTAAAATGGCATGGGCTGAAATCTTGGGAGAATGCAGATCTGAACCTCTGCTTCTCCTGTCCCTGCTCTGTTACTCAGTCCCACCAATGGGTAAAACAATGCCTTCATTCACCATCCTATATAAAAATGCTGAAACAAAACTTTAAAGGATAACATGAGAAAATTACAACTAGGAGTCAGTATTTCTACCTTTCTGTAACTTGTTCTTGAAGCTTGCAAATCATACTTTGAGCAAAATTGTATGCTGGTTTGCCACATTTTAACAATGTTTATATAATTTTCAATACTTTATACTTTCCTTTTATAGCAAGGAGTTTATTTCATGGAGCATTTAATGGAAAATGCCTTAAGTTACTAATATTAAACTCTTTCAAACCTTCTCTTTCTGTGTGTCCTAAAAGCAACAGATAGGAATCAGGTCTATGGTCATTTTATACAGACATTTTTCTGATGCCATGACTCTCAATGTATCATATAATGAGCTACTTGGATAAAATTATGACTCACTGATGAAGGAGAAAGAAAAGAGGAGACAGGTTTTCCATGTTCTTTTAAAAAACGTCATTTTTTTCCTCTAGGTGCTTTTTTTTTTTTAACAGGAAAGTTGCAGTCTCTCAAAAACATTGATAAACAGACCAGAATGTTTGTCAAAGAATGTGTCTTTCAAACTAAGTCTTTTTACAGAATTTCTTTTTTCAGCCAGTATGGCTGCCCCTACTGGTACAAGCTGGCTGTGGATATTGGCTGCTTAGTGCTTTGGCCTTGCTCTGAGTTGTCTTGCTTTACTCCTTGTTTAATTAATGAGAATATGAAAATCAAACTTCAAACTAAAATAATTAAAATCAGAATGGCAGCTGAAAAAGGCAGAAACAGACTGGGACAAAGGGAGAAAAGATAGGAGAAATGAAAACATAAAACTGTACAGTAGAAGCTTTAAAAGGTTTTTTGAATTTAATGGAAAAAATATTGCTGCTATTTCATTATGCCTTATTCCTCTTCCATCCGTTTTTAAGGATATGAGACATTGAAAAACAATTTTAAAATATGAATTCCTTGTGGTTTTTTGTATTTAGCTATAAACATAATAATTTATGATTTGAATCTTAGAAACCTATTCAGAAAAGTATGTCCTAGAACATGCCACTTATAAAATACAATTATAATGGAAAAATATCATTATCCCCTTTGAAGATAGGTTAAATGTGATTTCAGATGTAAATTTTTAAAATCCACTAGTGCCTGTTGAATGTAACGGCTGCTCAGGGAAGGAGAAGAAAAGAAGAAATTTTTGAGTTGATTTGCAAGAGTGGACAGGATCCAGTTCAAAATGTTACTATCAAAAAGCTACTGTCCAGCTCTTTAGGTCACTGTAATGCAATTAGATTCAATATTCTGATAAGAAGAGCAGAATTCATTATATTACTGCCTAGCTTGAAAAAGTCATCTATGTTAAAATGAGGAGTTCAAAGAACGGAAATTGAAAGAACCATTCGTAAGGGTAAAGTACAGTCAGATGTAATGGGGATAATTTTAATTTTGAAACATCAAATTAGAGTTTCATTGAAAATTCACACTACAGTATCAAAACAGTGAGAATTCAGTGAGAAAATAAAAGGTGTCATTAAATTGAAGGGTCAAATGTATTACTGACTAGGAAATCAGTATTCAGAAGGTCCAAGAAAGGAAACTAGAAAAATGTACACACTCTGCCTAACTGTAAAAATATTACAGCCTTCCAATCAAATCTTGAAAAATAACTTGATAAAGGCATGAGAAAAGTACTAAGAGGATTGTTGTCTGTGTATAAGCAACAGAAAGCCTTACAGAGGATCTACAGGACAAGTAGAGCTGGGGTTTTTTGTTGGTTTTGTTTTTAAAAGAAGCTATATCATCAGAAAATTTTGTGCTTACAATAGGACTAAAAAAAATTTGTATTGATATGTCTCCTTAAACCTAGGCAATGTCATTTAGCATGGGAGAGCAAAGGCTGACAAGACCTGCAGGGTAGTCCTTTCTAGAGGAACAGTAAAACCATCTTAATGCCTCCTGTTAAAAGAGAATCTGTTGGATTTCTTACATTGCACGCAATATTCAAAGAACTGAATTGGCAACATTGGCAAAAGTGCTGGAATTAACTAAATGGGAAAGATTATCAAAGCAAATCACAGTTCAAAGCAGGGTGAGCAGGAGAAATTGTTAGAGGAGGGAGAGGTGCATGTTAGGGCTAACAGGAGCAGCAGGCAGAGGGGCTTTCCTCATATAAGTTAAATTAGTGGATCAAATGATCTTTAAAGCACTTTTCTACCAGTAAGACATTGATTAAAGTATTCTATAAAAGTAGAGAATAGTTCACATATAGCCAACTCTCTAAAGGAAAACCCTGTGAAATATCACTGAGGTATTTATACTTGAGATCTTCATCGGCCTGTGTATCTCTCTTTTCAGGTATTTCTTTTTGCCTTTAATTAAAAACCCTCAAAAACTTTTTAATACTTAAAATCATAATTGCAAATGGTGGGAAAATAGCTCATATTATCCAAAAAACTAGAATGGTTTCCAAACTTTTTGTGTAGGGATTGTAACTACTGGGGTTTTTTCCAGTCACCTCCTTAAATCTAAATCTCATCCTCATTGCTGCTACCACAATCGCAGGAAAAGGGGGGAGTGGGCAGGGGAGAAGTTCTCTTTAGGGCAAAAGGGCAACAGTGAAGAATTGCAGAAAAGTCTTGAATGAATGGGTTATAAGGTGTCAGTAGTCATAAAGTAATGTACATGTAAAACACAGTCCTCCCATTATATCCACAGCAGTGTGCCATGTTCCTGGTTTCCTCACTCGAGAAAGAGATCTGCAAATTATAATAGGTTGTGCTCTGAAAATGTCACTTCTGTGCTGAGTAGCTATCAAAACAGCAAATATGACATTAAAAAATATTAGGAAAGGAAAAGAGAACAAAAGCAAACATCATTATATCTCTGTATGAAACTATTGCCTTTATCTTAATTCCTGTATGCTGTTCCAGCGTCTCAAAAAGGACAAAACAAAGCTAGATAAGGTACAAAAAAACCCAGCATGAATGATCAAAGGGACAGAAGGGGTTTAATACAAGGACATGTCTAAGTAGATCAGGACTCTTCAGCCTCGAAAAAAATTGACTAATGAGGGGGAAGGCAGGAGATGAGATAGGAGGTTATAAAAGTGAGTGGCATGAAGGGACGTAAAGAGGTTCAGTGTTTCTCATTATTAAGGTATGAGGAATGAAATTATCCTGTGGCAGATTCAGAACGTGCCAGGGATGTACCTATCACAGTGAATATAATCAGTTTGTGAACAACACTGATTTTGGCCAAAGCTTAGAAGGATTTAAAAAACAAAAAAGCTTTACAAATTCATGAAAGATAAATCCAAAAAGGCAACCATGCAGGAAATTTACCTCTATTTCAGAAAGCCCTGGCTGAAAACATCAAGGATATCTTAAAGGAGATACCACTTTTTTAGTCTTCTCCAGGCATCTACAGGATACTAAGTTGGAGGTGTATTTGCCCTACCCCAGTGCAAAAGTTCTTAAGTTATGGACTTGGCCTTTGCTGGCTCTGAAGTCATGGGTGGAGGAGGAATACCCATCTTAGAAAATGGTTGTAAACCTGGTTACAGCTTCTGCAGTCTGTGCTCGGAGATGAACACAAAGAATTTAATAATTTTGTGTTCCTCTATAAAATATCATTGGGCTGAATGGTCCAGCTTGAAAATTGTTAGAGAAGGGATGAAGGTGACTGCTTTGATTGTGTCTTAGAGTGTGGGGTTTTCAGACCATCAAGGTTCCAAATCCTTATGGCTTTTCTAGATTTCTTTCCTTGGCTTTTACAAAGGAACTGCAAACAATTTGTTTCCATGGCTTATGCAGTATTAAGAGTGCTTAAATGGATCATGACTTGTGAAGATGCATTGGCTGATACTTAGTGGTGTTTTCACCTTGGCTTGTTTCTCTGCCAAAAGTCATGCATTTTAGAATCAAAATAGTCTAAAATGTAGATGGAAGAATATAGACAGAACCTCTGAGACAGAGTCTAAAAATAGGGGCTAGTTGGTTTTCCTTTAGTCATGCACCATGAGCTTTAATACTTCAACCATATATGTATAAAGGTTACTGTCAATTCAGTCCTTTGGCAGCTGAAGGAAGGCTCATTGCCACTCAACAGACCTACAGTGGGACACACTTTGCAAGCAGAACTTCTCTTGCTTGACTTCTTTGTGCTGGCCTAGGAATTTACTGGATATTGTCTGCAGTGCTTTGTCAGAGGCAGTACAAGATAGAGGCTCTTTTTATTGTGTGATATTTTTATTTTTCTGAACACGAGAAAGAAGAAAAAAAGTAGAATCAGCAGTTTATCTGAGACAGTTTCCTTTGTGCTTGTCTAGAGAAACACAGGGGACAATATGGTGATTAAAGCTCATAGTGATTTCCTTCACCACTTAAAAATTCATTTGCTGAATTAATGAGTATTTGTGATGTTGGTCCCCTCAGGGGAACTTCCAGTAAAACTGGAAGTGATTTCCCACCTTGTAGCCTATCAGTGAATATGTGGCTGGGAACAAGTTCATCTTAAGAGCACCTGCAGTCAGGTATAACAACGTGAGAAAAACTTGGCTTTTCCTGTGTTTTGGGTTCTTTGCCCTGTAGCAGAGCTCCCCCTGCTCTGTGAGAGCAGAGGATGAGTGGTGCCCACGGCTGTGCCCAGCTTTGGGGTTTGCAGCACAATGGAGAGGTTGGCAAACTGGAACAAGTTCAGCTGGGAAAAACCAGGTGGTTAAGGGCTAGATTGCAGGTGTGGTGGTTTTTTTGTTTGTTTGTTTGTTTGTTTTGTTGTTGTTGTTTTGTTTTGTTTTTGTTTTTGTTTTTGTTTTTTTTGCCTGAACAAGAGAAAGCTGAAATGAAACTTGTACAACCTAGGGGCTGGTTAGAGAGAGGTGGAGAAAAACTTGTGCATCCACCAAACTACAGCAAGGAAAATTCTGTATCATCATAAGAAAACTTCTCAGCCTGGAGGGTGATCAAATGCTGGAATAGGTTGCCCAGAGAGACTGATATCTTCATCCTGATTTTCAGAACTTGTCTGGACAAGCCCTGAGTGGCCTGACCTAACTTTAAAGATTGATTAATCTTTGCAGCTGGTCCTTCTTCCAGTAGAAGACTGGACTAGGTAATTTCTAAAGGTTTCTGTGCAAGCATTAAAGTTGTGTGAGCCCATCTGAGACCCTTTGTGTCCTGTAGAGATTATGCAGTC
>JAOTQP010001652.1:51945592-52047264 GCA_026413545.1 Cichladusa arquata
AGCTGAAATGGAACTTGTGCAACTTAGGGGCTGGTTAGAGAGAGATGGAGAAAAACTTGCACATCCACCAAAGCTACAGCAAGGAAAATTCTGTGTCATCATAAGAAAACTTCTCAGCCTGGAGGGCGATCAAATGCTGGAATAGGTTGCCCAGAGAGACTGAAATCTTCATCCTGATTTTCAGAACTTGTCTGGACAAGCCCTGAGTGGCCTGACCTATCTTTAAAGATGGATTAATCTTTGCAGCTGGTCCTTCTTCCAGTAGAAGACTGGACTAGATAATTTCCAAAGGTTTCTGTGCAAGCATTAAAGTTGTGTGAGCCCATCTGAGACCCTTTGTGTCCTGTAGAGATTATGCAGTCATTTGGTGACTTTAAATCAATTTATAAAGCTTTGTTTATTATTGGGGAAAAAAAACCTTTTATTTTCTAACTTCTACCTCTCCTTGGCAATTTACAGCGTTTCTCCTGGTCAGTTTTATTACCATATTCTTACCATATTTATTACCATATTCTTGCTGAAGAATATTGACCCTGTTTATCTCTCCTGGCACATAAATGCCAGAAGCATATATTTTCCTTTTGTGTTTTGTAACCTGCCATACCTTCTCTATGCCACAGGCCATCCACCCTCTAACATTTTTTTGTACCTGTTTGACAAACAAACAAACAAACAAACATGTTCTAGTATTTTTAGTTTATGTGGATTTGTTTTTCTTTTTAGGACTATAGTCTGCAGTAAGAGGAATCTATTCTGAAAATTATGTGGATACTTCTAGTGTAGTTGAGTAGTTTATTGCAGAATTTTTCCATGAATCAAAATTAGGCTGATTGGTCTGTCATTCCATCAGCACTCTCTCTTTGTCAAGAGACAAATGCTATATTTGCTCTTCTCTGGTCCTCTGGGACCTCCCCTGTCCTCCAGAAGCTCATAAAGATAATTTTTAATGATTCAGAAATCGCTGCCTAGTTTCTCTAAGGTGAATTTAATTGAGATCAGACAATTTGAATACATCCATCTTACCTAAATAGTCATATTCTTTATATACTTCAGCTTGCAATCCAGTTTTTTTCTCCTAAGTGCTTTGGAATGGCTTGTCAAGATTTACCATTTTTTGAAGGCTGGTGTGAAGGGAATATCAGATAATTACATTTTACCTTTCTCTGCATTTTTTCTCCCTCTACTACCATCAACCTGCTTATTTTATTTTTTATTATTTATTGAATACTTTAAAATTTGTTTTGTTCATTTTGTCTCTTGCAAGTTGAAACTCACTTCATACTTCCATTGTGTTTCGTATCCTTTTTCTCTGTATTCTTCCTTTGTTACATAGTTACATGTTTTTTGTTTGGTTGGTTTTGGGTTTTTTTTGTAGGATTACTTTTTGACAGTCAATTGTGGAAGGTTTCCAAGTGCAAAGGGCTCCTCTTTCTGTTCTTTGGAACAATTTGTCTTTTTAATGTAACTTCTCTTCATAAACTGCCAGCATACTTGCACATGCTTTTCTCCAGGTCATCTTTCTAAATGACCTAAAACCACTCCCCTGAGTTTGCTGAAATCTGTTGAGTTTGATGGTTGTGGTGTGATTGGAGGGTGTTTCTGTTTTATTGCTGTAGCTGTTGCATCTCATTTCCCAAAAAAAACCCAGTTTGACTGCATTCCCCAGAAGACATTGTTAATCTATTCTTTTCTCTTAGATAGCACCAAAACTAAAATAACCTCTCCACAGTAACTTACTCACTCTGAAATTACAATTTGTTTCCAGTATGATATTCAGACAAGTCTTTGTTTTAACACATTATCTAAGTATTTAAAGTCCCATCATCCCTCCTTCATAGGATTTTCAGATTTCTCATTCACAAAAACCAATGCTTTCTGCCAAAAGAAAGAGATGTAGTCCTCACTTCTTGGCTCAGTTTAGCACATTTGCTCTTTTCCTTTTTTGGTTTGTACACACCCCCCAAGAGTTTCAACAAACTAATTTTTGAATTTTCTCTATTTTATAGCATTTGCATGTGTTCTTGAAACTAAGGACAACATTTATCCACTGAAAGAGCTTGCTGAACAAGTGACTTCCACACCAATATTCCAGTCCTGTGATTTGCCTGATAAAGCTCTGCTGTACCAGTTGTCTTCACTTGTGAAATAATATCTCGTTCTCTTCGCTTTTTTCCAGCTCATGTTCACCAGGCTCTCATGCCATTCTTTCTGCATGCCTAAAGAAACTTAGTCATTGTGCCATTTGACCAATAGGTTGCATGCTTGCAGAGCCTTTATTAACTTTTGCAGCCATTAGGACATCCCTGCAATGTCAGATGTCAAGCATCTGACTTGGCCACATTAAGATCTTTGTTCTGCCATCCCTGTTGGCTACAATGTCAGCCAAGGTGTTACTTGGCCATGCCGTGCACAGTGACCTTTTTGCAAAATACCTTTTTCTTCTGGACATAATATAATAGCGGTGTGCATTTAGCTGTAGCTCAAGAGCTCTGATCTTCCAATGACAGCCTCTACTTGTGCCTTTCAACTTTCCTGATCAAAAAGTCATTTTTGTAGATCTTTGTACCCTTTCATCCATCAAAAGCTTGGTTTCCTGAAAATTTTCAGTCTGAAAACTTTGCAGAACACTCTCATAAAGAGAATGTCAGGAGTACACAAATATTTTTTTTTTTGTCTGAAGAAAGCTACCAGAACTCAATGCATCAGGCACAGTTCTTCAGCTGTCCTCCCAACAAGATTTCACCTTGTAGGCTAAGAAATTTCTGTGTTTTTACATGCTTGTGTAGAACCTTTGGGTCTCTACAAGGCCAAACAGTCAGTTCACTGGTTGGTTTGTTCTTTTCTGTATTGTTCCCTTTCTTCTTCTCTTCAGTGTCTGTAACATACAAACACTTTACTTTCTCAGAGTTATTTTGATGTTTCCTTAAGGTGGCAGCACAGTTTCTAGGTTGTAAAATGGTTGAGTGCTTTCACTCAGCTCTCTGCAGTATTCATAGGCTTCTTCCAAAAGTATAAGGCAAATGCTTTCTCAGCTGTTTTGTTCTTTCCTAATGAGTACATGCTTTGGAATAGCATGACATTAATACCACAAACATCTATCCCATTCTGATAAATATATGTCCAGTGTTTAATTAAAAAAAAAACCACCCCAAAACCTGGGCAGTAAGTTCTGCATTTCAAGCACTTAACTTTTTAAATTTCATTTTCCCTCTGTTTAATTCTACTCTTTTCTCTTATTTCTTGTTCTCTTTTTTCCCCAATGGTACTGTAATTAACTCTCACCCTCACTTGTGTCCTCACAGCAAATTAAAAATTGGCAAGCACTCATATATTTCTGGGCTGCTGATCCATTTATTTTCCACTATAACATTGTCTTTTCCCCTTGAATCACACCTAATTCTGATATATAAGACTTTTTTACTCTGTTAGGATTAGCTAAATGAACAAAGAACACTCAGTGTAGATAAAAGACTCTACCTGGCAAGTGAAAAATAAAGCAAAAAGAAGTAGCTGCAATTCTACATGAAAGGACAGAGAAATTGGAAGCCCTTTTCCATCTCCTAGCAGAATAAAACCCTGCATAAACTGGAGAGTTTAGGCCAGAAGCCTCTGCCAGAGAAGCTCTTCTAGCATAGATGGCAAGATTAGTGAGTGGGGCTTGGATGTTGCTACAAAATCAGAGAAAGATCTACATGTGGTGTTAGTCACAAACACAGAAGTTTCTTAACCTCAATAAGCAAAACTTTATTTCAAAACAATGAAAGTGCACATTTAAAACCAGGTCCTAATTCTACATCAGAATGTTTTGAGCAGTGTGTGATCATATTGATAAATCCATCTGCAGTGTAGGAAATACATGTACAACACTGACACTGAAATTATTGTTGTTGTGGGAAGAACAGTAATTCTCTCAGTAAAAATTGTCAGAAAATTACTGTCTGATGTTAACTGTAAAATATTTTTTTAGTTGTTGAAATTATGAAATTAGGGATCTTTATCATTTGCCTTTCTGTTATATGAGTTAACTTACAGTCAATAATGTAGATTAGTTTTTGAAATCAAAATCCACAGATAATACTCGTTTATACCTTAGGTGTTAGAGGATGCTAATTGCTGCAGAATAAAAATTCACATGAAAAAATGGGAACATTAACAATTATTCATTTATCTAATTTTTTGCCAGATTTTATCCTTCTGCTTGGTAGAAAAAGCAATTCATTTTTTATCAGATAGTCAAGGATCTTTAGTCTTGTGGTAATGCAACATAGTCACAAGATTCATCAGACTGTCAGGCTTGTGAACCTTAGCTGCATTCAAAGAGTGTTTAATAATTCAAAAAGGAAGTTTCCTTTGCAGAAAAAGATGAGGTCCCTACTATTAAAGAAGTATTCAGTATGTGAAAGATTGAGTTTGAAATATCCCCTATTTAAACATTCATTGGATCAAAGCTACAAATAATTTTAATTTCTTCTACCAGTTATAATATGGAATCATAGGATCATATTTCTAACTATATCCTTTATTTGATACATGTTAGGATTTTAGAAAATTATCTGTACGTATCAGATAATCTTGCCAGTACAATAAGCAGCATGTTTCAGCCTCAGTTGCTTTTTGACACCAGAAACTGATAGTTGTTAGCACCTTCCTGCATTCCACTATCAATTATGCAGACATGTTTTCCCAAAACAAAGCCAGTCACAGAGCATAATTTGTGAGATAATTTCAGACAGAATCAGCAGCCTGCTATAAATAAACTTTTTTGACAGCACTGTGATCAGCACTAGACTAAAAATGCTTTAAAGGAATGAAGTACCCTGCACTCCTTGCCTCAAAAGAAGGTGGTGTGACTGGGTCTGTGCTTTCGTGAGCCTGTGGCAAATGATCTATTCTCAGTCTCAGAAGCTGAAAGTAAATATGGATTAACTATGAATTTCTGCAGAAGAAATCATGGTTTCCTGAGAAGGAAGTCTTAGTTATATTCACTAATATGCTTTAGTATTTGTAAGGCAATACAGGTGTTTGGGAGTTGAACTCTCTTAAACTAGAATAAACGTGGAATAAGTGAATATGCCACTTCTGATGACACACTTGTGTTATTGGAGCTGCAAATACTTTATCAATATATGTCCCTCTGGTATTCTTTCCTAAGACAGCATGAAAGTAGCTTGGCTGTTACGCTTCAGAGGAGACAGATGGGTTGTCCATGTCAGGTTTGCTCAGTGCTGGAGAAGGGACAAGGGACAAAGCTGGATGAGTCACTCCAGTGACCTGCAGGTCCTTCCCAGCTGCCCTTTTTCCTATGGGAGTGACTGGAAGCACATCTGCCATGGGATCAAAACAGACACTTTGGTCATGAGGCAGGTGAGCTCCAGGGGAGCTGGTGATGAGCCAGTGGGTGTTTCTGTGTTACTTCGAGATGAATACTTGCTTTATAGTAAACCCCTGAAAATCTGTTCTGTGACATGGAGAAATTGGAGTGTCTGCCCTGCATGGTTCATCCAGGTCACGGGGAGCTTGCTTTCCAAGGGATCAGCATCCCTTAACCTCAGCTGGAGACCATATTGCATCCCCAAGGAATCTTCTCCTGAAACTGGATGTGTTTTTCAAACATCAGAGTGAATTTTTCAAAAGCCTTGGCACAGCTGTAGCAAACTACTTAATTTCTTTTATAGCTTATTTCCTCTTTGAGCATGAAGGTACTAATTAATGTTTGGCACGCTCATTCTTTTGCTTTCCAGTGTAACTGTAGTACCTTTCCCCTCTCCAAATTCACAAAATCCATGCATATTCCTGGCTTTCATGAACTTCACTGTTCTCTTAATTGAGGATGAACACTGACCTTTATTGTTTGAAGTACTCACTCTACATTTGCTCCTACAGCAATAAATAAATAAATAAATAAATAAATATCTCATTCGATTTTTCTAAGAGATAAGATACCATAAAATCAGTAAACATAGTAATATCCCATTTGTGTGCTTATCCCCTTAATAACTGTGAAGCAGTTTAAACATCTGTAAGAAACTGGAGTTTTTAACCATTTAGGGATAAGATGCTGCCATGAATGAAATGAATGTTTGAAGGTTATGTTCTAGTTTTCTACAACGTAGCATTTCTGTAACTACAGATGTATATAAATCTCAGGAGTTTTTTCAAGAGTAAATTAATTTTGCTGGGTATGTCTTAAGTACATTTTTGAGTCATGCATGTTTGTTCTTCTGATAACTAATCTGATTTTCGACCTCCAAACACTATATTGACAGGTGAAGTTATCATTTACTCCATGAGATTAATATATAAAGGCATGTTCAACATTGTCTGGGAAACACTTGACCACTGGAGTTATGAGAGCCATCAGAAGAGGCCCCAAGGAATGATGGTTTTGGATCATTATATCCCTTGAGGGTATATAGAAAACAAAGCAGGGACAACTGACTAAATATAGTTAAAATAACATGTCCTCATTTCTTCGGTGAAGATGTTCTAACTGTGCAGTTAGGAACAAATTAGTAATGATATTACCTATGAGACCAAAACTGTGGTTTCACTGTATCTCCTAAACTCATATAACAGAAAAATATTATTGCAAATACAATACATACATGTAGAGAATGCATACATGGAAAGTACATATATATTCCATATATAGAGAATGCACATATGTTTGTCTAGTAATGTCCCTAGATTAACAGGTCAGTCAGTATTAGCTCATGAACTATAGCTTTGCATTTATTATTGTCTCTAATACTCTCTCAAAATTCTTTTTTACTTTTAAACTCTATGCAATTCCATTATTTATTTTGCATTTGTGAAACTCTGGTTAGAAAATTATAATAACTATAAATCATAGCTGGATAGATTTTTTTAAATACGTGCTTGTACTGCAGCATCAGACAATAGACGAAAATGATATTCTGTGTTTTTGTGCAAACAGATAAGTTATATAAATGTGTATGTATAAAAAAACAATTTTGAACTTCATTAAGACATCTTAAGAGTTTGTGGAACTCTTTTCCCTTTCTAAAAGTATTATAATTTTTTCCAAAATCTTAGAAATCTGTTAATTTCTTCTCTCCAGGTAGACTTTAATTCTTTCTTATGCAAGCTAACCCCATTTTTCATTAAGGGAATTAAATCTATAAAATTCAAACTGAAATAATTTTTTTTTTCAGCCATCTTTCTTACCCTGAACCTAAGTAATCACAAAACTTTTAGTGGATGGGAAGGAATGCAAAAATTTAGGCCTCACCTAAACACCAAAATCTGATTCTTATATTTGTGTGTATTCCTGAATTGATTGTTGGGGATGTTGAAGATGATGTGCTAAGGGAACACCGTGGTGGTGTTTCCCTATGTGACAAGGAGGGGCTCACCACAGCCTGTGGTTGGTTATGGTGGACAGGTTCACCGATACTCATTGGAAGCGTGAAAGGGACAACGTGGTTAAAGACAATGCAGGGATATAAATGTTTACCCTGGTGACTCTATTGCAGTGTAAAAATAGCTGGCTACACTTAAACCAGTTGCAGGAGCATGGAGCTCCTAAACTAAATTAGGAAAGTGAACTAAATCAACTAGTTCACTTTCCTAATGAGCCTGCATTGCTGTCGCACCTGCCTCACTTTATTTTGAGGCCAGCTTCAGTTTGCCTTCCTGGAGAGTGGAAGCTAAAAGCAGGAGCAAGAAAAGATGCTGTTACATGGTTCTAAGCCAAACAGAAATCCAGTTTTGACTCTGGCCTGTTCTAACTGCTCATTAAGTTCAAGCAGTTTCCACTTCAGTGGCCCATATGTGTTGAGTACTTGATAATCAGTTCTGTGACCAAGCTAGGTAATTACTGGAGCAGTGATTTTAGGGTTGGGGTTTTTCAATTTCTGTGAATATTTTTTTGCAGTGAAATAGTCTACTGAATATACAATTTTGGCATGGCCATATTACATTTTCTCTCATAAATTTTCTTTCATATATTTTCAGGATCACTCCTAGTACTTTCAGGAATTGTAAAAGATTACAGTCTCCTTTGTTTCAGCAAAATGAAGCAGCATTTAGTGGACTCAAGAAATATCAATCAATCAATCAATCAATCAATCAATCAATCAATCCAGCTTCTGTTTGTGAAATATAGGTGCCTCTGTAGGAGGTTTATTTGTGTTTGTATGTATCTCTTCTGTAAGCAGTGGGAGCTATCAGTGGTATCCCTGTATGGCACTGGCTACACTTCATCATTCTTGTTAAATTCAGAGATTTAACAGAGTACAGCGTTTAACTTACAATAATCCTAAAAAAATTGTTAGCTAAAAATGTCTATTTCGAATTATGCTAAATGACCATGAATTTCTGATATTAATAATGAACTTTGGAATATAGGTAGTACCTTCCTTTAAATCCATAGGTCATGTCATAGCTGCAGGCAGCACACAGGCAGCTACAATACTCTGTTCTTTTAATCGCTTTCATTAAACATTTCTGAAATTAATTTGAAATATTTTACAATATATTGAAGTTAAGAGGTGATTATGGACGACCTTGTACCAGTAGTTTCATAGTAAATGAACTTAAAGTTATCCATATCAAAGCATAGATAAATTTGATTTATACTGATACAACAACTCCTACAATTATCAAAGATAAAGCATGATGTCAAGCCAGGAAGTCAATATTGATTTACCAGTATATGATGATAACAATAAAATAATTTTTAAAAGATTGATATTGTGAGTCATTATCTGTTTACAGACATTGCTGATAATAAAAGATGGAAGAAATTGCTATTTTTAAATTTAAAAAAAACTCTTCACATTTTCTCAAGACTGTTTTGATGTAGCTAAATATTTATTTCCTCCCACAGATTTAAATATTAGAATTTAATAGCTTCTCCTTTTGATACACACCATTAGACTTTCACAGAAGTAATGTATCACTGTATGTTTAAATCATGAGTCAGCAAATCCCATAGGAGAAATGAACCTCTCTAATGGCATACTTCTTATCCATTTTTGTCTGATATTCTATATATCCAAATCTAGCATAATAAGATTTAGGTTCTCACAACAGATGCATGATGAAAGTACATACATGTGTGTTTATATTGGGTACACAAATGTTTTAAGACATCCTCCAGTAATTTCATTACTGAGTTACACTATAGATATAGGTTTAGCCAGATGTCTCAATCATCCAGATCATGTCCCAGAGGAGAAGCTACAAGAGTAGTTCTAATTAATTGATTTTAATGCAAATGCTACTATGTTTTCAGACATTTTCACAGACGTAATTTCCTAAAATATAATTATTTTTCCATTATCTATTGCAAAAAATAAATCAACCAAAAATCAGCTGCTTAGCTTTGCTTAAGCATAGCCATAATTAAATCTTTGATTATTTTTATGACTATACAAAGTCTTTTTCTTGATGAATCCTTTGAGATGTATTTAAACAAATCATTTCCCTAGAAAAAGTAGGTCTTGCCTTTTCCAAAATAGCAACAATTTTCTCTTAAGCCTTTAAAAAACTATAAGAAAGAATTTCAGCCTTTGGCTTCAAGCATGAAAGAGTCAGTAGTGTTATGAGAAGGTACAAAATCAAATTATGAGGAAAATAGACCAACTCTCTTCAAAATGAGACAACCTGAACATGGTTAAAAGGAAAGTAGTACCCAGTAAGAAGGGGTAGGGAATGGAAGGGATGAAAAGTGCTGTTCTTTAATTTATTTGAAATGGGAGGGAAAACGGAACATTGCTGCAGTCAGGAGGGTTTAGCCATAGATAACAGAAATGTGGTCTTGATTCTTCCATTTTTAAGGAATGATTCTGAATACAGAGAATTACAGAGTGGGCTTTGAATGTTTTTGTCACGTATAATTCTTCAGGAATTAGATTTCCTTATATTTGCTTTCTCTCTTGATCATTTGCACACAGACACAGATGCAAGGCATTGGGAAGTAAAATATAATTTGCCTTTGAGTGTTCTGTGTCACTTCTATATCTGATTCATTTGCTGAACTGCAGAACACTTACTGCCTGCCTGCACTTTCCTGAGTTTTTCCTATCAGGCATAACAGCAGAAAGTTTCTTTCACATCTTTGCCTGTGGGTCTGCAGAATGGTTTTATAACACAGCAAAGCATCATTCAACATTTGAATATTGAACTCAACTGTGAATTGTTTTGCATTTTAAGACTTTTATTATGGAAAAAATGAATTTTAAGAAGAAGTAACTGTGGTAAAGTAGGAAAAAAACCCCCAAAACAGCAACAACAACAGCAGCAAAAATCTCTTTAGTGATTTGGGATTCTAGAGCAGAGAATTAGTCTTCCAAACTGGATCCAGTCCACTGGGGACAAGGAATCTATGAACTCTGATTTCAGAATTTTCAACTGACTTAGCAAGATCTTCTTGAGACAAGACATTTCTTCCTCTTAAAAGGCTTTGCTGCCACACTGTGGAAAAAAGAATTATTCTGTGTTAACTACTGTTACAAATAACACAGCTGAGTTCCTATCCCTCCCTAGCATAGAGCCCACCTCTCAAAAAAGGCAGCTGAAGAATTGTAAAATAAAATTACTGTGGTGGGATAGTTAACAATCTAGTTTCAGTTTTGACCTTCGTTGCATATTCTAAGGCAGGAAAACAATTATAATACCATGAAAACATTATTTTAATAAAGGATTAAGAGTACAACAAAATGATTCCTCCTATTTAAAAATGACAAGTCCAGAAAATTATACAAAATAAGCTATATCCGAAGTCACTGACATTGAAGATATTAACAAGCTAAAAATAAATTTAAAAAAAAAAAAAAGAACCAAAAGAAGTTTTAAGATATGACTCTTGAATTCATGTTTCTATTTTCTTTTCAGTCTGGATTGATTTCTGCCTTTAATGAGCCAAGATATTTCTCTATGAGCAATGTAAAACATGTTTTAAAGGCATGAATTCACCATGGGTTATGTTGGTTTTTGGGGCTTTTTTTTTTTGCAATTTGTTTTGTTTCTTGTTTTATTTTCTTGACTGTCATTTCATTTTCAAAACTTTAATTCAATGCCCAGAATTCTAGCCTGGTGTAATACACCAGGGTAGTGCTTGAAACAGATTTCACTACAAAAGGCACTCAAGACTTATAAGGTATTGAACAAAAATGCCATTTATTGGTGCTAACACTAGAAGGGAAAAGGGCATCGTGTAGATTCTCTTGCAACTCTTTCAGATAGACCAATGGGCAAAATTCACCACATCATTTGTGCCTCAAGTGCTTGGGTGGAATTTTTCCAGCAGGGAGCAATTCCATGCACCATTTCTACTGGCAGCAAACGCTCCCATGAGAACATGCTGCTCACACCAAGGTAAGCACAGGCTGTGGGGAAATTCCTGGTGCCAGTGGGAGCTGCCTGCAGGCTCCTGGATGTGATCAGTGTGTGCTCTGGCCTGTGCTGTGTGTGGGATGGAATAGCCCTGCACACCTACACTTGGAAGCTGGGATGTAAGCACCAAATCATCTTACCAGTCAAGCTTAGGATGTTCTTTGTTTCTCTAATTTAAAAACACTATCTTCATTTTACATGGGAAGTTGTTGGAGCAAAGTGCAGCAACCCCTGCCATGAATACCTGTTAGAATTTAAACTTATGACAAAAAGATTGTCCTTGATACAATTTTCTTGCTGCCCTTATGACATCTTTCATATTACACGTTATTTCTTTACTTTCTACAGGTACTATTTTCTGTCTTCTGGTTTCTTTCATAGTCATTTTTAGAATTCCTGGCTTAGCAAAAGAGGAGAGGAGGAGTGCACTTCAGGCTATATGATGTTCCTCAGTGCATGATACGAAAGTGGAAATTAATAAAAAATAGCTTTCAGGCTTCCAGCAAGGATTGGCTCTATTAATCATCGGCTGAGACACAGTAAACAGATGAAGCTGAAGATGACACAGTTGAGTTGTATTAATTCAAAACATTTTCAGGACATTGTTATCTACACTGTCCTAGGAGCTGTTAGTAGAGGCATTAAATACATGGAAACACAGAAGACTAATACAAAACCATGACATGGTTTTGGATTATAAATAATGAGATAAATGTCTGGATGCTGGAACCTGCTAAATCTAGGCACATTGTAAACACCTCAGTTTAGAAAGAGATAAACATACAATTAAATAACTGGGGTTTTATGCACCTAAATAAGAATGTATTTTATTTCTGAGATTGGAAATGTTGGCCACTTAAATTGAAAAACCTCATAGCTAATTAAAATGACATTTGTAAAAATACCCATCTTACATAATTTTTCTTTTCTATCCTTTTTTTTATTTTAACTATACTTTTCACAAAGCTCGTTGGTTTAAAACTAGAATAAGTTTAACTACCTCCCTAAGGAAATAAACGTAAGAAAATTGTTTTATACAGAAAAATTGTCCACTGTATTACTAAACATAAAGCTTACTTGATATCTAGTGTAATATTAAGTGATAATAGGAAGAAAGATAAAGAGTTCATGAGAAATTTTTTCAAATGCAGATTTTTGAAGGCAAAAGCTAAGGGAAACATTTGGAGTAGTAATTTGTGTATCTCAGCATGCATGCTCATTAAAAAGCAAAAAGCAAAAAAATTGAAGTGGTGTTAATTTAGCTACCAAAGGAATTCAACTCACTTCTCTGTAGTTAGAAAAGGTAAAAATAACATTAATCTTTGTTTACTGTGAGCATGTGGGAGACACTAGAATGCAGTAAGTGCACTTTTCACATGCTTCCCTTAAGGTTAGATTTTTTAATGGAAAGAGGTTTGCAACAGAAGGTATTTGTCAGTTAATCAGCTGTTGTTTTGATGATTTTTTCTGGTTCTCTGTCTCGTGACTAGTTCATATGATAATCATACTTGTAAGGTACATAGAAACACATTGTCCTTCCTGCAAAGACAGGGGTAATGTTAGTTTTGGAAATAAGACAGATTTTACATGGAAAAAAATTCCTAGAAATCTGGTGGGATTTTCTGGAACAAAGGAATCTTCTGCCATGAATTCTTTTTTCAAATACGATGTAAGGCTAAAAAAGTCAATTGCTCAATTATTAGCTGGCATTACTGAAATAAATCATAAAATTAAAACGCTATGGTTGGACAAATTATACCCTTGTCATTAGAGCATGTCATATTTAATCATTGTTTTAATTGTCTTAGTAACTCATTCCAGAAATAGTCATGTACATCCTGTAATGTGAAAGCACAAGGTAATTTCTAAACCCTTATGAAGCATTTTAGTCACTCAGTCTGGGATTAATCTCCAGTATGAAAACAGTGACAGTGTTCTGCTTCACTGTTCTTCCACCAGGTGGAAGAAGTGGAGAGAAGAAAACTCAGCTCTTATAAGTAATTCCACTCAAAGTCCTCATTAGCAGTTTATGAATATGTAGTTACAGAACATCCCTGCAAATCTTCAATTAACGTTGGACAAATAAGAAATAAAAGAAGCATGGCAGAAGCTTTGTCCTTAAATCCACACACATGGATGAAGTTTGCTTGAAAACTATTTCAAAAACAGGATTAGTTTGCATTTCCTAAAGCTCTTGTGGCTAGGGTAGCCTGTGTAATTAGAGTATTCAATGCAGGTTACCTGTGAGTGTTTGTATGGCTGCATATTCCAGCTGTACATTTGGCTATTTTTTTAAACTTCCTTAATTTATCCCACTCCCTCACCAAATGAATTGCCAAATATGTCAATTGTGTTTTACTCAGATTTTGCTTGAATAATTGGAAGCTCACTTGCAAGATGTTTAGCAGCATGAGGAGAATATTGCAGGAATTTGGTGTTTTTCTTTCCTGGAGAAGGTTCCATTTATCTCTAGTATGGAGAGATCACGTTGGCACATGCTCTGTGTATTCATTGCTGTCTGCCATTGCTGTGTGCCTTTTTTTTTGACCTGAAGACTGCCATTACCTAGTGTTTTTTGGAAGCACAGGAGATGATGACTAGAGAGAAATTAACACAATCACCGAGGTGCAGGGAGAGAAGAGCATGACTGAGAATATTTGCATGTGAAATATATCTGAACTGACTTTGAAGTGGCAAGAAAGGTATTCATCTCCTGTATTAATCAACATAATCAATACTGTGCTTAATTTCTCATTCCATTTTCTTGAAATTAAGCTGTGCTGAGTACATTTTAAAAATGTGATTAAAGAACCAATTTAAATCACATTTAACACAAGTGACTAAATTCATGCTATACCTAAAATGCACACTTTAATGCTCTGTTTAAAAACTCAATGTTGGTGCAGTTTTGGGACAGTAGTATAGAGCTGTGGAAAGGATGTCAAAGTTCATGAAAGTTCAACAGCAGATACTTTTTTCTGAGGAATTTAGTATAAGTAGAACTTCATCCTGCAGTTGTACTGGGGATTTATGCAAATTTGTGGCAAACTTCTTAACATTAATTTGCATGTTTTATAAAACCTGTGCATTCCTTCCTCCTGCATTCCCCATCAATATAACAGCCTCATCATTCCTTGAGTTTGCAGCAGAGCGTGGGTGCTGAGGTGAAGATCAGCATAATCCCCAGTAATGCTCTCCCTGAACCTGGAGTGAACAGCTGAGCTGTGAGAGCTTGAAAGAGTGTAGTCGATGTTTGCAAGAGTGCTAATCATACTTTTTACAGCAGTGCCTGGCAGCTAACACCAGGATTCAGTCTTTGAAAGTACAGAGGAACCAGGGAAAGAACCACCAATATAAATAGGCAAAGGGACAAGAAAAGCAGTCAGTTTGCTTGCAAAACATCTCATCTTTTTTTTTTTTTTTTTTCTTGATTTTCAGGGCTCAGGAGGTGATATCTTTATCCTATCTCTGGCTCATGGAAATTAAAATTCCCAACTGACAGTGTTGTCTGTACAAAAGGGATGCAAATTATCTTTAAAATGTAGAATTCCAAGGGCAATCTAAAATGAAAATTATGCATAATCCTTTTCCTCATGGAAAGAAAAATACCCTCTGATTAAAGCAAAAAACCTTTATGAAGTATTAGCATTTCATTCATTGGTTAAATTGGTACTATCATCACCATTCACTCTGAATCACATTTTTCAGAACATAGACTTTATGATGTAGCTGTGAACATGACTGTTCTTTTTCTGTTCTTTTTGTATGACTTATTTCTACTCTTCACAAATTCCTAATATATATAATATAATAATATAATAATAATATATAATATTTAAATTTATCTGCATCATAAACACTACCTATACCTCCAGTATAACTTTTAGATTCTGTAACTATTTGAAAGTGGAAAAAAAAACTTAGGCAGAGAATAAAATCCTAAGAAGTCCAAAGTAGACATAGGATGAGTTCACAATCCAATTCTGTAAAGTTCACAATGACATAAAACACGAAAAACTACTGATGATTTTGAAACCCCCTCCAGAAGTACTTAATTGCTCCTTATGATCTTTAAACAAACAAACAAATCCCAACAAATCAGCCTCAAAACATATTGGTAGAAATAGCTTAGAAAAATTAAGAAAAAGTCTTTTGGGGTGGTGAGGTATCTAATGGCAGCCAGAAATAATGAAAAATCAGGAGTTGCTAGAACCGAAGCTCACATCCAGAATAATCCATTTCATGTACTTTGGCTCCATTTTCTTTGGGAAAGACAAAACAGAAAGACATCAGAGAAGTCAGTTGGGCATTTTCTCCCCTAACCAACCTACAACTGAAAAGTTGAATTATTTTTCTGAGAAAAACTTTGTAAACCAGCTGGTTTATTCAAACCTCCCAACATGGACCTTAACGTACTGTTTTATATTCTCCTGTAAACTTTTACAAAATTATTGAAGTGTATAATATGACATAGGAGTACTTCTTGATTTGCTTTTTTGCAGAATGTTTTCACATCCTGTCTTAGTATGAACCTAGAATGCTCATTAGATTTAAATAAAAAATGTAAGTGAATTTGACTTTCCCAGGAATTGATGCTGGGTAGTAAATAACTCCTCTGCATATCATGTCCTGATTGGTTTGGGTGTTTTTTTGTTTTGTTTTGTTTTTTTTAAGGAGTAGGGAAGCTTCTGTTACTCAATGACGCATAAACTATTTCAGTCAAAAAAGCACAAACTACCAAGCAACAAAAATGTGTCACGATTAAATTCTTGAGTAATATGGGATCTTTTCAGGAAAAGAAGGTTTTTTTTTTCTTCCATTCCTCATCAAAGTGTTGCTTTCAATTTTTCTTTTCATTAGCTGTAGTGTTGTTTTTATTCCTTCTTGCATGCAGATGTTCTTTTGCTTCACAGTAATTATCAGTGTGTCAGTGCTTGCTGATGCATTTATTGCTTCCTTCTGCACAAATTTCCCAAAAGAATTTGCTATATTGGGAAAACAGCTGTTTTTCCCTGCCTCTATTTGCATTTAATATAATTTCAATGCATGGCCAGTCTCACACTAAAGTTTCTTTAGCAGAAAAAAAGAGTTATGAAAAGTTTTGTTGTACATCAGTTCTTTGGAGCATGTTGAATGAATAATCTGCCTCTAAACCAGGAGCTTTAAAATCATGAGGAGCAAGGTAATGGCACAGCTTCAGAGTTCTGAAGTGCAATCAATTTTGTCTCAAAAAGTATGTTTTTCTATGAGGGTCTAAGACAGTTAAAAATCATCAAGCATTTCCTCCCTCTGGTCTATGATATGAGGGTGATTCAAAGTAATTTTAATAATTATGTGTTATAGAGCAATACTGTTAAAGATGAAAGCCAGAAATGCTTAGACCTTGCCATGAATTACTCTGTTTGAAAGAAGGTCCTGAAGAGGAAATTTTCTGACATTTTTTCTTAATTCTTCTGTCATAATTTTTGCACTCACCTGAAAAAACTCATATTTCATCAGTGTTACTACCACAAATTCAGCTAGTTGGAGATTTGTTTCTAGGGTGATGGGACCATGGATTTTACATTTGCTGACTTATTAAATAATTGATCAAGTTCTATTATTTCTAATGGGTTTATTTCTTAGAATTGATGGAACTCTGTTAGTTTTCCTGGGAGTTGTGATCTCTCAGCTCCAAAGAAATTATGGGCAAAGGAGTTTTACAATTGCTGAATTTTCTTTACAAGAAGCATCAAAAGACAAGGATTAGAGTATCAGTAAATTTCAGTTTTGTGAGCCCATGTGAAATTCAGGAAAAAAAAAGTTTTGAAATATACTAATTTTTAAAAAACTCTTTTTTCCTCCAGGAACTTTTAGCAGGAAAGACTGGATTCTCCATTTCTTCTATCCAATGCTACATCACGATCTATTCCGCTTTACTTAATTTTAACATATGCTACACTTTATCCAGGCTACTACAATGTAAACAGCTTTTTCTATTTATATTTTCAGAATACTTAAACTCATATTTGAAGAAGTGTGCAGGTAACAGTGCATGAAGCAATTAATTCAGATGCTGAGGATGTTTTGTTGTGTCATATTCAAGCTCTCCCAGTAAAATATGTCTCATCTTTCTGACTACGGATATCGAGCTAGAAAATCTGAAGAGCCCAGCATACTAATACATTGTAAAGTGATGTGTGCTCATAGAAGGCAGGTGGCAAGAGTTACCTTCTTTGGGTTTGTTTTCACAATCTCTTCTCATTTTCTATACACTGTGTGATAGATGATCCCTAATGCAGTAAATGAGTACCCAGAAACTGAGTCGTGGGACAGCAGGTGAAGATGAGTGCTACAATTAGGAGTTTTTCTGTTTTTTTAAATAGGGGAGAGGCAGAGGTGCCAACCTGTTTCCATGTCATGTGTGGAAGGATATAAGCACTGTCTGTAAGTTTGTGGATTGTTTTAACTTCTATATGCATACATATGTGATGTGTGTATGAAGTTAGACTTTGAAATTCTTTGTGACATATAATTAAGTATTTAATCAAATTATTGTTTTGGTTTTGTTGTAAGATTTTTTGAGGATAAGCAAATAAAATAGCTATCTGCAGAGGATATTGAAAACTCAACTACTTAGACATAAGAGCAAAATACTCCACTGTAGTAAGTAAATTATTCACAATAATTTTTCTCCTCTCTGCCAAGGTCCAGCATAGGGAAAGTTGACTCCATGATGCTGCTTAGATTTTGCTTGTAGTTTTAGGAAGCTATGATTATGGGTTTAAGGCTTCTTATTGAGCAAGGAGATTTCCTCAGTTTTGACTTTGCTGTTTATAAAGTCATAAATAATAGGAAATAGCAGCAAAACTGACTTCAGCAAGGACACTCTAGCAGGGAATTACAGACACAGTCACGGCTGCCAGGGCTCTGGTTCCAGGCAATCAGATGTCCTTGTCACACTCTGTGCTTTCATGACCAGCAGTTTGGGTTGGACTATTTGTCATGCCTACAGCAGTAAATGCTCCTGTTATATCACAGAAAGATGGGAAAACTTTCATTTAAAAAGCACAAGGTAAAGCAAAGAAAAAGGGAAACTTTAAAATGAAGTCATTCAGGAGAGTGTTTTCCAGGTCAGACACTGAAATGTTTCTAAGTATGTCACAACACTATATAGGATAAAATTTATATACATGTGCCTATATGTATGTGTTCAAAGAGGGGATGATTCAGGAAGAACTCTAGTGAGGAGAGTGTATAGGGCACTTGTTATTTTTCTGATTTATAGAAACTCAGCAGCTATAACAGAATGAGAAATAATTACTGTATGTAACAGGAAAGATTCTGTTGTGTATTAGGACATTACCTTCCAAGGACACAGCTTTCCCAGAGACGTGTTTTGAAGAGTAAGGAACCTATGAAACCTCAAGTTTTCAGATGTGCAAGAACAGCTGCATTAAGGTCACATTCAAGAGTGTTCTCTCTGTTGAAGAGGATTCTCAGGTACCTATAGTGGCTTTTACTCATACCTGAGTGTAGGATTGTCTTTCCCCTGCTCTTAGAGTGTTTTTTCAAAATAGAAAGACTTTAATGATTTCTAACCTTTTTAGTAGTTTTAGCCTGGTATTTTTTTTCTTCTAACAGTTGTTTTTACATTTATAATCTTTGCTGCTGTGCAGCTAAGTGGATCAAAAACTACTGAAGCATTTGGGGAATTTCTTAAGAGATAAAAAGGTTGTGCTATGATAAAGTAGATTTCAGTATCACACACTTCTGGAAAATTTAGTTTAAATGAAAGACAAACTATCAGGATATTCTCTTTTCGTGTTTAAGCAACATTGCTGCCTTTTAAAACTTGGTGTTTTAGAAATGTGTTTCACTAATGATTTGCCAGCAGAACACTGAGACAGTGACATAAATCACGTCGAAATGAATAGGAATCTAAGTTAGGTTTCTCAATAATAAATTAATACAAGAAACTGTGGCTTGAATAATTGAAGTACAGGAAAACATGTTCACTTAATAGTGGTATGGGCACTGAAGGAATGAATCCTAAAATAGCTGACATTCAATTCTCTGTAAATACCACATCTTGTAAATTTGTGGCTGAATGCAAAAGGATGGAGGGAAGGGATGAGAAAGGAGCTTTTCCTTGCTTTATAATATGTAACAATACAATGTTTGTAGTAAAAACATCAAACTTTCCATGTAACTAACAGCAGTAAACATAACTTCCAAATAATTTTGGATGTTGTACTGTGAAGTCTTTAATGGCATCTGAGCTCAGTTGCTGGCAGGCATGGCTTAATGATGGCACCATCAGCCCTCCTGTGCTACTCAGCAGTACCAGACTGACCTTGATCAGACTTGGGTTCATGATTACATTATGTCAATTTAGCCAGTCTGGATTTAGACTGGTATATTTTCTCACCCTTATGCTACCTGGGAGGACAAATGAAATCTATTGTGATGAAACCCAAGAATGATGAGGGCATATCATCTAAGCTTATGGATGAGAGTGTCAATTCAATCTGGCAGATTTTTACTGTTTTTTTCAATAAATGGATTAACAAAAAAGGCAGTGCTCAAGTCACTGAAAACCCATTGTAACATGTATGAGGAAAAAAGTGCAATAGAGGATATAGATAAATATAAGGATCCTTTTTTTCACTAGGGGAAAAAAAAACCGATTGCAAAGATTAAAGCATAATGCTCCTTTAGCTCAGCACCCATAGTCTTTGAAGTGACTAATAATACTTCAAAATTATTCAACATTTTTCCCAAACTCCTCTGACTTAAAGGCTCTCATATAATATTCCCAGCCTCAGAATCAAAGCTTTGCTCTTTGTTAAGACAAGCACTTTTTGCTAGGTCTTAAGTCTATTTCTTGAATTTGTGTCAAGTCTTACTCCTCTCACGTGCAATTTAAAACTTGCAGTCCTGGGAGGATGTTCCTCTCAAAATAAATGCTGCAGATCTGGCTTTCAACAGTGATGCTGCCACATTGTTCATTTGTCACTATTATATTTTTGTTAGCCAGACAGATGAGTCAAAATTTATATACCTAAACAGACCTACAGAAATGAAAGGGGCTAAATGTGAGGGAAAGCAGTATTTTAGGACCTCAGTGCCTACAGAAAAATCAGTAGAAATTTTGGCATTTGCTGTAATAGGGCTGTATTATATCTTTTGCCAACCATTCTGTCCTAAGTAATCCTTAAGACCTTAGTCCTATGTATAATTTTTTTTCAGCCTCTTAAATTCAGTGCCTGA
The DNA here is from genome assembly GCA_026413545.1 of Cichladusa arquata. Taxonomy (NCBI): domain Eukaryota; kingdom Metazoa; phylum Chordata; class Aves; order Passeriformes; family Muscicapidae; genus Cichladusa; species Cichladusa arquata. Next base: position 51,966,206 of record JAOTQP010001652.1, read on the forward strand.
CCAGAGTGAAAAGAAGTATTTTCTCTTTTTTAAGTGGAAGCAATACATTTAGTATCAAATCTTTTACTGAGAAAGAGCTTAAGCCTTATACATTTTTATAGTGATGCCTTATTTTCCATAAATTTAAATATACTTTCAACTAGCTTTTTTTTTTTAATGGATAATAGGAAAAATAACAAACAGAGGCTTAATTTTATGCCAAATTTAAGTATTCACCAAGAATAGTCTCTGAATAAAAGTGATGATGGTTTGAAATTGTAAGATGGTGACATGAAGTTCATCAGAATCTCTGTGTCTTGTCAAATATCAGTCAGCCTAAATGCACACTCCAAATAGGAATACTGTTATTTCTAATGTTACCACAATCTAAATCCACCCTTTACTTCTTCAGAACTATTAAAAATCTATGGTGCTTGATGATTATTATCCACATTTTCATCTATCAATAGATTAAATAGATTTTTATCTCTGTAACTCTGCCATGCTTTTCAGGTCACTGAATATCTCAGAGTGAAAATATACCTCAGTCATTTTAGCTTTCATTTTTTACTCCAATTTTATCCTCATTTAAATTGTTTCCATTAGTGTCCACAACTGCACTGCAGAAAAGATAAAGCTGGCATCATTAAGCAAAGATGTAGGGAACTGCCCTACATAAATGTAGAAATGGAGAAAGGCAAAACCTGAAAAATAAAAAGTACCATTGATATCTAAGTCTATGGTTTTCAAATAAAAAGTTGTGGTTGGTTTTAGACTAATAGAAAAGTAGCTTAATAAAAAAAGATAAGATCTCTTCAATTTGTATTTTGGAATCTTGGGACTTTAACCAGTATTAAATTATTGCACTAATATGATAGATCCATTTAAGTAGAAAAGGAGTTCATAGAGCCACTCAGAGCTTCAACAGAATGAAAGGTCACCAAGGTGTCTGTGGGAGACTGTGCACAGTAAAATTATGGAGCAGTGACATTCAGAGGTTTAAAATATCTGGTTGGATCAGGTTTGAACTGATGAACTGTGAGCTCTGGTGAGTAAAGGAACACTGGCTAATGGGAACAGTGCTTGTAATGAGAAGAAGCCTCTGCCTTAAATCTGTGGGTAAATGAGGTGTTCCTCATTCCTCAAGTTTGATAAAGAGAAATAAGCCACAGTAGGACAGGACAGTTAAGCTGGCCAGGACACCCAGCCAGTAAAGTCCCAGGGAAAATCCTCACAAGTGGATGCCCAAAACACAAGGACTGAAAACTGGAATTTCTAGAGAGTAGGTGAGTGTCATATTTTAACTGCAGCTGGCAACTAAGAACCATGCAGCTGCTCACTTCCTCCCTCTCAGCCTTCCCTGTGCAAAGGAGAACCAGGGAGAAAAATGAAACTTGTGGGTTGAGTTGAGAACAGTTAGATAATGGAAACAAAATAAAACGTTAATAATTAAGATAATAATAACAACAATTAATAATATTAATAATCATAATAAGTGTAAAGAAAATGAGAGAGAGAAGAGTGAGGCACAATACTATTGCTCACAAATGATTGATGCCCAGCCCATCCCTCAGCAGTGATCAGGCCCCCTTCCAGGTAACTCCCCCTCAGTTTCTATACTGAGCATGGTGTTCTTTGGAATGGAATATCTCTGGCCAGTTTGGGTCAGCTCTCCTGGCCATGGTCCCTCATATGCCTTCATGTGCACCTGCTATCTGGAAGAGCAGGAGACACTGAAAAGTCTTTGATTTAGAGTAAGCTCAACTTAGCAATAACTGAAAAATCAAGTGTGTTACTGACATTATTTTCCTACTCAGTCCAAAACAGAGCATAGCACCAGATAAAAGAAAATTAGCTTTATCCCAGCTGAAATCAGAATGAATGATGACAGAAGGAAAAGCAAAATTTGACCCAAACACTAAGATTGTATTCTGGAAGTATTCAAGCTGTCACTGGAAATATTTGTGTGACATTGTCAGGCATTCATGTCACAGCTTAAGCCTGAGAAGAGATCTAGATGAGCCATGATCTTTGCATTTTATGTGAAGTAGTCTGTGAACCTTCATGGAGGCTGACAGTGCGAAAATAGGAAAATCACAGCCTGACATGAACTGCAGGTAAGCACTGAACTGTGGGAAAGAAGGGTTCACTTTCTTCTTTATTCATCCAGAACATGATATGCCTAAGCTGAGCTAATGAAATAGCAAATGCCTCAATATAAAAGACAAATGAAAAGAACAAGAACCTTGTTTTTTCTTTTCACAGCAGTTAAAAATAGCCCCACACAGACTTTTTGATGGCAGCTCAGACACTGTACTGACACCAGTAAGTCAGTGAGATTAAAATTAAATAATGAGTGAGAATGAGAAGCAGCGTAGCAGAGCCATTTAACATGACAGCAGTGCAGCATTTGAAGAAACAACACGCTTGAGTGATCCAGCAAATAACACTATCTGCTGGCAGTCAGCTGCACTGCTCAGTGGAGTTTGTGCTTTTGGTAATGAGTTTCCTTGGTGATTCATTGGCAGGTGATGCATGGAGGGAAACGTGGAAGAATAGCATACAGTTCTGAGAAGCAGGTGGTATCCTCCAGTGATAAACACTGCTTCAGGATTGTAATAATGGTATTGAAAACAAGCAGACAGAAAAGACTTTCACAACTCTAAAGACATTGAAATACAGTAATTTTAGAAACAGGTTTTTTTGCAAACTTTCAAGCCATATGGAGCATCATATGTTTTACAACATCTGCTTGTCAGTTTAAAGAGAAATAGTAAATTTGCATGGCAAAATAATTTAGCAAAGTTTGCAGGGACTGTGTGCAAATGGAAAGAGATATTCTGGAATCCTCAGAACACCCTCAAAGGGAATTTTTAACAGGCTTCATATTTTAAGTTCAAAAAAATAAAGGTAGACAATTTAAAAATTTTCAGATGTCATGTTCTGATCACACCTTGTCTGATGGTGCTCACAAGCTCTGGTCAAGCTTTTAAGTGAAATCCAGTTAACTTTATTTCCTACAGAAATTAAGTGTCTAGTATTTTTACACTACACATTTCTTAATTGCATGCATGTGTGCATTGTGTGGGGCATATCTTTTACTTTATAGTGTTTAAAAAATCCCCCTTAATTTCATTCACATTTGGTGGAGGTTAAATTCCTCAAAGGTTACATTTCCACCTGCTTAAGGAAAATTAAGGATTGGTGATGGGGACAAGGCTGTACAGAGAGAAAAGCCACAAGAAAGAGGATCAATAAATATCACTTAAGAATGTCCAAATAGCAGCAAATTGCAGGTCAAGAAGAAGCCTCATATTTGTCAACATTTTTCTGACTGTCTAGAGCTGTGTTTGTCTTGATTAGTACACATTTATTTATATTCCAAATGAACATAGTGTAGCACCTTTAATTTAGAATTTTTACGTGTCTAGTTCAATTGTTGTTGTTGAGTACTTGATTCTATTTATACCTACAGTTGCTTTACAACAAATGTGCATAACTTAACAGTGTATAAATAACCCAAGTAGTCAGGAAAGTAATTGTCAGTGCCCAGTCTCTGACAGAAAATTCTGAGTATTTTACTAAATATTTCAGATGAACTACGACTTCTAAGATTTCATTTCCTTTTCACTTGTTCAATCATGTGGTTGGTATAAAATAGTAAGATGATGGTTTTCAATATTCCTTCTCTTTTTAAGACTATCATCATCATCATCATCATCAAATATTTTCTGTACAAATAGGGGTTAATTTCAGGGGAAAAAGTAAATGTCCATTTTTAATAATTGTACTTTTTAAAATTTCTTTTATACATTTAACATTTTATATTTGTTTTTTTTTTACAGTCTCCTTTAGAAAATTATAGTTAGTACTTAGAAACAGTATTCTTGTGGCCAATGTTTATGGCAAAGAATAATGTTTCCTACAATTTTTTTTGAGTATTTTTTAAAATCCAGTTGTGATTAGTTTTATTGCATCCATGAAAAACACCAAAGTTTCTTACAGCTCTTTTTCACAGCCATCACTTTTTTCAGCTGAATCTTCTGTTCCACTTCTAAGGCAGCCAGTGTTGCTGTACAGCAGATGGGATGGAATATGTACCCAGAAGCCCAGGTTGCTATAGATCTGAAGGAGTGAATGTCAGAAAATTACAGGAAATTCAGACTAAGCTTTTCAATTTCTACCCCATACCGAGCCCCCAGCTTTTCTGCACTCGGACTCCTTTGCAGTACCATGGGCAATGTGATGGTCATGCAGCCCACGTGGTGGTCTAGGTCAGGCAACCAGTGCTTCTGAAAAATAAGGAAGGGGGAAAATTGTTTTCCAGCTGGACTATCCCTGAGCCGTCCCCCTACATCAACTCTTGTGCCAGGAGAGTGGACAGGGAGAACAGGAGGCTGAGGAGGGACCCAGGACAGGAAAGTAGGGAAGGTGCTAACACCAGAACAGCTTTAGGAGTGAAGAGGTTGTGATTGGTTCCTTCATGATAATCTAAATTTGTGTGGGGGTGACAGCTGTTTTAGGTTATAGTGGGCACAATATCCTGGGCTGATGAATTAGAGAATTATTTTCACTTTACAATAGATTGTAAGTGCAAAGTCTCCTTACATCCACCTGATGTCAGTAGTGTATCAAATATTTTATTAGGTAATAGCTCTATAAAATATGACTAAAAAAACCCTTTGAAATCTTACTGCAGTGTACAGCTAGTATTGTCACAAATTATGCTCTTGTTTATTGCCTCAATGTCTGCCCTTGTCAGCAAAGACAGAGTGGGCTCTGAAAACTAGAACTACTCTGTTGAGATTAATTTCATTTGCCACTTTTATGTCTGGAAAAGTACTGCACTTGTCTGTATTTGAAGAAAGTGGCTCACATCTTATGCTGATCTTTACTTTCTAAATAAAACTTGTAGGGTGATTGAGATTGGCATGCTCATTCATGAGAAAAAATAAAAACCAAAACAAGCCAGGGAATCTTGGCATTTACACTTTAATTGCACATCTTGTATGTGGGAGGTAACACAAGGCTGTGTTTCCCTACACCAGACCATGTGTGATGTTGTGCTTGTAAGCGTCAGATGATGCCATGAATTACAAGCACTCGAGAGTTTGATAGTAGAAACTAAATGTGCTCAACACTCAGCCTGATCCAAACACTAAAAATTCATGCCTGTGCTTGTGGTCACACATACAGAAACATTATTACAGGCTTTGATATTGCATTAATATAAACTTCCACAGCAAACTGCTTACACTTTGAAGATAATTTGGAAAGTCTGGCTACACTTGTTATTGTATGGAACTTTAAAGTCATAATGACTAGCAGGGGTTGTTTCACAGAACAGCAGTTTGTTTTGGAAATTGGATCAGTTCCCAGTTTGGTTGACTTCAAGTCACAAGCAGTTGTGCTCGCACATGAGGGAGTTGTAGTGGTGGGTACAGATGGGTGAGTGTGAGGTGTTGCTTAGATGTCACCTGTGGAAGTACAGCCATGTCACCTAGTTATGTTGTCTTTAAAAATACAGATAAAAGTACAGGAACATTCAAACATGCCTGTTTAGAGAACAAGGCAAAGCAATGTGGCAAAGAACCAGTCACTGTAAGGACCTCAGCACCTCGTCAGCTGGGTACCATCAGTGTGGTCTGAGCAGCACGAACACAGCTGGGGCAGCTCCAGCTGCTGTGGGCAGCAGTGGGTGCTGATCTGTCTGCACATCTGTATAGAAATGCCATGCACGGTTTACTTTGTAGACCTCTTATTCAAGGCTACAAAGGATTTCGTTAATGAAATCTCTTTAAAGCCAGTACATCCCCAGGTCTATCACTTTGTCCCCTTCATTTCCATGAGCTACTGTTTTAGTTTTCTGACATTAATTTATTTATGTAAGGATTTATATGACACATCAACAGTATTGCATTACACTGCTTACCAGATGACAGAACGTGACATAAGAAAAACTACCTTGGTGAAAAGCTAAGGATTTAATAGTCCTTTGATGATGATGGAAGTTATTATTCAGAGTGAGAAAGTGTTTCAGAATGAGGCTTCCGGAAATTAAAACACTAGGTGGTACAGCCATCTGATTTAATTTATAATCTTTTCATCAAGGTGAACATATTTCCAATTCAGTAGCAGGCATCTGCTGTTCTATGATGTTCTGTGATGTTGGTTAATGATTTCTCAAATATTCCATATTCACCAAAGCTTTTCTCTTTACATCTGTTCTGTAGATGAATTTGCATTTTAATTAAAGTGTTTAAATGAGTGATTTTAAAGCCTGGAAAAGGGAACATAATTTTTACGTCCTTTCTAATGGGATTTTAAAACACTGGATTTAATCTATTGTATGAAATTAAAGTTATGATCAATTTATATTTATTATTCCCCAGTTTATTTAATAGTTGCTCTCTTTTAATTAAGAGCTGTAAATTTAATGTTGTTAAAATTAATGTAATATAAACTACATTGTTATAGCATACCTACTATGCTCTGTGAAACACATGACTTCCTGAATCTTTATGATTTTGTTCTTACAGAGTCATAAAAATCTAAAGCTTTAAGTATAAGCCTCATCAATTACACCATTTCATAAAGATTAGTAAGTGATTAATGAAATACATTTCATCCATCACTTCAAGAGGGTTTATCCCATCTCTTTCTTAGTGATCCATTCTAAGTGGCATAATCATAAAGCCATAAACAGACATTGATTAGACAGTAGAATAGCAGAGAAAGACAGCCAACTACTATTTAAATATATAATTACTATACTATACACAGCCCTAAAGGAATGCTCTAAAGATTGCCATTTTCAGCTTCTCTTCTTCAGGAAAGCTCTAATTAGGTTCTTCACAAGTTTTTCTAGAAATCCATCAGGATGGCCACATCATGCCTACTCTTGCTATTTTCATCTTAAGAACTTTAATTCCAAACAACTTTTCCTTGAAGGCCTTTTTTTTTTTTTTCTTTCCCCTATCAGTGTGTTGGAGATCGCTCTTGTTCCAGTGAGAACAAAGTGTCCAGTGTCAACAAAGATGAGACATAAAAGTTATTATCTTAATAGCCATTGAAATAAAGAAGGAAAACTGTAACATTTAAGGCAACCCACTTGTTAAGTTCTTGCTTTGCATTCCTGCTAGGAAATAGGCTTTCCTCCACAGCTGATGCTCCTGTGTGCTTTAGCATGTCTGCCCAGGGCAGCTCATTTGTCTCTGGATGCCAGCTGAAGTCTGTTTACCCATGATGACAGACCCACTGACATGTGTCAACAAGGCCCATCTTTCCCCATCACTTTGACTGTATAAACACAATTCTTCCCTTTGTTTCTCCAATCTTCTAGCCTGTCGCTGCTTCATTTGTCAAAAGACATGTTCTCTCATGGAGAGTGGATTTCTTTTAATTCAGTGTTAACTTGATTGAAACTCATTCAAGCAAAGCACTGAAGTGGAATTCAGAATTATCCTACGTGCTTACCCAGCATCTTGTGCCACCAGACCAAAAGCTGCTGTCAGTAAAACTGCACTGCTAACAAGAAGTTTTTAGGTTTTTGAAAGAGGATTTTGTAATCTTCTTAAACTGGTGTGATCATGTACCATTGTATCAGTCTTTCGCACACACAGTTATGAACTGCATGAAACACTTCCTTCAGAAGTTTCTAGTATTCTTAAAGGTATGGTGATTTGGGCAATATTTGTTCTTAGTTGTCTTACATAGCTTCATTGGGCATAGAGTATTACTTTTTGTATCTTAGTTTTTTAACTGACTAGCATTTATTTTCTAAGTAAAAACAAATTTCAGGTGCAAAAAATATGCTTGTAAGTGGTGAAACTTTTTTGTGTGTGTGTTGGGAATTCCTTACACTGTGATATGATATCTGTGAAAATGGGGATGAGAAAACTAAAACAGTTTCATATTGCAATACATTTGTTTTATGTTTTGAGGGAAACGAGTCAGATCTGCCACTGGCTTGTGTGTCCCATGAGTTAGCCTGGAGCAATTTAAGAAGTTGTGGGTTCCATGCTGCTGCATCAACTGCTTCTTTCTCAGTTTAAAACTCAGAAGGAGGTATTAGCAGCCTGGTTTGCTCCGTGATCTTGATTGTGTTACTGTGATATGCAGTGCCTGATTTTTCTGTTTCTTGAGTGTAACCTTCTCAGCAGTCAGGGAGCCACAGATAAGGCCTTTGGACAGTTGGATTGCAATGACTTACTTGCTGTCCATGTTTGAGGTAGTATTTGAATTTGTACAAATCTGTCTTGTTATCTCTCTCTGCCTACGTGCTCAGCAGTAACAAATGTAACTGTAAATGAAGACTGCTTTTAGAAGAGCTTAGAGTTAAAAACTATTTTGACAGAGAGTATACAATAGGTCATAAAAGCAGATAGTATTTAACTAGAAGAGGTATGAGAAAAAAGAAAATAGGAATTTTCCCTCCCTCTCCTGTTCCCTCTCCCACTGATCTTTGGATTGGCATCCAAAGTGAATATTTGAAACCAGGCGGGGAAATTCGCATGTTAAAATACGTGGGTGTAGATTTTATTCAATAAAAAACTAGTTTAAGGCTTGAGGCTACAGTGAATTACTTATAACATCTACGTAATAGAGAAGACAATAGGTATGAAAATAAACATTTTTTTCAATTTTAGGATAAACCCAGCTTTGACACCTTTTTTACCAATATTTACAGTGTTCTTTTCCTCTGCTGTTAGCAAGTACATAGGTTTTCATGGCTTAAAAAAATGTCAAATCAGTAGATCCATAATTTTTGTGTTTCTTGAGGAAGGTTTCAAAAGTTATTTGAACCTAGTTTACTCTAGGAAGACATACTAAGAAAGAAATATGTGGAAGAGATTTAAAAGGAGACCAAATATTAAAATTGACATACAGCCTTGGTGTATATATATGAAGAGAGTGTTAAAAAAAAAAGCCCACACATTTGTTTCTTTTTTGTCCATATTATTTTTAGCACTACCGTACTTTGTAACAGTTAATATTAGAAAGAGTATAGTACCAATATATAATAACATAATGCAAAATAATACTGATACAGTATACTGATTTACAAGATTATTTGAAAATCTAAATTAATTCTATTTTTTTATAATCAGAAAAATATTTATTTTCTTTGAAGCAGAGTCAAAGCAGAAATTGTTTAAAGCATATTGCTGAACATTTTCTTGTTCAGCTCTGCTATTCTAGCAACAGGCTTAAGGGGGCAGCAAAGAAACTCCTAGAAGTGAAAACACTTTTATTAGGAAAGAAATATAAACTAATAACCACTTTCAGTGGCAAGATTGATATTATAACGTAACTGAGAAACAATGATTACAAAGCTAATTGACAGAACATTCCTGAAAATGTGTTTTTCTACTGTCAGTGTCATCTTCCTGCTGCCTATTACCATTAATAGGATTTCTGGAATACAGTCAAATAACACTGTTTGCCTTATAATCATGCTGAATGAAAAACAAAATTACTTACAGCCTCACTGAAGATTTGTTGAATAAAATATACAAGTAATACTCTGAAGAGAGACCCAGGCCCCAGGGTTCTCTATCACAGGAAAACTATTTTGTACACCATGCTCTCTGCTGTTTAATGGGGTGAGGTGGCTCTTGCTGTCCTAAACTGGGGTTTGATTCAACAGGCAGGTAAGAAATGCTCTGCCAGAGTGCCATTCTTAGCCTGGCAATTAAGGTCCCATCGTAAAGGAGCTACAAACTGCCAAATGGAAATTCTCTTTTCCTGGATTGCTGCCTAATCTATTCAGTTACTGTGCAAAACAAGCCTGCCCCTTGTCTTCTCCCTCCATCCTGTGCTTGGAAAGTCAGGCGAAAGTGCAGTGCTGTGCTAGATTCTGTCTCCAGCTATGAGTGGATGAGGCTTTTTCCACACTCCTCCAAAGCACAGCTGAGCTTCCTGGACTCCCTCATGGGGAACCCAACAGGTTTAAAGTGCCTCCTGGCTTGAGCAATCAAACTGCCTTTTACAAACATGAGCATCTCCTGTCTAAACTGTGAGTTTCATACTTTGAGTTCAGCCTAAACAATGTACCCGAGTCATTAAAGTATTTGTGGTTAAGCACTATTTAAATACAAATTTGCCTCTGGACAGAGGCAGCGCTTAAATCATTAGGCCAGGGTTTTTTTCTGTGAAAATTACGTAATTTCTTCTTTGCCCAGTTTCAGTGCTGTGCCCAGAATAGAAATGAATGGAAATTTATGATTACCAAGGTTGACAGGGTAGTATATTTGAAAACAAGGTAAGGTACTCTAAGGTGTTATTTTACTGTTAGGAAAATAGTAAAAAGCCTTTAGTTGCCTTAATCCTGTACAGTGCTGCACCATAGGAGAGTAACCCATCAGGCTGGAGTTGGCTCAATGAAGTGTTCCCTTGCTTCTGATTTCCTTTTGTGCCAGCATTTCTGTTTCAGTATCTTACTGGAGTACCTCAAAACTTATGGCTGTGCCTTTCTTAAACCATTGACTTTATTCTTAAACTCACACAGTAGTTTCAAGTTACTATCATTGATTAGACGACACTTTAATGTTTAGACACAATTAATCTCTGCTTTCCCTTCTAATGCTGTTCATGCATCATGACTTGTCTGATGCTATATCTTCAGAACAGCTGTACAGTAAAGTAGACCTTGCTTTTCACTGAAGCTTCTGGAAACCTGTGTTTGTGTAAAAAACAGTAAGCAGGAAAAAAAGAAAATTATTTAGAGAAAGAGAAACTGACCCTTAAAATAGTTTGAATACAATAGACTAGAATTCGGATTTTTCTTCTACGCAGTAAAAAGGCATGTTAATTCTAAAATTTGAACTCACAGGAGAAGAAGAAAAGATGAAAAGAAAAACTTCATGTTGAGAAGTAAAGAATTACCATTTCTGGGTATGTTTTGCATGTCCTCATAAAATGCATATACTGTAAATGAGATATTGAATACGAGAAGTAAAATGCACCTGTCATACAAATGCATGTCACTGTAAATAGTTGCTTCTGGTCATATTGACTGGAAAAATTGTTCATTGTTGACTTAGGGTGTTTTTTACTTTTTTTTTGGTTGTTGTTTTAGAATAATATCAAAAAAGCAAAGTTATCTATAGCTCCAAAGTTTATAGGAAGATTATAAATGAGGCCATATAAATTGCATTCAAATTCAGGAATAAAATGATTATATTTTTTCCAGTTAAATTACTAAGGGAAAGGATTTTTCTGACATTAATTTGAATCCGTTTTTTAATGTTCCTTCTGTAGTAGTACTGTTTGTAATTTGAAATTGTGCTGTAATATTCCTAAATAAGTAATATGTCAAGGGACTGTGTTTGAGCACTCAATAAATGAAATTAATGGAATTCTGCACCCTGCATTGTTCCAGATAAAGTTGTTTGGGCCAGAACATGGCAAGATGCTGAAATAACATGCAGACATGAGTGATGAGGTTGAAACAGCTGGAGCTGGGCTGCTCAAGCTGCAAACTGTGCTCTTACCTAAACCTATTTGAGAATAGTGCTTGTGCTTGTGGTATCTAAAAACTTGTTGAAGCAGGTGTTTGCAGCCCACTGCCTGCCCTGCACCCCTGCTAGCAGGCAGTCTGGCAGCTTTTCACACTGCCTGGGGGGGCTTTGGAATCAGTGCCTACAGGGGACCCCAAGTCCTTTGCAAACAAAGCATATGTCATTGCACAAAAGCAGATGAGAAGCAGCAAGAAAAGCAGAAACCACTGCAGTGTGTTCTTGTAAGGGTTGTCCTGGGTCTCTTATTAGGGGCAGAGGGAGCAGGATGTGGTGATCAGGATGTCTTCAATCCATGTGAACATGGCAGCAGCCCTTGCAACCTGGTCACGAATAGCAGTGGGTACAAAAGCCTCTGCTATTGTGAGGCATCAGAACACATCCCAGGACTTTAATTTGATAGAGTCAGTGAAGCCATGGGTGGCTGAAAGTACAAGGACCCACTTAATGTTTGTTGGAGCTCACAGGGGTGTGGTCTTTGTCACAACTGCTGCTCTGAGGTCTCCCAACTGACCTTGTTGTAATTCCTACATTCGGTGCAGTATTAACTCTCACTAAACTGTTGGAAAATCAGTGATAAATGGAATAACTGACATAACTGCGCTGGTTTTGGCTGGGGTGGGGGCTATGTTTTGGATTTGTGCTGAAACAGTGTAGATAACACAGGGATGTTTTAGCTGTTGCTGAGCAGTGCTGGCACAGCACTCCAACCATGAGGAAGCTGTGGGTGCACGAGGAGCTGGGAGGTGACACAGTTAGGACAGCTGGGACCCGCTGACTGAGCCGAGGGATATTCCATACCGCAGGGATCCATGCTTGGCATATGCAGCTGGGGGAAGAAGGAGGAAGGGGGAGATGTTCAGAGTGATGGTGTTTGTCTTCCCAAAGCACTGTTAGGTGTGATGGAGCCTTCCTTACCTGGAGATGACTGACCATCAGCCGTCCTGTGCAGAATGGTGAATCATTTCCTTGTTTTCCTTGCTTGTATGCGTGGATTTTGCTTTACCTGTTTAAGTACCTTGATCTCCACCCACAAGTTTTCTCACTCTTACACTTCTGATTCTCTCCCTGATCTCACTGAAGGGGATCAGTGAGTAAATGGCTGTGTGAGGTTTAATTGCTGGCTGGGGTTAAACTATGACAATCAAATAATAATTATTATTCTATATTTAATAATAATATTTATTAATAATAATAATAATAATATAGCTGAGTTTTAGGTAGATATATCTGTCATTTAATACTCCAGTCTCTGAATAATAAATATCCTTTTAATATTGCTTACCTTACAAAGTCACATACGTGTCCTACAAAAATTGTTTTTCTATTTCTGTCTTTTTCTTCTAAATGTTTCTTCAAAATTCAGTTTGTTGGATTAAGTTTTCCTCTTAAACAGCATTGTTCTATTGTGAGTAGGGTTTTGCTTTTTTTTTTTTCAAAGAAACTAAAAACATTGTATTGCCCACATAACCAGTCTTGTTTGTTCATTATAATTTGAAGGGAATAGATATCCTACCGATATGAACCTAGGAAAGTATTAGTCAATTAAATAAAAAGTATGCCTTTGTTCAGATACCAGGTGTGTTAATAAAAGGTAATTATGTTGACTGAAAATAAGTAAAAGCTCCATCCAGCAGACATACATTTTTTCCATCACACTCAGTAACAAACGCCTTTTAATACAGTGGAAAATTACTAGGCAGGTCTGAAATAACTAAGCAATTATGGAGGCTTTTGTTTAAAAGTCCTCAAGAGAATGTCACAAAAAAATGATTGCCATTATTTCAACAATGATCATAGTACAGAGGTTTCACATGAAAAATAAGCTCACATTTAACTATCAATTAGCAGCTTTTGATATTCTGAAATTCTTTCAGCATTAGTATATTGATTCACACACCTGCCTAAATATGCCTGAAGAAAAAGGGGAATAAACTCAAGTTCTAAACTACTGCACTTTGAGTGAGAATATTGCAGGGGAAGTTGACTCTTGTTTAAAGAAGTCAATCTACTGGACTCCTTATCTGGATTGCCTGAAAATCTTGCTTATTGGTGTGTGGATTTTCCTCCTGCATGTGAGCTATCAGAAATATTTCCATTCAAGGCAATAATCTAGGCATAATTTATTGTAGGAATTAAAATAAGGGGACCAGTACACAGTAGGTCTCTTCTCAAAAGTATCTTTTAATAAAGGGATAAGGTGTCTTTATTTTGGCTTTTTGTACTAAATGCCCTTTGTAATGAATGCTACTGGGCACAACTGATGGTCTGTGCTCAGTTCTGAAGGGTTCTTAAAATATATATACATCTAGCATGTAGAAAATGTTACTTTCAAATTCAGGGAACAAAACCTCAGGTCCTTGCTCCTCCTTCTGTAGCATCAGGGTTGGATTCAGTGCTGGCACATAACAGAACGGGTTAAAAGCTCCTGCAGAGAGTGCAGACTCCCAGATTGCTAGAGAAGGGTTTCATCCATTAAAATATTGAGTTGAGACATAGCTGTAACTGAGGATAGGTTGGTTTCTGGGCCACTCAGCACACCTTTGAATACCTGGAGCTAACAGGGATGGTGGGCCCTGGCAACATCAGTGGCAGAACCCTGTGCAGGGTAAGGTTAAATTTTTCTCTTTTCTTTTGAGTGAATTGCCTGGTGGAGAGCCTTAGCACACACCCTGTGATTTTAGCTGGCAGGAAGAAGACTGCCAAAGCTCCCAGCTAAATATGAAACATTCTTTTACTTTGATTAAATCATCCCCTATGATCACTAAGGTAGGAATTGCACATTATTATGATACTTCTTCTCCAAATAATGCACATCACACCTAAATATTATGAAGATGATTCCCACTTTCAGCAGAACGCCCATGTATCCAATTTACTTGAACACCTGCTGTGATTTAATGCTCACCCCTGTAGGCTCCCAGACATTCAGTAGTTGCCTTAGTCGTAAAAAGCAGTAACTAAAAAAGCCACTAAAGCTGGGGAGAAAATAACAAACTTAAAAATTACAGAGTAGAGATGTATTTGGGACACAGTCAAAAGCAACTCACAACAAGATTTGACTCGCCCTGTGATTTTTATCACAAGTAAACAATGTCTTCAGGATTGAAAATAAAAGCATTCTGACTTGTCAACAGCAAATATCTAAAATTATCACAGCTTTATTGTGAAAAAGAAATGTCCTCTTGATGCCTGTGTCAAAAAGTTAACTCACAGCAAGACCTAGATCTGTAAAAGCACTGCCATGCAAGAAAATACAGGTCTAAAAATGTACACAGAACAGTTATCAGGGAAATATTTTAAATGGCTGTTGAAGTTTTTGTGTGTGTATATGTTTCAGTAGAGACTTAGGCTCACCAAGTCTACCATCAGTGCTATTAATCACACTAATATAAGCTCCTCATTTAAAGTGAGGCTTTGGATCTTCACAAGAGGGAAGATTCCAACAGAAGAATGGAATAAATGAGGTTATAGGTCTCTTTTACTGTTTTAAATGTTTTCTGTCATCACCTCAGACAACCATTTCTGTCCATAGATATACTCATTCTTCTGCTATCTAAGAAAATAAAAGCTAGTTTTTACATTTGTCTATTTATATTACTTTATATTACTGTAAAGTAGCATGTTTATGTACTGCCAGATTTTCAGAGCCTGTATATCTCTTTTTGGTTTAATTGTGTGAGTGAACAAGTGGTTTCTGTTCAGGGGTTTAGGTTTTTTGCAAACTTTTTTTTTTTTTCAGTATTTAAATGATGGATAACCATGTAGAAGACAAAACCACACAATGTAATGCCATTGGTTCCTTTCTCTGATCAGGTCACGCTCCGCTTTAAATGTTTTTAACCTGGACAGAACCAAAGAGGTAAAACCTAATTTAATAGCTATCAAAAGCAGAAAGCTTGCAAGAAAGACTATAGTTTAGACTCAAATCTACTGAAGGGGGGAAAAAAAAGGAAGAAAAAAACCAAGAAAAGCAGCATGTCTAAGACTGAGTCTTCAGCACCTCTAAGTAAGTTTTCGATTTCCTGCCTAAACTTATTCTTGAGCAGTTTAATCATTACTTCTTCCTTCAGTTTAAACAGCTTGTCTCTCTCCCCTGTATTTATCATCTTCATTTAGCTATTGCCAGAGCTAGTATCTTTGCCCATCATTTTGCTATAACAAGCAAGCCAACCTTTCCTAACCTCTCACAAAGGGGAAGTCTGCAATGGCTGTGTCTTCATGGGAAAGAACAGGATTTCAAAGAGAAATGAAGTCCTCTTCACCTATTCTGACTCAGTTCAAGCTAATTTTTCTTGGACTTAATATGGACAGAGATGTGTACTTGTTTCCTATATTATAACCTGGTAACTTCTCATTCCTAGGATCATAGAATGGTTTGGGTTGGAGGTAACATTAAAGATCATCTTGTTCCAGCACCCCTGCCATGGGCAGGGACACCTTCCACTAGGCCAGGTTACTCAGAGCCTCATTCCAGTCTGGCCTTGAACACTTCCAGGGATGGAGCTTCCACAACTTCTCTGGTCCACCTGTTCCAGAGCCTCACCACCTTCACAGTGAAGAACTTCTTCCTTATATCAAATCTAAACCTGTTCTCTTTCAGTTTAAGGACACCCCTTATCCTGCCTCTATCTGCCCATGTAAAAGGTTCTTCTCCGGCGCTCCTGGAGGCCCTGTTTAAGTACTGGGAGACTCTTCTAAGGTCTCCCCAGAACCATCCCAACTCTCCCAGTTGGTCTCCACAGGAGGGGTGCTCCAGCCCTGTGACCATCTTTGTGGGCCTCCTCTGGACATGCATCTGCAGGTCCATGTCCTTCTATTGAGGTTCTCAGAGCCAGACACAGTCCCCACTCCAGTTGAGGTGTCACAAGAGTGGAGTAGAGGGGCAGAATCAATTCCCTTGGCCTGTTGGCCACAGCTGCTTTTGATGCAGCCCAGGATATTGTTGGCTTTCTGGGCTGCAAGTGCATATTGATGGGTCAGGCAGAGCTTCTCATCCACAAACATACCCAAGTCCTTCTTGGCAGGGCTGTTCTCAATCAATTCATCTCCCTGTCTGATTTGATACTGGGAGTTTTCCCATCCCAGGTGCAGGACCTTGCACTTGGCTTTGTTGAACTTCAAGAGATTTGTACAGGCCCACCTCTCAAGCTTGTCCAGGTCCTTCTGGATGGCATCCCTTCCCTTGTGTGTGTTAACTGTGCCACACAGCTTGGTGTTGTTGGCAAACTGGTTGAAAGTGCACTCAGTCCCACTGTCCATGTCACTGACAAAGACGTTACAGAGCACCAGCCCCAGTGCTGACACCAAAGGAACACCCATTGTCGCTGGTCTCTTGGGCATTGAGTTGCTGACCAAAACTCTGTGATTGCAGCCATCCAGCTAATTCTTCATAGCAGGTGGTCATCAGTGAAATCCAGTTAAGAGACAAGGATGTCCTGCAGGGCACTGTCAAGTGCTTCACACATGTCCAGTTGCTCTTCCCTTATCTACTGATGCTGTAACCCTTCCTAGAACACCACCACATTTGTCAGGCACAATTTGCTCTTAGTAAAGCCATATTGGCTGTCACCAGTAACCTCCTGATTTTCCATGAACCTTAGCATAGTTTCCAGGATTCTTCACCCCCTTGGCAAGCATTCCATGATGTTCATACTTTATTCTTGTCTGTGAGTTACTCCTCTAATATATCTTCTTGCACTATTTTTTGCAAGGGTAATACTTTTACAAGTTTTCTATTATGGAAAGTTTAGGCAGAGCTTCTGAACCCTTCATCTTCAGAAGCATTATTGGAAGCAAATTTAGAATTTGCTGAGAGTCCTTGTACAGTATCAATTCACTGATTTTCACTAAGTATTTGAAAAGACCTTGTAGCTCCATCAACTCCACTGACCTCAGCTAAGAATCCTGTGCAAACAAAATGAAAAGAGGTTTGTCCCAAAGGAAATATCACTAAATTCATACACTTTTCTTACGGTACTATTCGTGGCACTTCCTAGCATTTTATTCTGTGTATTTAGATTTTAGTAACTAATTTAAAAGTATGACTTCTGTATTATTTCTGTGTATATGCTTAACTTTGCATATGCGAAGGATCCCATAGGAATGGCTCTGAGAAGATTTATTCTTCCGCGGCTGTCAACCTGAAGATTCAACTTTCAAAGGAAAAAATATCTGAGTGCATCTCAACTGCATTACTAATTCATTAATAAATCTTATATGCTACAGTTAAAACCTAAATGCTAAGTACTTACGAGATAATCAGGAATAGTTTATCCACAAGAAGCTAATAATATACAGAGCCACTTCTTACAAATAATTTGAACAAGTCAGCAAACAAAAATAATTTCTGGGTCTTCAAGGGTACAGCACTTTCTTAAGTATCTCAGGTGTTACTTGAACATTTTCTACCCTCTAGTGAAAAACTGCAGACTCGCAGAAGGTTGATGAGACTGCTCTTTAAATCTATGAATTATGACAAATTGGGTAAGAAGTTTATTTCCACTGCTACATGTAAATTGGTAAGTTTACTTGTCATTATTTTTCCCATCCAAGTTTTGCATTGGTCCCTGATGCGTAGTTACAAGGTTGTTTGAAAACTTTTTGTTATGAACTCCCTCATTTAAACAGTCCTTGCCATTGTAGAAAGAAAGTTAAACAGTTTTTGATTGAAAAGAGCACTTCAGAGAAAAGAAAGTCATAGATGAAATTCTGACAAATCCTTTGAGAAAAAGAACTGCCTTATGTTTTGTTTTATATTTTATGGACAAGGTTAGCTGCAATGCATATGGCAAGAAGAGGTTGAAAGTAGTCTTATAACACTTTAGTTAACAACAGTTTTTTTGCTCTTTGTTCTTCATTGTGTTGGTCAGTTTAGTACATAAAATAAAATCTCTAACTGAAAGGGGTCCAAACAGAAGTACCAAATCAGTACTGAGGGAGAAAAAAAACCATGTATCCATCTTGTCATATCACAAGTGCCCCTACAAGAGTTAGTCAGTTAGTATTTATTAAATAAATAAAACTTTAGCTTCACAGTTTCCTAGAGATTTTCTGGCTTAGGAGGGAGGAAAGCAAAGAGTGCTAATAACTGAAGGAAGAGCAGAGATGAAACAGAGGCAGAAATGATTGAGAGCTGCAGAAGAAAGGTGATTTGAAGCATGGATGGATTCATTATCACCACTTTTCTCAAAAGATTTTTCCCTCCTACTCCCAAAACAGCAGGCACAGACTTCTTTCATATTTAAACTGATTTCAGTATTGGGGAGGAGAGACATGGCTTTGCTGTCTTTTGAACTACACTTGCTTTATGTGAAAAAGAGTTTTATAATTACATTTTTGAGAAGGAAGACATACTAGAAGCTGGACCCTTTTTCTCTACTGAGTTTGTTTCTGTAGAAATTGTTAAATAAGTAATGGAAGAGAGGAGTTTATCATCCCTTTTTTTACCCGGCACAGCACAAGCCACATAGATGTGAAGGAACAGGATGCTGAACTGAAGGGCTCTCTCTCCTTCCTTCAATTCAGAAAGTAATAGGGAGCAGCAGGAGATGCAGCCCTGCATAATTTTTTTTTCTGTCAGAGATGGTGCTAACTACATGTATGGAGAAAGTGAGAGGAAGCAGAGCAGAGTCCTTATTTCCTTCAATTCTTTGATCTAGGAGTGAGGAAAGGTTCATCTTTTCTCTCAGGTCCAAATACTTGTGCTAACAAGCACATGGAGAGCCCCAGGAGTGCCAGCAGCTTGGGTAATTGCACACTCTTGTGCTGAAGTGCAGAGTGAGCAGAAATACTTGAGAGGGAGGTTTGCATGGTTGTGATCAACCTCTCTGTGAATTCTGGTATTTCAGCTGATCCATATATAACTCTATTTTGTGAGTCTCTCAGCTAGCAAAAAATTCCTTTGATTTGAAGTCAGATTGGTTCTTGCTTTTCATATGCACACTCAGTCAGAGCTGGCATTACTGAGAACCACTGCAAATGTGCCAGATGCCACTGCTAGTCACTGTTGTCAAATATAAGATGGAGCTGTCATAGGCATTTCAGTTTTTCCTGGCCAGAGTCAGTTCAAGAAAAAGTAGTGATGTATTAACTTAAACTCCTGTTTCCAGTATTTTCTGAACATTTTAACATCTGGGGTAATATCTGGCTTTCAGGAGCAAGAGAACATTTTTGGGGATTCCACATAGTAATGCTTGATGATCTCAATGTCTGCCGGGTTTTTGAATTTTTTTGGGGGGGTGATGTTTTTGGGTTCTTCATTTGTTTGTTTTGTTTTGTTTTTTAATTTCATGGGTATGGACAGATAAACTGAGAACTGAAACGGTAGAGGGTTTTATTTCTGTACTTTCCAGGCAGAACCTGCAGTGAAAATCTCCACTCAGGCTATAAGCTTATGGCATCATTATGGGAATATTTTTCACTGAGCACCCACAAAATACTGCTCTTTTTCTCTGGCCTCCAAAATCCATGAATTGCATTGTGCTGCCTCCTCTATAGTTTTGGGCCTAGGAGACTTATAAAATGGAACAATTAAATTTCAAACTTAATCTGTCACTCAGTTGTTGACTTGAAATCAAATTAATATTTTGTTTCTACACAGTATAAAATTGTCATTAAAATTCATCAAAAATAAGGCACTTTCATAACTAAATAATTTCTTTCTTCTTCTGTATTTGATTGATTTGATAAACATGTCAGTGTTTAACCTATTGTAAAAATTTCCATTAAATTAAAGAAATCTTTCTAACCACATATAATAGTACAATGAACTAAAAGAAGAAGATTTCTGCTGTTACTCATATGTACCTACCTACTTAACCATCCAGCACAGGTCAAATTTGTTTAATATAAAATGTTTCAAAGAGGTAGAAAGAAACCAGGGTAGCTTTAAATTTTGGTGTTAAGATTGTCCAATATACAATAAAAAGTGTCCTTGATTGCTTCCTGTATTATTGTCACATTGCTGGCATGAGTTTGCTCAAGATTTCCAAGGAGAATTTACCTGAAGAGCCTTATTCATCTTTCTCACTTACATGTAACTATTTCAGAATAAATAATTTGTTATTACTGCAACACTACCTTGCTGCAGAACTGGCATGGTCTCTCCTCAATCAGGAAAGAATGCTGTCAGTATAGAGGACCAGGGGCCTGGTCAAAGAATAGTCTAGAAAGCCGGAGAAATGGATGTCCCCACCTTCTTCTACAAACAGAGAAATCAGCAATTAATGTATGCACTTCAGTTTGTTTTTACTAGATGCAGTGATTTCCAGTGCCTAGCCAAATTCCAAGACAAGGATATGGATGTACAGAGAAAATGACAATGTACTTACAAAGGTATCCAGAATGGGCACTGAAAAACTGAGAAATCCAGAAAGAATAGACATTTTTGAATCTTGTTCTCATTTTTCCCACCATTCCCCCCCTCTCCCCACTTACGTATAGGAGACATAACATTAAAGCTTAAGTTTTAATGGGAGAAAAGTGAATGAATCCTTCAAGTACTACAAGAACTATGCTCAGAAGGGACTAGATTAATACAGATTGTTATTAAGAACAGTAGGTGACATTATTAATTGTGTGTGGGAAATACGGTGACAGCATTGTTCAGTAAGTTTAGGGTTAAGTTATGAGAGAGTCTTAGTTTTGAGAAGTCCTTGAAAAGTGGAACCATTGCTTTTTAGAGGCTCATCCAAAGAAAAAATTACCAAAATATTGAGATATTACCTATGCCTTCTGCTAGTTTTTAGGACTTAACACAGCACGTCCCAAAGCATGTAATACAAAATAGCTGCAACACATGAATTAGCACTAACTAGCACTAACTGAAGTTAAATGACATTTTATTACTTCCTTGTGAATAATTTTTTTGCCTTTGGCTAATTAAAAAAAATCTCACAAATGTTCAGTTGGAAAAGATTTTTTCATCATGTAAAATCCAAGCAGTTTTTCTGGCAATAAATCTGAAAAATTGACTTTACTAATGATCTGCCATTCTCCTATAGCAGTATGAGTTAGATTGAAGTGTGCATAAGGATTTGCTACTTTTAAGAAATGGCAGCTAGTAAATCAGTTGCAGGGAGATGCTTTAGTTTGCAAATTGCTGCAAAAAAATATTCATTTTCATACATATATATTTTTCAGTGACAAACCTAATTTAAAAAACAGAGTTAATGTAAAAAATGAACAGCAAGCATAGGTCTCCTGTTGTGACTGATTGCATTATTTACAGTACTTCTTCAGGTATAACCAGGAATATTTGTCTTTCTGACATTACCACAATGATATGAGATACAGTATGCTATTATGCTTATCTTGGGTTATAAGGTATTATTAGTCCTTTGTTTCTTTCAGTCTCTTAATTAGTGACTTGTCTAAAGTCATCCATCTTTGCTCATATTTATGCAAATAGTCCAAATTAATAACAGTAGCATCAATGGGGTCATGTTTATCTGGTTTTTTTCAAGAAAATATTTTTCTAAAAGCTTCATGTAACTAGTCTTGTTTATCTGGAGCAGAAACTTATTCTGCTAATAAATCTAGATGTTTTGAGAAGCAAAGAATTACTGCCTGTGAGTTTAAATTATACATATGTGCTGTGTCAATAGTACATAAATGAACACCTCCATCAATTGTACATCAGTATTTTCAAAGAATACTTTGGGCTGGCACACAAAATAAGCAGTGCTGACAGATTAGCCAGCATGCAGCTAAATGATTATATATTTATATATAATTTTTAATCACAAATTATTCTACTTGCATTGAATTAAAAAGGAGAAAATAGTAGAAAAAATATCAATCTGTTAAATATCTGTTTTTGAAAGACTGACTGGTAGTTTCCCTTCAGTTTTATTTGTGTTCATTGATGATCCATGAGGGGCTGGAAAGAGATCAGGAATTCCTTTCCCTCTCCTGGAGAAGGAGGTACCTGAGTACCTGAGTGGAGGGCAAGCAGGAGCAACAGTGCTGAGAAGACCCAGCTGTCTCTGCCCTGACCTGTACCAGCTCTCTGTTTTCTTCCTCTCTCCCTTTCTTCACTTGCTTCCTTTTAGAGCTTTGGCAGTGACAGGGAGAACAGTTAACTACAATCGTGTGAAGGAAGATGTCGTGTGATCAAAGCATCCACTCAGCATAATTCAACATACTCTAACAAGGAATTGTAGGAGTACATTTTGTTCCACCTCATGCCATGGCATTTCCCAGGAGATGGCCCCTTTATGCCTGCCTAGGCTCTGCAGTTTCCCCAATGGCTGAGACTCTGAAGTGTAAATGTGATGTTTATGAATATGGTGAAACTGCCTCTCTCCTTGCTGATCTTTCTAATGAGCTGGGTGCTTATTTTGCTCTGCACTTATGTCAATTTAATACTAAAGGCCTGAGAGGCTTTGCAAGACTGAAAAAACCCTCAAAGTTTTAATGGACTTTGGAAATGAATTCTTACTGGTGCCAAAACAATATGTGGAGTGACTGAGAGAAAAGCAATTTGATGTAATTCTACTCATGTATGAACTAAGGAAATATTGCATTTGAGCACATTTATAATTAGCTTTGTAACAGAGCTGATAAGCTGATTTTATAAAATTGTTTGGCTGGTTTTTGGAAAGGTGTTTTCAGATTATTTGTTTCTTTGTGGACTTGGTTGGGTTTTGTCATTTTTTTAAAAAAAATCTTAGGTTTATGAATGATTTTCATTACAAAATACATGCAACAAGTCTTGAATAAGACTTCAGCTGCAACTGAACCATTCTTTTGAAAAGTCTTTATCATGTCTAATTTCAGTGCTTCCCACTAGCATGGAAACAAAAAGGACTTTTTCTTAAAATGAGGAAAACTTCTTTGTAGAAGAACAAGAAAATAATTTTGATGAAGCAATAATTCTGTGATTTGCTTTGGAACTCCTGACAAAATTTTACCTGTCCTTTTGTGAAAAGCTAATGGTCATTTTTAAAGTATTATTTCAAAGCTGAATTCACAATATTTTTTACTGCTTTCAGACAAGGAATATCTTGAAAAGGAAATATTAAAAATGAGATTTTTATTTTTTTGCTTCTAAAGTAATACAGTACATGAAAATAGGAATTTACCTGTTAGTATGAAAAGGCTCTCTGCTGTCACGTAAAAAGGCAGATCAGCAAATGAAATAGAGGTATTGAAATACTATTACTGTTCTGATTTTTCAGAAGATATTCTGTCTGTCAGGGAAATAATCTAAAAACTGCAGTTTGCTAGCCTGCAGTACATTGGTATACATGTAAAAAATGTTTGAACACTAAAAGCATATCGACTTCATATAGAAAAAACTTTAAACTAAGAGTGAATATAGGTAGTTTGTGACTGATTACAGCTCTCAAAATCTGCAGTCTCTTGTACAAAGACATTTCAGTCCATATTTTAATTTATATACAGTTAAGGGGAATATGCAGTAGTTCAAAATTGGTTGCTGATCAGTATCTGTAACCTGCAAAATATTGAGTTAATTCTCTGTGCTTAGACATAATATAGCTGTGTGTCTTCAGGATATATTATAAAATAAAACAGAAACTTGAATTTGTACGTGAAATTTGTCTTGAAAGCCTAGGAGATTCTTTGCAAGTCTAGCAAGTGGTGCTGAAGCAAGGAAAACTGAGTGAAGAGTATTCAGAATAAGGAAAAAATGTGGTAAAGATCAAGCAAAAAGAGAGAAGCAAACTTACAACACAGAGGAATTGCTTTACTCCTTTAAGGCATTATTGTTTGTAGGCAGTTAGGGCACTTTAGGTGGAAAGTCTTCTGTTGAGTTTCCATGCCATGGTATGATATGGCTTCTGCTGGTGCACTTCTGACTACCCAAGGACTTTATTTTCATGTTTTTTCTTCCACAAAGTGTCTCTCACCCATTTGTCTATATATATTTTGCCTTTTTGTCGCTGTTGTTGTAGTGCGGACATGCCGATGAATTGCTGGTACAACATAAGCAGTTTGTGCTCATTGTTTGGCTGTATTAATTGGGCATCCTGCTTGAATAGGGCTGTCTCCTAAAGAAATGCATGATTAAAGATTCTGTGCTTGCAGTGGTCATATGTCATTATTTAAACATGTTTGGTATGCCTTCCTGTTTAAAGCACAAAAGAGCTTCTCCAGTACAGATGAGGTAGTTACTAAACATCTCTCACTTGAGAGTGACTCTGCAGGTAAACCAGCCTTTTGAAACAATTCCCATATTAGCAACAAGCATATTAGATCATCATTGGCATAGATTTTGTTTGCCTTTAGTTAGGAAGAGGTTGCTGCTTAGAAAAGCAAAGGGCAGTTTGACCAAATCCTCTAATCTGATTTTACTGTAGGTCAGTACCTTTGTCATGTTGTTCTGCTCCAGAGCTCCAGCCTTGCATTTCAGATGGAAACAGCCCTTTTCTATGACCAGTGCGAGCCCTCTGTGAACATGTATCGTTTATCATTTTTTTGGAAGCAGCTGAGGATGCTCTAAAAATAGATGTGTAAATGATGGACAGTTCATGATTTGTTGGCATGGAATCAAGACGTGACAGAAGGGACCAAACGAACCAATTGCATCCTCACTGCTGAGGTTACCATGGAAGCTTTAACTCTTTACACACCCTCCATCTCTTGCTCACAAAACTTGTGCAGTACACTTTAATTGTTATGGATGAAGCATATTTCATAGAGTAAAATCTACCTGCCCACATTAACTGAAGCTGTCAGACATGAGTTAGGGACCTATGTATAGTCTATAAATTCTCATGGGATAATAGAGGTACCTCTGCCAAAGTCTTGAGGCAAAAAAAAGTAGACATGCAAATTTGAAATGTAAATAAATGCTCGTTTTTGTAAATGTAAATATGTTTACATAGTGAGAATATAAGATCCTCAGTGATGAAGCAAAAAGGAAGGGAAAAATTAAAGACAGGTGGACCTAAGTCTCTTCAACCCATTTTTTTGTGGCCTGCAAGCATCTCATTTCTTACCCACTCTTCAGTTCAACTGGTCCTCATAGTATCCTCATAACTCTGAACTTTTCTTCCTTTTCTTTCAATGTCAATTTTCCTCCTTTGGCTACATACAATATTTAATTTAAAAGCCTCCTTGTTTAATGCAGGGATCCCAAAGCTTCCCAAAGCTGCAGAAATCATTCCTCAGTTTCTTCTGCATATAAATATTGAACTCTATCTTTTCATATTCGCAGACAGTGTGTGGAGAAAATAATGGCTTTTAAGACTTATAATATTGTGCTTTCCCAATTGTTGATACCTTGAGTGGATATAGTGATAAGAAGCTTCTTCTTTTTCACTTCTTATTTTCTGAGAAGTAACAGAGAAGTCTGACAGGAGCTGTGCTGAGCCTGCTCTATTTTATTTCATTCAACTCAGATTTTTTTAAAAAGGCATATCACTAGGTAGGTAAATGGCAGTATTTAGAGTGTCTCATTTCTGTGACAAATAATTTTCCTTCTTTTCTCAGTATTTAATTTCCATTGGAATATTCCTTTTCTCTTTATTTCTGTTGACTGGAACCCAAATAAGAGAGATAAATTCATTAGTGTCTCTCTCTGCCTCGGAATTTTCTTCTGCCATAATCCAACATTTTGTTTTCACACACAATTACTACAGGTTTTCAAATAAATGCCTGGAGTGGGAAAGCAAATTTACCTCATTTTTCTTTAGCTTCAGTCTCAGAAATACACATTCCACTTTGATTTCAACCTAATAAATGAATGTGCATTCTGTTTTGCATGGTTTACATATATAATGGTTATATCTGTTCCTTATGGCAAACAGTGCCATAATTTTAACTGAAGTATGACAACTAGATCTAGGTAGAATGGTCTTGTCTTTCTCAGAGTTGAATGTGTTGTTATGAGTTAAGGGGTCTGTCTTTACCTGAAAACAATTACAGAAATCTGTGAATTTATTTTTTTTTTGGGTTCTTAGAGTTTACAGAGTACCATGGATAGTTTGAAAGTTTTACCATGCATACAGTAATCTCTTGGAATCTCCTAAACATCAGGTAGCTTATGTAAAGATGTAGCTTCACACAAGCTGACATCTGAATACCAGACGTGCTCAGGTGGGTTTTTTTGGCAGCTGGTCCTCACTAGGCCCCCATGCCATAATGTCTGTGATGTCGGCACTTCTGTGCAAACTCTGAGGGGTTCTCAATGCAGACCAGACAGGTAGAGCATGTCCCAGCACACTGTTCTCACTGAATATATGGTCATGGGTCAGTTGTAGGGAATGTCAAAATCCAGAAGTTTTTTTCACGAGCTGAATACATTTTATGGATGTGTATTATGCATTACCTAGAGGGTGTTCAAATACTGTGTGGGATTCAAATCAAAACCCGTCATAGCTACAAGACACACCCATGAACTCATACTTGTATCACTCTGTTATTTCTAAGTGCTTCCAAGCTTTCCTTTCTCCCATTTAACATTTGTAGAGAAATATGAAAGGAGATTTGGATGATGATCTTACATCAAGTGAGAAATTGTGTTGAAATATCTGTTCCTTATTCCCAAAATATAAAAACCTGAAGTTTGTCAATTCCAAAGCTTTTTCTAGACCAACTATTACAGTGCTAAATGAGGAAAACTGATTAATATCAATCAGGTAGTGAATTCAGCTCCTTTGTCCTGGTACGTCTTCCACTTGTTCCTTATGTTGCTTAGATCAAGATAAGATATTACTTTGGGAAAAGATTTGAGCTAAGGTACTGCTAAGCTAAGTTCTAGCATTCCTGATTATTTTTAGCTGCAGGATTGCTAGAAGCCTCTATGTAGCATAGCATCCTATGCCATTTCATCCAGAACATTTTGCACACTTTGAATTTCAAAGAGCTTGTGAGATTCAACAATTTATTAAGCCATTATAGTTGGAATTTCTTGTGAAGAAACTCTTTACCTTTAAGATGAAAATTTCAAAGAATTTTGAAAACTCTTTAATCTTGACCCCATAGTCAGATGCTACTTTATCAAGTATGTCTGCCTCTCCCTTTGCCATTTTTTTTCACAGCCAGAGCTGTACTCTGCCTTTCCTTTTTCAATATTTCACAGCAGCATAGCATACTTAAAGCAATTACAGAACTTGCAACAACAAAATTAGAGTGTTGTAGGTACTTCAAGCTTTATTACAGCAGACAAACTGAATACCAGGATGGAGAATAGGATATGCAGATTATACTTTTGGCTCTTTAACTGTGTTATGAAAAGCAATTCTCTACTTCTTAGTTTGTTTCCCTATCTAAATGTAAGCAACAAATATTCCTGCGAAACACATTTGACAAATACTTTGAGCTTTTGGGGAAGTAATAAAATTCTGTTACTATTGGTTGGGAAGAGCCTGGAAATGAAGCACTTCCCAGAATACACTGATATGTTGGTGAAGTTGAATTCATAGTAGAATTTTTCTGACTCATAGACAAGAATATGAATATTTACAGTAAAGTGCTACTTGTCAATATTCCTCTCATGGTAACCTACCAGATCTCATTATCTGCTTCAATAAACCACAGTAACAATGAGGCCTATTGCTTTTTACAGTGCTATTATTGCTGTTATCCCAATCACATGAGGTGAGATTATGTACAAATAAGGTATTTTTCTTAAATTGAAAATAAAGGATGGAAGAAAAGAAACATAATTGAAAAGCTGTGACTCATTTCTCTAAAAAACCTGAAGTGCATGCCTATTCATGTGCCTTCTATTTTTAAAAAGGTAATGACAGTCTAAGGCTCTCCATCAGTCTGTGTAAAAGCAGGTAGAAATATTGAGCTGAATTTTGATGTGTGTATCCTTTATTTGATATTACCTGGCACATTAAACATCACAGCCTAAATAAGGCACTGGGTTTCAATAAAAGTTGTTTTTGGGGAGTCTGGGGGGATGGAAGAGTATGATGTTTATGATCTTTTATTTTTTTGAAGAACTGAGTCATACTTGTAAGATAAACTTTTAATTTTACTAGTTATTCAAAATACAAGGTGTCTTTTTCAGAATGACTAGAAGCTTTTCCTTTAAAGCAAGTTCCTTGCTTAGCTGTTTCTGCAGAAAAAAAAAACAGTTATGGCAAGCAGACTTTCCATTGTATGTCTGCTGCCCCATGCAGATTGTAGTGGCTGGGAATCCTCTCTCTCGCCTCATTGCACAAGCTGTGAGAGTAGGTTAAAAGTATAGCTGTCCCCTTTGTAAGTTAAAACTTAAATTAAAATTACTAATGACTTGGTAAGTAGAGACAACTTAATACCCAGCCGTCCCTTGCATCAGTTCACATCTTGTTGCACAGGAATTTGTAGTGATTGTAACAAGACTATGCAGTTCCCCATGTTCAGGCTCCAGCAATTATGAGTGCTCCACAGAGAAAATTTCCATGTTGCCATATACTCTCCAAAAGCACAGCCAACAGGCTGCAAGGCCACGACACAACTAGTGAGAAAAAGTACAGAATACCTCATTCTGTTTTCACCCTTTCATTTTCAGTTAGTAGTGTCAAATATAAATCTTGAGTCTAAAATTTTAAACATCATCTTGAAAATAAAAAAAAAAAAAGAGAAATCTTGCTTTGTAGTCTCCAGCTGACCCTAGTCACCTTTCTAATGCTGACACACTCGTTAAATACTAAATACAAGTGTGCCAGATGCTGTTTAGTACTAAACAAATGCCATGTAGCATTTTAAGCTGGTAACATTTTACATCCATTTTGTACTTTTGTGAGAGACTGTATATCACAAATCAATATCAAATTAGGTCCAGTACCTTTGGGACTACTGACTTATGTAGGTCTTGTTGCTCACTGATTGTGTTACAGATTGCATGGGGGTTTTGCTTCTTTGATTGTTTGGTTTGTTTAGCTGAGTTCCTTCAATTAGGAGAAGAGAGACATTATCTTGCAGATTATTCCTCTCATCTCTGTGGAATCTCATGCTTTCTCATTCTTTCACCTACTCCAAAGGGGATTGTGTCTACACTAATGTAGAAGTAAAAGTATGTCCAGATGAGTCTTAGCCCAATTTATTAGGACATCTTTCTTATTTTCAAACAAAACACAGCCAAACCTCAGCCAAACCATTTTATTTTCTAGAAACAGATGCACTGGAAATCCATCTGTCTTTTTGGATTCTGTAACAGATGCTATCCTGCTTTCCAGTGTCACTGAATTCTGCTCGTGTATGACCCATGCTTCATTTTTACTTGATTTTCATTCAATTTTATCCTGAACCTTGTAATAAAGCTCTCTAGTGTTCAGTAAATTACACAGAATTGAAAGCCAGCCACATGAACTGTTAACATGCAATGAGACAGTTATTTAGGGCTCATCTCTGCCAAAGTATCAACACATTAAAGAACAGAATCATTTATATGTTGAATATTTGGTAGCAGCTCCTTCTGAACAAAGAAGTTTATCTGCTGGGATAAAGAATTTCTACAAAAGAGTTCATCAGGTAAGAAATATGTATTTCTGATCAAAATTCCCTGAAATGAATCTTGTCTTAAACATTATTACAGAATAAACTGACTGTCCAGCCAAAACTGGCATATCAATGCTAAATTTGTTTCATACAGCAAGCATTGCCTCATCTTGAGTTAACAATATAAATTTCTATTTATTAAAAGATATAATTGTTTTAGCAAGTCAGGCACTGTATGGCTACATATAACTGCATTTATCTTTCAGTTGGTGCAGTGCTTGAAAAACAAAACTATTCTTGGTATTTGCAAGGTTTCTGGCAGGACTTGCTTTCTCAGTGCAGTGGACAAACAGACTGTGAGTCTCCAGACATGCTTTTTTTTTTTTTTGTAGTGAACATGACCATAGTGTGCATCCATACAAGTCTGGGATATATGCTGACCTCCATTAAACACTGTACACCTCAGATAATTTTTCTGGATGAAGCTGATCTTAATTTGAGGGGCCAAATGAGTTTATTAAAAAAAAGTGGTATTCAATGTCTTCCCAATTAAATAGAAATCATATGCCCATCAGATGTTTCTCTTAAATATAAAGCTTAGATGTTTTATTTTATTAACATTTATCAGTTAGGCCATCATACCCCTGGGATAACAATCTGAATGTATATAAGAACACAGTCAATGCCTAGGGAAGCTCTTAACTGAAATGAAGAAAGAGTACATTATAAAAGCAAAGTAGGCAGTAGTCAGTGTGAATGAAAGTTGAGTTTCCCATAGCTGTGGAATAATTTAGAATTTATTCTGGATGGTTCTGAAATTCTATGTTTTTATGTTAGGAAAATGCATTTTCCAAACCCTTTTTTGTTTGTTTTGTTTTCCATTTTTGAAAAACTGTTTTAAAAAAAGCAAGAACAACTTAGATATTCAGTTTTCTAGTTAAAAAAATATAAATGTACCAGAGCATCATAAGTAGGATAATATGAAAATACAAAAATTAAGTGCCTGCTTCAAAGAATTCTAGTAGCTTCAGTTTAAATTTTTAACCTCAGATCTGCTTCTGTGAGGAACTGGTTTTCAGAGATATATGCATAGACAAGAATTAAGTTGGATCAAACAGAAGCAAAACTATTGGGGAAAACACTGGGTTGGGGTTGAGTTCAACTTCTAAAGAGTGACAAAGTATTAGAGTTCATAGGTGTGTGCTCTAATTTTTTTAATTTTTTTTTTTTATCAGTAAATTGCAATGCAAGAGACTGGACAAGATGGATTTCTGAGATCCCTTAAAATTGTACAACTGGGTCTCCTTTCTTTGAAAAATATTCTTCAATTTTTTTTTTAGTTGATGCTTCCCTCAGAACATTTCTTTGCTAGCTATATTTTAAGTCTTCCATATGACAGGCAAATATGGGGGCTCTGTTACTGTTTTCTTGTATAGGCCATGTTTTCTTTGGGTTCATTCAGCTTCAGTGATCCTGTTTTTGGAACTTGAAGTGTAAGTTCTGTATGAATTTAACTCTCAGCAGCACCTCTGACAGTGATTGCTAAACTATGGCTCCAGTTTCAGATAATTATTATGTTAATCTTTAGCTTGACACTTCCACTACTTTTGCAACAATACAATGTAGTGATTTGGGAATAGGACAGATTCAAACCTTCATGCACAGAACAAGTTTCACCAGTGTAAGTCAGAATGAGGAACAACTCTGCAAATCATGCAGGTTTTCAAAATGTCCCAGAATTTATTCTAGATCATTGAAAATTCTCCCCATATGAATGAAAAAAATTACAAACCAACGACAGTCTGATAATCTTCTGTCTTAGTTTAAGACAATTCAAAGGAGAACTCTGGACTGAATTACCTCTCTTTATAGGTTCAATCAATTTCTTTCCACCAAAGAGGAACAAAAACAAGCAGATGTCAGTGAAAAAATAACCATTATAAGGAACAGCAAGAGTCAAGAGATAACCAGATACGAAAGTGCTGAATCTGGCAGACTCCCAGAACGGAGAGACCCAAAATCACCAGGTACATCCCCCACCCGGATGGCTCTCCTCAGCTGCGGGTGTGGTTCAAAGGACAAAGGGAAAGAAGGTGTCAGTCTTTCCTCCCGCCCCACTAGCTCTGCTCATCCTCCCAGCTGGAGCTCGGACTGTTATTCTCCAGCTCCAGGACTAGAAACCCTCGGAAGGAATTCGCTGTCCGTGTGGCAGGAGACAACAGGAGCAGACAAGGCAGGGTGGCTGGGCTGGGGCAGCTCCAGTCTCCTCTCCCAGAGCGGAAGCACAAGCAGCTCAAACCTGAGAACTGCAGTCCCTCCAAGTGGGAAGAAACCAACAAAAAGAGACCCCAAAAAGGAAAAGCCTCTGCCTTGGCCCTATAGCAAGAAACCTGTGGTACCACCCTGCTCCCTTTACCAGAGTCTCAAAGAGACTATAACCATTTTGAGCACAGATAGATATGGAATGCAATGGCATTTTGGGCTACCCATGACACCCTCCCTGTCTGCAGAACATCTCTAATTGTAGGCCTATCTCGAAAGTTTTCATACTTTGTTAATTACTGAGTTGTAATATGACAAAACTTTTGTCCCTTTACTTTTTTTTTAATGAGAAGCTATGAAATGCTTAATAGTGATGATTTTGAAAGCCACTAATATTAAGCAACTGTTAAGTACATTAATTAACATATCATTGAGGAGAAGGATCAGCATTACTCTGACATCACAAACTTAATATTCTTAGAACAGACACATAAATATTTAGCTCATTCTCCAAGACTCTACAGACTTTTGTACCTATGATTCATGGCTTAGCAGTTGTAGGGACTATAACATGGTTTTAGAAGTAATTCTGGATTCTTTCTGAATATTTCAGTAAATACTTCTTTGGTATTTTCCTTCCATTTATCAGACAAATTACCCCATTATGTTTACAGAGGTTGGTAGGTGGGTTAAATGTATTGTTAAGCAAAAAAACCTACATCCTGGGCTTTCTTGTTAGAAATGTTTTATCCTGTGCTTTCTAGTCTTAGCTAGCATATTGTTAGAAAACCTTGGAAGAATACATGGATCTGTGAAAAAAAGCCTGTGCTGGAAGTTCAGTTTTTCCTGTAGTCAAAACCACCATATTATATGTCCCTATGTAGAAATGACAGAACACTTAAAATAGGTCATGGTGAAAAGGCACAGCAAAGATGCTTGCTAGGATGTCATGTATTGAAGATGGTACATGCAACTATAGTAGAGCATAGACAGTAGAACAGATTCCCAATACTGAATGGGTAGAGCAGCACATGCATTTCATACCAATATGTTATTCACTGAGGAATAAATATATATTTCTGTATTTTGATAAATTCAAAGAGGATGCTTGTTTTACTGTACCAGTATTTCTGATCCACCCATGGCTTGGCAATATAGAAAATAGATATTTCACTTTCACAATTAGATGTGAGATGGGAAGAGGTGGCTTAAATGGATACACGGTGACATGGATAAAGAACTGGTCTGAGATCACCCATTTGACACACAACCGGATTGTCACAATAGTTATCTGTGACTCAACTGCAAGGTAGTCTCTAATGTAGTAACAATTCAGAATAGAACCTGGAAAAAGCAAAATTTCTTCTTGTAATTTGATGTTCACATTTCAAATTACTAGTGCTGGGGACAAAGGAAACAACAAAAACTTTGTTCAAAAGAGAAAGCTATGGAATTACACATACTGTTAGTGACTGGAAATGGCAGCAGGAAATAGTGCAAGGACACAAAAAAGCCAGACAACATCAAGAAAAATTATACTTAAATGAAAAGTTCTGCAAGGAATGAGATTAAAATAGTGCTCCAAAACCAGTGACCTGAAACTCTGCCAGCAATTAAATACAGTAAGTACACAGGCCATTCAGGTAGATTTCAAAACAGGCATCAAAAAGTCATGGCTTTAGGTTTGTAACATTCCTGGAGGTAAGACCATGGAAAAAATTCTGAGCCTGGTTCTATTCCTGGGAGGTGGAATACACGCAGTTGGATACTGTGGGGATCCTACTTTCCCTGAGGAAGTTGTGTAGCCTACATTGTGGAGCAGGTGGAAACAGAAACAAACTCTTGCCATCTTTCTAAGGTCTGCCTTCCTCATGTGCAGCAAGACTGAAAAGAAGTTGTGGACTCTGCCTCCAGCCATCAGTGTTGCTACATTGCATTTCTGTGGAAAAGTTCTCTACTGACAAGTACCTCTGCTCCCAAAGACTTCCTTTGCCAGACCCTGCTGTTTGCTTTGAATACAGAGCTCAGGTTTTCTCTTCTGATGCAAAACACTGCAAATAGGTCAGAGGGATAGTTCTCAGAGGGAAGAAAAACCAAGCTGAAGTTACAATGGAGGAGCATACAGATAATGCAAAGGGAATATAAAACATGTATGTCTGTTACCTCCAGCCACTACCATGTTGTATGTATATATTTCATTTCACAATTGTCCTGTCCTCTGATAGGAATATATTAATGAGTGAATCTAATTTACATTCTGAAATTAATTTCTGTGTTGCAGTCTTAAGATGCCATTTCAATTTTGTCTGGTTCCCAGCTTGAGGGAAAGAAAGTATTTCAGAATCTCTTTCCCTTCCTCCATACTACCCTTCCTTTACTGCTATTTAGTTTTAGACTTTAGTGGTTTTGCAGGTGATCTCAAAATATTGGTCTAGAAGTTTTTAAATAGTTTTGGTTTTAACCTATCTAGCACAATTTTAGCATCAGTACTTTTACGGACTGAGAACACAGACACAGTCTACTTGCTTCAATTACATTTTTAAATCTTCCATGTGAAGGGAAGCAATCAATTTTGTTTGTTTGTTTTACTCTGATGAATGTTTTAATCACCTGACAGCCTGTGGAAATTAATCCTTTCTCTGTCATGTAAACTGATATATAACTGCATGAAAGATTTTACTGGGCCACCATGCACCTCATGCATCCTCTGATGCCTGTCCTTAAAGTGCTCACTGCCTTGCTACTTGAGCAAGCCCTTTTATGTTTTCAACAGATGAGGACAAAATGTGGGCTCTTTTACTCCGTGGGGTTTGACCATCTATCAAATAACCAATGAGGTATTCAGAAAGCAAAAGAAATAAATACCTAACTGTAGGGAAGCTTTGCAAGTGTCCCACTTGTTTTTTGTTTGTTTTGACAAATGAGGTGCATTACATGTTGTATTTCATGTTGTTTTATATTCCTGAACTCCCTGGAACATTCAAAGCTCTTTTCATGACATATTGCTAGTGAATATAAAAACAAAGGAAGTATTACCTGGCCTTTTATAGAAATTCTGGTGAGAGATTAAAATGAAAGAGCAACAGTATCTTGATGCATTTTAAAATTAATATGTAAATACATTTCAGTGTCTTGTTCGTTCTTTGTGTCTCCACTGGGTCTCTCTTTCCTCCAGAAATTTTCACACTGTTTTGGAAGGTTACCGGCTCACACATAAACACATTCACCTTACAGACTGAAGTGGAGAAGGCTTAAATCAAGACCTAATATTTTCAGTGCAGCAAATATGAATTTAAATAAAAGTAAGTTTCAAACAGCACAGAGGACTAAAGAAATGAGGAGTAAAGAACCAATGGAATTATGAATCTGTAATAACACATATTTTTATATGCAAATTACCACTTTATAAAGAAAATTATTCCCTGGAAACCACACAGTGCAATAATGAGGGAGGAAGTGGTGATACAGGCATTTATATTGCATTAAGACAGACGGGGGAAAAATAATTTAAATAACAAGAAGAATTCCCTGCCTAATAATTTAAGAATATTTCTGCTGAGTTTAGCAATATTCAAAGTCTACAAGTCTTGGTGCTCATTGCACAGAAATCTTCTGTTCATTTAATTAAAAAATGTCAGTGCTTTATGTCTTTCTGGATTGTTGCACTAATGTTCTTCAAATGTGTGCTATAAAAACCAAACATGCAACTGAGGTACTTTGGATTGTCTGCTGAGACTGCTCACCCAAGGGTGTGTTTCTATATAGCTGTTCACCTAAAAAGCCATCCACCCTCACCAGATGGTTTAAAACCATCTTTAATAGTAATGGACCATTGATGAGGTAAAGAATACTATTAAATATAAGGTCAGTATAGTTATTTGTAAGGGCTTTGTTGAACATGAGAAAAATGGTGCAATCCCCCATGATTGTTCAGGCATCCTAACACGCCCTTCATGAGTCTCTGTAATAAGATGGCTTAGCGTGACCGTCCTCCCAAACCAAAACTCCTAGCAAAATTGAGACTGAACCTAAAAAGAGCTTTGTTTAGCACATGGATTTCTCTGTGTCAGATTTATACATGGTAGAGATCTGCAGGAAAGAAATTGAAAGACTGTCAG
This sequence comes from Cichladusa arquata, assembly GCA_026413545.1. NCBI lineage: Eukaryota > Metazoa > Chordata > Aves > Passeriformes > Muscicapidae > Cichladusa > Cichladusa arquata. The sequence goes on from JAOTQP010001652.1 coordinate 52,002,486, forward strand.
ATTGTTAGGAAGAAAATTGTTGGGCTCCTTCATACTGCTTCAAGTAGGTAATAGGGAAATTGGAACTGGAAACTGAGTATATCTGTCAGCTTATTTATTTAATATATGTTGGTTGGCATTGTATAACCAGTCTGAAAAACAAACAAACAGAAAGCATGTGTCAGTCTTTTGTTCTGTCATTTGTCTTAATAAAAACTTCTGGGCAAAGTAGGAGCTTGCTCTTTGGACTAACGATACTCTAGGGCTTAAGTTAGGCTGAAGGGCTCTATAGACACTGGCTTCAGATTTCCCTAGCTCGTTGGTTCTGCCTTGTTTTGTGGTTCTTTGAGTTTTTTAAAGCAGAACTATGAAAAATGCTGTCTTTCTCCAAACTCTCAAGTTGTTTTCCACGGGCATATGAGGGCTTTCCTGGGACTTTTACTGTTGATTGGCATAAGTCTCTTGTTGTCTGCAGTGAGCTGCTAATGAACCAACAAGGGATTGGGAGGAAAAGTCTGGAGAACATCCACATGCTGCATCAGCTGAATTGGAGGAACTCTTCTGTCAGTCTCTTTATTTTGAGGCTACAGATAAATGTCCTAATCATACTTGTGATAAAGTCAACATAATACAATGTTCACAGCTGAAGCCTGCAGAAAGCCTGACAGTTTTCCAATAATCCGTCGTGAAAGAAATAGCAAACCACAGAATGCATTTCTAATTATTAATGATATTTCTAATTATTTATGATGTATATTGTCCCTTTGCTACCTGGATGAAAACTTTACCACTCTGTCACATTAATTTCCCACCCTCTGTCCATAGCTATGGCTTCAAAAATGTCAGCATCCACATGCAGTTATAATAATAATTCAGAATATTAAGGGACTGTATTAAAGCCAGCAACACTTCTTATTAATACGGTCTAATTTATGAATAAGTAAGGCTAAAATGATTGCTTGGGTGGATTAAAAGCTTAATATTCTCTAAAAGTCAACACTGACTAGGCATGGCAGTAGTATGCTAGGACTAGCCTTGAAGGTGATAGTAGATATTTTGCATATGATTAAGTGGATCCATTAGAAATGTAAAGGGAAGACTGAAATATTTGGAGTTGTAAGCAAGAAAGATTAATTTTGTGGCAGTATCCTGAGTGGATAAAGAGGATCAAGACAGCACTTAAGACAAAAGAGAAGGTCACAATAGCTGAGGAGCAAACCCGTGAAGTCTGCATGAAAGATTTAGTTGCTGGACAGGGAAGAACCACTGACTCTTAGAGCTGTTGCTCTGAAGGCATTAAATAGACACTGAATTTTTAAGCAGAAAGGGAGAAATGAGTAAGAGATGATACCCAGGTTAAAGACTGACATGTCTAGGAATCTTTCAATGAAACCACTTAGGTCATGAGTGTTAACTCACACACTTACACCTTGGCAGAATAACACAATCTCTTAGATATACTGGAGGTGCAGGTCATGTGTACCAATAGCCCGGATGAACCATGGTAAAATAAGCTGCTGGAGGCCTGCTACCACTTGTGGTGTCCCACAGCTGTGTGTGGCACTGAGCTCCTTGTGGCCCTGTGTTATTCAGAGAAATCAGATCAAGTATCACAAAGCACTACAGCTTGACATGCTGTGACTATCTCAAAAATCAAAATTTAGCTGCCCTCATTAGTTCCTCACTGTGGAAGATACATAAGAGTTTTACAAATGACAACTGGCAACTCTCCTGTAAGTCTATGTGACTTTGAAAGTCTAGGAATTTTTCCGTAGTTTGGAAAACGATCAGTATGTTCCCTCAAGTGCAAACACTTGAAAAATTGTTAAGTTTCTTAGGAGAAAATTCCTTGCTAATAAAGTAGCACAAGAACCAGTTGAGCTACAACTGTGGAATTACAACAGTCAGATATTTTTCATCTTCAGTTTCCACAGAGATCTTTAAAATACAGTTGCCTGACATTTTTAAGGCATTGAAAAATTTTGAAGTTTTTTTCTTTTTAATAAGGTTTAAGGACCTGTAGCAAAGAGATGGAGTTATCAGAATGGTATGTGATGACAAAATTTCTGCCTTCTAATAACACTGTTCATGGTCACAGTTGGTGTTGTAGTTTCCAGAAATACACACTACCAGATTCAGGGAGCCATATTTTCACTGCATGGAAAAGGGTAAACTTGAAACATAATTCCATTTTAAGGGCTCCAGAATACCCACATAAAATTCAGAAGATAATAAAGAATAAGTGATATATTGACAGATTTTATGCTGCTTCTGACATTTATAGCAACCCAAAACTGGAGTGATGTTATGATATTATCCAGATCTTCAGGTATACTTTTCAACTGGAACTATATCTCTGTTGGCATGTAAGGATGTTTTCTGTCAGTCTTTGAAAAGCCTGCTTATGAGTAATGTCGTGCATAATTTTTTCTATTTAAATCAGTTCTGTAAAAGCACTGGATTTATGTATTGCTGTCTAACTATGCACCCAGTGTGAAGAGAGAACTTCTGCTTCATGACTATGTCATTCCCTGCCCTGCTCACACCATGGGAGACAATTTGCATGAGATACAACCTCCATGCCAGCCCATGGAGTCATTGCTGCCTGCTGCCACGGGTCTGAACTGCTGGTTTAGGGGCATATCAGTAACTATGGCTTCCTGTGAACAGGGAAATAGTCTTCTTACATGACATAAGCATCATCAAGGCTCAACTGTGGCAGGTCCTTGTGTTGTGACAGCTGAAAAACATTGGACACAGTTCAGGATGTAAATTTAGATAAAAGTTGTGAAAAGGTAGAAATAAGGCAGTATGATGTTACATTGCTGTGATCTTTTTTTACTTGTGTTTTATCTGGGAAAACTATGGAAGTCATGCTGACTTCATGCCTATATGGAAAGTTGCAAAGTGTTGGCTCTTATCAGAGTTAACATTGAGAGTGGCTGAATGCATCATAGCATTTTGTCTTTTTTTTTTTTTTCAGATTAATTAAATAATTAATAATAAAAAGTGTTAAATTAAAAGAGAAAAGTTTGTATCTTTTTTCTGGTTTTCTCAGTGATTTGATGAGCTGGAAGATTTACTAGGTTTTATTTATTTAATTTTTTAAAATAATGTCCTAGTTCATTGTCTTAATTTATATTGCTAGTAGTAAATTTAAGAGTGAGAAAAAGGGAGACGACAGTGTAATAACAGCTAGCTGCTAAGATAATAAATTATTTGAATTTATGATACATTAAGATTTTCTAGCCCATTTTCTTTTTTGGAAAGAAAGGGTGGTATTTCCCCTTTTAAGATTAAAAAACTATGAACTTCTTTTAAATATCTACATGGAATACATATTCTAATGATTTTACTGGATGTTGGAATATTTTTTCAAAGCTGTTCTTATTAAATATAGGCAAAAATATTATTCATCTTCGTAATAAGTTGGAGGAACATTATTTATAAAGCAATTAGATTTCTCGGGCTTTACATCATGATTTTTACCATTGAAAGAAAGTATTAAGTTTTTCCTGATCAAAATCAAGAAATTGTATCTTCTATTAGAGGTTTTGTTCTCAGACTTTATATGTGGCATGGGATTCCCACTGGTATTATTCCATTTCATGTTTCTCTTGCAGTGCATTGACTTCTGCACCCAGCTCTGCCAATTAACTCTATCATTAACTTTCCCCCACTAATGATAGCCTCTCCCAAATCTGGTATTGCACATGGGCAGCCCCCATTGCTTTATCCAAAGCCATCAAGTTTATCTCTGATCAGTAATCTTTTATGTTTTTAACAAAATCCAATGGATTTTCATTTCTGCAGGCCACGTTCCCATAACCTATTTTGAGAGGTGGTAAGGAATACCAGAGGTTAGTGATTGTCCTCCTGGAAGCCATGATGAAAATCTGGGAGTGGCTTACCAGCATCCAAATGAACATAACAGTATAAGAAAATGAAGTGTAAGGAAGAAATATAACCATTACTGGGACTCCATCTTTAGATCAACTCATCACTTTTCAGTCTAAATGGATTAGGTCTTTTTTTTAACATTAACATTTCATGATATATAGCATTAAGAATAGCAGTTAAGATTAATGGTATCAAGGATCTTAGTCATAGTAAAGTAAATGGAGTCATTGTTTTGTGGTTTATAGCTCCATCACAAGATGAGAAGTGACCATTTAGATATGTTCATAGCTGAAAATACAACCAGTGACTTCAATTTAATATATTTACTCTCACAGTAAAATATAATGCTGCAAAATGCTTTGATGAAAAGGAGACAGCATTTATAATACTTTAAGACTGAAACCTTTAATTTGCAGTTACATATAAGAAAAACAAGCCTTCATGCTCTTGTGTATAAAATACCTATATAGCGTGTAATTTATGATTTAATATCTTTCCTCCCGTTCCTATTTCCTGCATTCCTACTCATACACTTTTTTAAAGCTTACTTCTGCAATATATTAAGGCTTCTGTATTTAGGCAAGAGAAAAAAATAGGGTGTCAATACTTTCAATTGTTAGCTTCATTTTTCCTGTCATGTTTGATAGAACTCTATAGGTAAATGAAGATCACTTTTTTTTTGTCTTTATGGAAAGCAAAAAATAGAACAACACGCCACATCACTGGTTATGGCAAGGTGCTTGGAGAGAGAAATAATGTCAAGCAGTTTGTAACCCTACCTGTCAATGAGTCAGGTCCATTTTTAAGCAGGTAAGGTGAAGATCAGAGATAGCTCTGTGCTTTTTGTGTTCCTACAGGAGAGGCATTGTAAGGTTTAATAAAAAACTTCTGTTTTTCTTAAAAGCAATGATTTAATGAGTGAAGGTGTATTAAACTGCATATTAGATTACCTACAGTTATATCAAAAAGGAGGGGGCTGGTTCACAGCACTTGAGAAACACAAGTTTAGTTAAAACTTTCTTGCAAAAACCTTGCCTTCCCTGAAGATTATCATTCTTACTGTGCTTTAGCATGTACCTATAAAACTGTAGCCATCATACTAATTCTTCACTTTTTCTGCATTTCTCTGCTGTGTCTTGGAAGAAGAGTCATAATTAGCCATAGGTTCAGTACACCTACACCTCTGGGAAATACTGTTCAGTTTGCTGATACTTGAGAAGGCAGATCCCTGACACGTGTGCTTGTCTAGTCACTGCCAGCCATGGGGTTCCAGTCTGGCAGCTTTGCAGCACTGCCACCACAAGCTCTGCTTTCCACTTTTTTGCTTTCAGCCCTGAGTAAGTGCAACTGTTATGAAAGTACCTTTAAAAAAGTAATTTAAAAAGTGTTTTCATCTTTAAATTTTCAGCAGACCAATATTACTGAAAGCTATTAATTAAAAGGAGTGTGTCCTTTCAGGTGATGATGTTGCATGTACTCAAACACAACTTGTATCCACCTTTTGGGTAAAGGCATACAAGACTGCAGATGTTATGTTCCTGATGCTGATAAATCAGTCTATTTTAGTTCCACATTGAAGGAAAGCTGGACCTACTTCTCTTACAGCTATTGACAAGATGGCTTAGAGGGAGAAGACATTTAGACCTGTTTGGAACAAAGATTGAATGAGACAAAAAAAAATAACATAAGGAGAAAGTTTGCAGCAAATAAAAGCAGAGATTCCCAAGGAAAAGCTGCCTGCAGAACTGAAATGAATTCAATATTTAGGATGGAAGGTTGAAACAGATTTTTCTGACAGAAAAAGTTTAAGCAGCTTCAGGGAGCCCAATCCTGAGTAAAAGTCATAGAATAGTGATGTGTGAACATTACGCTGTGAGGCTTTATCTATCCAGTGTACAAAAAAAGGTACCTATACTCTATCTGTTAGTGCCATTACTCTCAGTTCATTCCAATGTTTTCAGTAATGACAACACCCATTATAATGCAAGTATACCTGGGGGACTTAGAAGTTGATGCTAGTTCTCACATGACACAATGAAATTTTTTTTAATCTTATCTAAGGAAAGAAAGAAAACTGAGCCCTTGGCAGTAATTGATTTCAACCATGAGGGGGACAATGCTCTACCAGACAGAATTAAATTTGTTGCAATTGTTCCCCTGCTCATTTCTTGCTGCAATAGAGGTGCTGTTTTTCTATTGTAAATTTCTTCTTAGATGCTAAATTTTTAAGGGATTTAAAGAGTAAATCCTTAGCCATGAATACACTGCATGTGACAATGCCAGTACTGCAGACTGTTGCAAATAGGCCAGTGGCTGTTAATGGTATAAGGTACCAGTTCAGTCCTGCGGTCACTATTCCTGTATTTCACTGTTAATGATTTCCATGGAAAGCACTTTGTTTAGAAAATATTACTGAAGTGAGCAATAATTTTAAAAAAGTTTGCTTCTCCTTTTTCTTGCCCATCCCTGGAAGTGCTCACAGCCAGGTTGGAAGGAGCTTTGAACAATCTGGTCTGGTGGTAGGTGTTTCCTTGCCTGTGGTGCTAAGGTCCTATCCCAAACAAACCATTCTATGGTTTAGACTGTGATTCTCTATCTGCCTTTTCAATTTTTCTTTTCCAAATCAGCCCACAGAATAAGCCTTAAAGAATCTGAGAGAGTTTTGGTGGGGTTATTTTTTTTTGTGGTTTTTTTTTTTTTTTTTTTTTTTTTAATAATTACAACTCAACAACAAAAAAGGATTCCTGGCTTGCTGTTACAGCTACAATGTTGTGTATTACTTGCCACACGCAACAGGTGGCATGTCATCGTACCGAGGCAGCTGTTTTACCGGAGGAACTACCGGAGAACTTGGTAAGTGCCCCACCGACACGTTTCGGCTGGTGCCGGCCACAGTCGGTCCCGGTGAGGAGACTGATGCCACTGCTTCCAGTCCCGGTGAGGGGCCCGCTGCTGCCGGTCCCGGTGAGCGGACTGGTGCCGCTGCTGCCGGTCCCGGTGAGGAGACTGGTGCCGCTGTTGCGGTCCCGGCGCGGCGCCCCGCGGCTGCCGGTCCCGCCCCTCACCGGGCCGGTGTCGCCCCGAGCCCGCTCCGGGGGCTGGCCCCGTTCCCCGCGTTGCCGCGGCAACGGCTCCGCGCGGCGCCGGCCCCGCCAGCCCGGGGACGAGCCGCTGGCAGCGCTGGCCTCGCCCGGGGCCCCTTCCCGGGCGATCCCGGGGGTGTCCCGCCGGCCGGCCCGCTGCCCGCATGGCTGTGCCGAGCCGGGCAGTGCCGAGCCGGGCAGTGCCGGCGGGCCGGAGCCGATCCGCCCGCCTCTCCTGGCCTCTGCTGGGGTAGCCGGGATGTGCTCCGAGCCGCTCCCCTCCCACTCGCCCCCTTCCCTCGCAGGAGCCTTCCGCGCCTAGTTCAATGGCTTTGCAAAGAAAGCCAGGCTGAAGAGCACTTTCCTCAGTGGCGGTGGTCAGACCATGACCTAACTCACCATGAACTTGGAAGGGCTTGAAATGATAGCGGTGTTGATCGTGATTGTGCTTTTTGTAAAAGTGTTGGAACAGTTTGGGCTGATTGAAGCAGGTTTAGAAGGTAAGGGAGTGCTTTTCAGTGGCTCGTCATTTTTCTGTTTTGGTTATTCTCTTGCAGCCAGGCAGGAGCACCTCTAAACTGGATGTAAGGCACTACTCGAATCACCTCGAGAGCGACGTGCCTGTCTGTTGTGGGTGTTGGTTGTGGTGCTTTAATTTTGCAGGAAAAATAAACCGGCATCCAGAAAACTGCCAGTATAAACTTAGGTGTTAAAGTCTGAATCTCTTATTCCTGTTTTAAATCTGCACATTTAAAGTAGTGGAGGATAAAAGCTGATTTTTAGGATGATTACAGGCAATCATATTGCCTTCAAATTGTCTTGTAATCAAAATTGTTTTGTAATGTATTCATGTTACCATCATCTTCTACTAGAATTGTTATAAGATCCAAGATATATTCTTTATAATATTTAAAAACCTGTTGAATATTTAATTTACCGTTGACATTTTAAGCTGTGCTTGAGGAAGAACTACAATACTCAGATTTAAGCTAAGCAACTTGAACATTCACTAAGGACAATCAAGTACAAATTTTATTGCTTGATGCTTTGTTTTTCTTAGACAGATCCCCTCTTCTAATAGCAATATTGTTTCTTTATAAAGCAGTAAAAATTAAAACCAGGAAAATTATTTTAAATGTGTTTTTTACATGTGGAATAGTAGAATATTGATTATTTTTACCTTATTTCTAAGAAAGCTGTTATTCTTACCATATGAAGAGTTAGACTAAAAAAACACTGCTTGCAGCATGGTCGATAATGTAATGACAATCATTGCATCCCAGTGTTTTATTAGATTACAGTCTGAAGAGGTCTGTTTTTCAAATATTGAAGGAATATTGTATTCTCAAATCTTCCTGTAAGCTGGCATTTGAATACAGTGCACACACTTATACCTGTGAAAAGGAGAACTTTGTTGACTAATTATGGTTTCATGTGTTAACCATAAGAAAAATTACGGTTAAGCAAAATTTTCTCCTATGGAAACATCTAAAGTAGTCCTACGTAACCGTTTCAAGAAATGCAGTCTTCCTTGGAAGTGATTTTAAACAAGGAAGTTACTCAGCTGGTACTCTGTCTGTATTGCTGTCTTGTGTGGACTTGCTAGAATCTTGCTACAGAGTCTTAAAGCCCTGCAGAGATCAAGTGAATTTTTGTAAAGATTTTATGTTTGTGTTAGAGAACATTATATCAAGTTTAAATGACAACAGAGAGATTCCCATATTTTCTTTTTGTACTATGTTTAGTTTTAAATAGAAATATCAATTAACATGATAAATGTTATCAAAAAAGTTATTTCCAGCACTAGAGGCTGCAAAGATTGGGAAAAAAACCCCTCTATATTTACATTTTAGGTTGTTTGGCATGTTTGGGTGTGCTCTGTCGAGTCTGATTGCCACATCTGTTTGGGTTCCCTGGTAAAATACATAATTTGATTGCTGTCTCTACTTGTTGCTATGGTTGAAGAAGCTGATAATGGAAAGACAGTTCAAAATATAGTGAAGATGTCTGTAAGTGGTTGTATTATTTTTGTAAGAAATAAGTGTCTTGTGCAGCTGCCTGTTTCACCTGCCTCACTGGTCAAAAGTCTGGCAGTCTGTGTGTGCACAGAGTCCTAAAGTTTCTTCTTACTAGTGCAGAACAGGTTTCCAGCATGCCAGCTAGAGGAAACCGCAGGAGGACATATGTACCCCATTCCTCTGTGATGTTCTACTTCAGTGAATGACATTAAAGGAATGTTACATGAGAATCAAGTGCCAGTATAAATAATGGCATGTGTTAACAGGCCTTAGCTAAATTTCACAGACTGAAGAATTTTTTTTCTTCTGTGCAGATTTCTTCACCATTTTTTCCTTAAACTTGTGATTTAGAGATCTGAATTGATTACAATAGGGGAAAAAAAAGACTTTTACACTTTATTACTAGAGAACTGAAAAAACTGTCAATATGTTAATAAGTATCAAGGCTATTCATATCCACTCTTGAATGAAAAGTACATGCATTGTAAAATTATGCAAATGTTAGAGAAGTTTTTAAGCAGAATGTTAAAGAAAAGGAAATTTTTCAAATACAGTCAGATTATTCATGTGCTTTTCTGGAAATTGGTGAGGAAGTTGCTGTCAGATTTCTGAAAATGTTGGGTTTTATAAGGGCGTTTGTAGTTTTTTGAGTCTGGGTAGCTTATATCCCTTCTTTCTTTTTCACAGAGGTGAATATGTCCCGACAAAACCTTTCTATTACTTTCCCACAATTTAATAGTTTACAGTATATAAAACACGTCCTATACCTAGATCAGAGTCAGTAAAAATCTCTAACAGTGCATGCAATGCATGATGCTAAAAATCATTGTGAAGCTCTGGTGGAGACTGAGGTTTCAGAATCTTACTGTGTCCCTATCATGGTAAAAAAAAGCCTGAAGATATCTTACACTGGATTGTCATGATTCTGAACTGTGGTGTGAAACACCACATTAATTTGGAAGAATCAGGTGCAATGATGTAAATCAAGAGCACTCTGTTCAGTGCCATAATAGCTACCATTAGTGTGAGAAATATTCTGCTTTCTTCAGACTCTTTAATGCAAATTATGTGTATGATAATAATAGTATGCAATTATTTTCATTCTTTTTGAAAACAATAAAGTATTTCAGAGTAAACATTTTATATACTTGCTTATACTTATCGTGCACTCACTCAGATAACAGTATGCTTTCTGTGGTTTTGTCCAATTGCCTTCAAATGCTGAGTGATTCTGTTGTAAGAAAGTATTTTCGAATAGATGTTTTTAATATTGTATGACAGCTCTGAAAGTGATAAGTATCAGAATAGATTTATACACTTTAGTAGGCTGTGGGTTTCAGAGACTTTATCTCTCAGTTAAATATTATTTTGTGATGTATTGCACTCACTTAGACTGCAGTATGATTTCTGTGGTTTTGCCCAGTTGCCTTTAACTGCTGAGTGGTTTTACTGTTGTTATAAAAGTATTTTCAAATAGATGTTTTTAATATTGTATGACAGCTCCTAAAATGATGAGTAGCAGAATAGATTTATTAGCTTTCATGGGTTGTGGATTGCACAAGCTTTGTCCCTAGGTTAAATGTTTAACTCTTCCTGAATTAGGGTATGTCCTCCGTGCTAAACTTTACTGTTCTTTTAAAACAGTAATTTATTAGGTGTAAAGAGTAATGCATTGATACCTAATCAGGAAAGTTTGTTCCTCAGTATCAATTTAAAATGATTTCTTCTTGTAAGGCAAGTCTTTTTCTGAAGTAATTCTTAAGTAGAATGAGATATAAGAACTGAGTAGATGTATGTGCAAGAGGTTGCCATCTTGATATCCATACTCAGGATATTGATTTATAGGATTTCAGTATATTTCTAGTACTTTTCTGTAAAGTACATTATGGTCTTCATATATTAGAAACATACAAACTTGAAGAAGAAATGGAGGAGATTTTCTTAGTGAATATCTTCCTTGTATGTCAGTTTTTCTGGGTGAAGTGTTGGATGCAGAGAAGTTGAAGCATCATGAAATCAGCCCATCCCTGTTAAAATTCCTTTGTTCTAAAGTTACTTGGGAAACCTGGATTACTTTTCAAAAGCTAAATCACTTATTAATTAAATAAACAGAAAAATAGACCCCTCTTCATCAAGGTATGTATTGAAACCTTCACCATTAGTAATAAGGTTCAGGGAAGAAATCTTAATTATGTGACTGATAAAAAATATTTAAATAGGAATACCTTGATTTTTAGGATAAGCTCATATAGCAGTTAGAACATCTAATAGAAAAAATGACATGGAAGTAGCTGTATATATTGCTGTAAAATGTGGGGTCCATATCTCTGTTATTGGTATCTGTCTAAAATCCTTGTTTAGGAGTCCTGAGAGTGGCAGCAGTAGAACTTCACAGCTAAAATTGTAATAATTGAGCTATATTACTGAAACATTTGATTCTTCCAAAATTTTAAAGCAGTTTCTAATCCCATTTTAGTAATCTTGGCTATTAAATACTTTACATTCATCAGCTAAAAAAAAAGAGCAAAACCACAGACACAAAGGTAGTTGCTTGTGATATTTGCAACAGTTTTGGTCAAGGACTGGATATGACTGGAAACAAAGTGGGAGTTAATTGTTGCTCTGAAACTACAGCAGCCTCTGGAGCTGTTCTGCCATCTAGGCTATGGTCTGCTGGGAATGTCAGCATTTCCACAGTGATGTCCCTCCTCACTGTGTTCTTCGTGGATGGACAAGGAGTAATACCTCAGAATCTCAGAGTGGCTGGGTTGGAAGGGGCGTCTGGGGAATCATCCAGTTCAGCCTCCTGCTAAAGCAGGTTCACATAGAGCAAGTTGCACGGGGTCAGTCCAGGCAGGCTTTGACCACTTCCTGTGAAGGAGACTCCATGAGCTCTCAGAGCAGCTTGCTGAAGCACTCTGTCAAGCTTTTCCTTGATACTCATTTCAGAAGATTCATAATGACTACCATTTCATCCACCAAATAGCGTGTAATAAACAAAGGGGCTTTGATGCCATTTTTCTTTTCTTAAATCTATCTGGATGTCAAAGAGAGTTATGCATAGAATTCTGAAGTGTGGAAGCAAACCTGGACCAATATGTGAAATGATTAGGCAGAGCTGACAGTGGGCAAAAGACAAAAATATGGTAGAAATTTTAATGCTAATAATTTCAGGCATTTCTTAGAAGTAATTTGTTTAAGTCTTCATAAATTACAAGATAAATTGAATCAAAACAGCTGTTGAAATGATACCTCATATGTGGATGAGTGGGTAGTAGATAGAAATCTTTAACACAGAACTCCAATGAATTTTTGCTTGATTAAATATGTAGCTCAAACAGTACTAGCAAGTCATTTGTAGACAGCAGCATGTACTGTAGTTTACTTGGAATTGTGTGCATGTGAACATCTAACCAGGCTGTGCATCCTGCATGATTGGTCAGCAAGCCACTACTGGCCAGAATGAAAAAGAGAAAAGCTCTTCCCATTTTTCATACTAGAAGCTCGAACTTGTGGATACAGTCTTAGAAAAACCAGAAGCAGTCAGTTAAGAAAAGCAACTTGCTAGCCATGAGAGTTTGTAATAGGTGCCTTTCAGCTGTTAGATGCCTGCTTTAAACATTTTGTCATCTCTGAGTCATCTTCTGAAGGCTGATTCATTGTTGCTGAAAAACCTGGTGTTCCCAGGTCAGTGTCTGCTGAAGAGTTTTTTCTCAGCACTTATTATCACACTCAATAATAATGTGTGTGTCTAGTGCTTTACAGAGACGGAAGTTGATAAATACTGTAACTGAAAGGATCCCAGAGAAATGGATAGAATCCTACACTCTGAGTCATCAATACAATGCTTTTTTGCAAATTTAATTTATATTAATATAAATTTACAATATATAAATATAGAATATAAATATAGAATATATTAATAATTCATTTCCTATGCAAGTTGAAAATGTGTCAATTCATTTGGTTATTTCCCTTTTTTCCATATGTTCACTCTTACGCTCACATTTGTGAGTAACATATATACTATATCACGGAAGAAAAGTGAGTTTTTAACTAAAGCTTCTCTCTTTATTGCAAGGTTGCAACATTTTGGTTATCTAATGCAGCTTCCTACAGAATTCCTAATTTTTTTATTATATGTTTCTGACTGATTTTACCTTCATTCACCTTGACTCAAAATATTCCTCAGCTTTAGAATGTCTGTCTTTTTGGTGTACAAATAATTGTACATCTTCTTAAGTTTTAGAGAAGTTCTTGTGCTTTGGCCATTGTTATTTTGTTTATTGTTTTTTATAGGAAAGTTCTTCCTTTAGTTATCTGACCTATTTCTCTGGTGATAAATTGTTCAGCACCTGGTAGAAAGTTCAGTTTAGCCAGACTGAATGCTGCCTAGATCTAATGAGGCAGATTATTTAATCTGACACAACAACTCTGTTTTTCCTTTCTGCAGTCATTTTTCCCAATGGTATCTCTAGAGATATGTGGTTCTCCAGGCACATTTTCTTTATTGGATCAATAGTAAAAAAAATATCCTTCTGTAAACAGACAAAATTTCAATCCAAAATGGACTACAAGAGCTATTTTCTATTGTTGATGGTGTGAGATAATGAAAGGAAAGGAGTGTAGATCAGGTAAATACATGTTTATTAATCAGATATTTATTTATCTAGTTATATCAGTGAGTTACTGTAGGGAATACTGTCTACTTTTACACAAAAGAAATGGGATTATTAGTTTAACTCTCATTACTAAAAGCAAATTATAAGAAAATATACCCGACATCTGAAATAGAAAAGAAAAAGTGTTACCAGAGAAATGAATTGTTGAGAACATTAAGGAATATACCTTTATTGGACATAAGCATGATGATATTATAATACATAAGTAACACTCACCAGCTGCTGTAGATACATCAGAACAGACTTTTGAATATCCACAATTTGATCTATTCTTTTAGTACTAGAAGCTTATACTCAGCACATTTTTCTAAAAGCGTCTCTACAAAGTGATGGGTGTCTCTAGATAGCCAGAAAAGACAGTTTCTGCTGGTGGAAAAAAGTAATGTATATCTACAGCCACTTCTTGCCTGTGTCTGAGGAACTTTCAGTAACAACAGAACCAAGGTGCTGCCTGCATAAATTTCTCTGATGGTGACATCCCATTCTTAACAGCTGCACCTAAAATGTAGATAGACATTTATCTTGTTTAGTGAACCTGATATTTCTGGAAAGCCAGAATTTCTGCAGATAATCCATAAGATTCAAGTGCAGTGAGTATTATATCCCTTGGAGAATAAGACCATATTCTTCTCTATAGGAGGATGTAGTCTGCCCTCTTGGAAAGTAATCTATCATCTCAGTAAAGTCCTTGACTCTTTTTTCATTAGAAAGAATTTTTTTTTCCACAGTGAGTCAAATTTTATTTAGCCTGAGGATATACATGTTAAATTTTGAAATTATATTAATATGCCGTCTGAGTTACCTCCTTTGAAGTCTGAGATTTAAATTTATGTTTTCAAGACAATGGGAGTACCTGTACCTTCAAATACCAGGTTTCCCACTGAACACCTAGTAAGACACCACGGATAGGAGGTCCATCAGAGGCCTGCCTTACTTTATTTGTAACCTGCAGCTAATGATAAAAGGAATTATGCAGTCTGAGTTTTCTATTTTTTTTAATACATTCAGACAAAAATGACTATGTTCATTAGGTGTATTTATTCACCTCAATCTAAATTGCATTCATTTCCCTCTTACTCATCACAGAGCTCAGAGTTCACAATCTGGCCAATTTTATGGCTAGATAAGTAGTCTGAGATGAATTAGGTTAGCAAACAGGAGTAATTATTCTCAGGAGTAAAGGGGTATAATGGAAGGCAGAATAGGATGCTGAAATTGTTGTTTTGCAGGTTGATAATTGAGATACGACAAAATGTAGTTCACTCACAATCAAAATTGATTTAATAATTCAGCAATAATAAAGAAGTCATTAGGAAAGGAAAGTATTCTCAATCAACTCGATTGCTGACCCATTCAATGAGAACATGGCTCACCTTTGAGTCATTATTGTAAAAATGGTCATAATCTGTTAAAAGTTATACTTCAAATGCTACTATTTTTTCTGTTTGCCTCCTTACTATAACCTTACAGGACTGTTACAAAAAGCTCACTTTGTGATTGCTAGAATTTTTGGATTGAGCCAAAAAATGATAGATTCAAAACATTCCTATTTAAAAGGTAAATCTCATTGTAAAAACCCAAGATAAATATTTATCACAATATCCTTTGCAGATTAACTTAATCTGTGTTTAGGAACTTCACTTTTTTTTCTTTCAGAAACTAAGTAAAGCTACTTTAGCACTTGGGCCATTTGTTTTCTAGATTCAAAATAAGTTTTTGAACTTTTCTGAACCTTTTTCATTTTTTAATAATTTTTTTTGAGAATTGATATTCAAACTGGGCAAAGGACTCAGAATTGATCTCTAACAGATCAGAGGTAAGACAATATCCCTGCCTTGCCCATACTTGATATCTTACCATTAATAGAGCTGACCAATAATTAGCTCATTTTATACTTTTTTGTAAAATAGAGATATTCACATCACATCAATGATTCTACACAGAAATAAAGATATGGGTGAAAGTATTTGCTCTTTTATTATTTTTATTTTGGTGGGGTTTTTTGTGGGGTTTGTGGTTTTTTGTTTTGGTTTGGTTTGGTTTTTTTGTTTGTTTTCTTTTTGTTTGTTTTGCTTTGTTTTGTTTTTAAGAAGGGCACATTAGAAAATCTTTGGCAGGTTTTCTTTTTCATTTGGAATAACCATACTAAAGATGGGACCTTCTGTTGTGAGGTCTGATATGAATTAATACCAGTGCACTGTCTCCTGTGGTTTTGTTCATCTTAAATTTGCCTACCATTAAAAAAAAAATAGCATGTTGAATTAGGCTTCAGAAATGTTCTGTTTGGTTTGGGGTTATCAAACAAACATTTAGAAAAAAATTATCTGTAGTTGCTTACCTTTATGAATATAGGTGAGTATAAAGATGTACACTGTTTTTTTCATTTTTGGAATATCCCACTTTCTCTCTTTTATCTTGGTTTCTTTTTTTCCCTTCTTAAAGATACAGTAATCTGGGCATTTTCCTTCTGGTTATAAACCTACGGAATCATAACTCTTAATTTGTAAAGAAAGATTTAGCAGTCAGGAAAAATAATAAAATGTAACTTTTCAATCACAGATTTTTGTTTTTCTAAATCTCTGTAGCTAGTATTTATTGAAGTGGTAAAGTACCAAATTCAGTATGGGTATATTTTCTATATTCACTAACACTTTTGGTCATCTCTTTGTTCTGTGGATGCATAGAATAAGAAAGTTTAGGACTGGAGCTCCAAGTACCGTGTTTAACACTGTCAGTATCACTATTTGGATTAAAGCAAATATTTTTTTTCTTGTGAATGGAGGATTTTCTATTATAATTGAAGAATAATAATGAAACTCTTTAGTTATTTTGGTAGTAAGTGTTTTCCATTGTTTAAAATATGATGATCTCAGTAACCAAGTACATGGTTATTTAGACCAAGTTGAAGGTGATTAGAGTATTGACCTCAGCCTGTTCCTTGAAAGTGAGCTGTAATTGGTAAGTAATTCAAGTCCTTGAGCAGTGCCCTTGCTGGGAAGATAAAAGGTGAAAAACATCCCCCCTCATCCATCAGATAGTTTGTCAGTTCCAGGCCTTTTCTCAAGTAATCACTGAAGGGAATGATTACCTCGCTCCAAGTCAACCACCTGGCCTGCTTTGGACTCATATATTTTTCAGCAGCAGACATGGCTGTGAGTAGCCATCCTAGTGAATGGCACAATTCAACAGGTAGAGAATCAATCTCGTCTGTTTTGTAATGCCATGCTTTTAAGGACAGATCACTGTTACTGAGTCCTTGTGCTCATGGAAGCAGTGTATCTCTTTTTTAGTCCTGTGACATCGTGCTTTGAGGTTAAGGAAAGTGTGTGCAGTATGCCTCAGAAATGAAAGTGTATACTTTGGTATTTCTCCACACTGTGCTAGTTCTCTCTGGGGAAGATTCTCTAACCAGGAAGTCGTTAATATTCCTGGTAAGGCACCAAGAGGGAGGACACTGCAAGAGGAAGCAGACATTTACAGCAGACACTCCCAGGTGTCAAACAGCATCTATCTTGACCCTAAAGAGGACCAATATTTTATTTACACTATTTATTTTTATTAACTGATAATTAATGGTTCATTTCTTCAAGAATGAATTTGTTTTAATATATGAACTTCTTTTCTAACATACAACATATGTTGTAATATATGTTTAGGAAATATGTTGCAATGTAAGTTTAGGAAATACCTTTATTTTATGATGTGTCTGATTATTTGAGTCTTCCATGTCACTATATGTCCCCTCACCAGTGTCCTGGTAGTGGGACTCAGATGGAAACAGTTAACAGTTTCCTGGTGAAGGGCAAAAGGAATTATCTATATTAGTATTAGTATAGTATTACAACTCAGATTCTTCATGAACTTTCCAACTGCTAAATGCCATCTTTCTTGGGACAGCTTTCAAATGCTGAAAGATCCTAAAACATTGAGGGATATTAGGATGGTAATGGCTTAGCTAGTTTTATAGAATCATAGAAACATTAAGGTTGGAAAAGACCTCCAACATTGTTGAGTTCAATCTTTGACTGAATACCACCCTATCAACTAAACCATAGTATTAAATGCCTCACCCAGTTGTTTTTTGAACACTCCCAGGCATAATGACTCCACCACTTCCCTGGGCAGCCTGTTCCAATCCTTGACAATCCTTTCAGTGAAGAAATTCTTTCTTATGACATTGTACTGCAGCATATTCCAAGGTTATGCTATATACCCTCCAGTGAATCTGTGTCCTGACAATCACTTCAAAGAGGATGGAAAGTTATTTAGTAGAAAGTGGAAGGTACAAGTAAGCAAGTGAAAAGTTTTTATTCCTCAAACATATTAAGTTGTAATTGAGCTTCAGCTAGAGATCTCCCAAGGTGTAACAAGCAGATGGATTTAGGGACACAGCTTACTAAATTACTGTCCAGTATTTATCCATTAGCCTATATCTGCCTCTTTAATGTGGCAAAGACATTAAGAATATAGATAATTCATAATCCATTTGGGAATACTCTTACTTACATCCCAAATAGTTGCATTTAGTGTGATGGCTTTATATACTTACTGCTCAGGAGCAACTAAGTAACTTGGATGTGAGATATGCCTTTGCAAATTCCAGTCTCCTCCGAGCCTCCTTTGTGTTTTATTTTATTTACTGCATTATATGGTTTTTTTTTTTTTTTTTTTTTTTTTTAGATCTATGGGTATTGATGTTTTCCCCATGTTTTCAGTTGAAATCCTAGCTCTACAGTATAAACGTTGATGGACTTTACCCTGCATCACATCTGTACTGGCTGCCCAGTTTAAACAACACTTGTGTAACATGACTTACCAGTTTTCAAATCCCACAGTCCTCAATCCAACTCACATTGGCTGCAGCCTTTTGCAACACCGGATGTGGCTCAAGCAGAAATGATTTTCTAAGACAGGGTTTAATTGGTTTTATTCTGAGAGGACCTCAAATGCTTTTATCTGCTGTGCATTTGCAGCCACAGTCTCATGAATATGATCACCGGACATCTCAGAGAGGTAATGGTCTTTTTTGTTGATTCACTTTCTGTTTACCTCTAACATTTATTTTGGGCAATGATTGCCAAGAATTTGGCAATAAGTGCTTAGTAACAGGACTATAGCCCACAGTTTATCATCCGTGAGCAACTGTCTGTAGAACACAGCTGGTGATGGAGTGCATAGGCAGAACAGGTTTCCTTTTCACAGTCTGCATATCAGATTCAGCTGGAAAAAAGCATAACTTTAAAGCCACGCCAAGCGAATATTAAGAAGGAGAGACTGAACTCAGTCGGGCTTTCAATGAGCAAAACAGTTATATGCAAAACTAATATTTGTGTCACTCTGAAGAACCCTCTTGGCTGGGAGCCTGTCTCTGGCAATGATGTACAGAGCTCAGAGAAATGGTGTGTGCTAGCCTTACTAATTCTCCAGGCTTGCCTTAGGTGTTGGTGCTACATTTGCTGCCTTCCATTTTTCTGGCATAAGAAACATGCTATAGACAGCATAGATTTTCTAATATCATACTAGAGTTCCCACTACATCATCAACTAAAGGGATATAATCCTGCTTGCTATAATCTGTTACAATTCAGTTGTTTTATTGTTACAGTGCCTTTTTTGCTGATGTGCCATCTGAATTCAGACTCTGCTTTCATTGAATATGCAATCTCCGACTCATATTTTTTGAGTAGCTAGTTCAGCGTAGGATATTTTTAGACTTCCTTGATTCTGAATTTTGTAACTATTTGTAATTGTGTTCTGTTTAAAATGTTTTGTGTGTCCTTTTCCATCAGTACAAAGCAGAAGTGAGGTAATACCAGGAAAGCATGGTGCCAGTGTGGCAAACCAGATGTGGAGATGCCAAGGTAATCCAGGCCATGAGGTCTCTGCATTCCATTTCTCATCAATGCCTGCTGCTGTCCAGCAGCAACGCTGCAATACACAGTCAGCTCTGCCTGACTACACCTGGCTAGCAAGTATCTTTTAATTTCATCTCTGGATTAGACCTTCTTTAGTTATATTTTTGGACAGTATTTTACAACAGCAGCAGCAGAGTTTTTTGTTGACAGTATTTACCCTGGGATTAATTATTTTTTGTTGGACAGCTTGGAACTGTTCTCCAAAGCAGAATCTGAGAGGAATTTATAACTGCCCATGCTTTTCTAGTATAGCAAGGTATGCAGTTCACATGTTGGCTTTTTGGAGTCTTTAGTAGATCACCTGGGACAGTGAGACTAAAGCAGCTGCAATAGTCAATTATTTCTCATAGGAAGCATTTTTTTTTTTTATGACAGGAGTAAATAATGGTAAGCTTGTCCCCAGAAGAATTTGTATCAGCGAATTCTGACACTGTGGTTTCCCAACAACTTGTGCACTGTAACAGGATGGGCTGTGCTTTTGCATATAACAGGCATACACATGGAAACCCTTTGGAAAACTTCCTGCTTTTCAGTGTCTCAATCTGATTACAGCCATTTGTCTAGTTAGATACTTTCTTTGAAAGTGCTCAAAGGCAGGGCTTTAAACAAGTTAATAGAGCCAAACTGGGGATCCTGGGAAGACTGTAGAAAAGTGTGGTCTTAGGAGCAGAAGATATCCAGTAGCTCTGATTTAGTACCATCAATAAAAGAAGTTAAACCAGGACTTCTCCTAGAATTAATTTCATGTACTCTCAGTAGCCTTTCTGACAAGCAAATACATTTCCACTGAGGTTCTGTTCCTGGCAGTTGTATTTCAGGAAGAAGGAATGCCTATGAAAATGTGAAAAGGCTACCAAAAATTAGGTGGGAAGTATTATAACTTTGGAGTTACTAGCTTGTTTTCAACCTTTAGCATTCCAATTAAAATCTCAACACATGTGACTGCTAGTTAAAGCTAATGCAGTTTTCATAGATGTCGTAATAAATTTTGACTGACTGAAATAAAAACTGGTAAGGGCTCCATTGTGTGGAGCAGTATTTTAATTCCAGGATATCTATATAGAGGTAATTGCTCAGTCTTTGCAAGAAAAAGGAGAGTTTTTTCCTTGCATGCCCTGCAAGGGATACATAATGGATGATAAAGAGATTGTTTTATAAAGGAAACTCCTTTAGAGCCTAACATGTAATTATCCATTACAGAAATTGAAATGCAATTTCTGGACTGCATATGTCAATCCTCCTCTGTTGCCCAACAATCACATTTGGTTTTTAATTGCTAATTTTCTTCTGCCTTCTCTTGGCACAACCATAATATTTCTTGTTCGCATGATCTGATTTTGGGCTGTTTTCTGCCTTAAAGCACAGATAATTTTTCCAGCAGTTTAGTCTAACTGATGATTAGCATTTTTCTCCTGTATTCAGCTTTATGAAGGTTCAGCAAGCTTGTGCAACAAAACAAGTTCTGGCCTGTCTCTCATTTTCATGTCTGTTTTAACTGAAAAGACATCTCTGGTTTTCTAGACAGTTTTTTCAGTTGCATATATCATGCAGACTGACCCCTTCCAAAAGCAGTTTCTAAAGTGCAGCACAATTTTAGTTCTAAATAATACGTTTATTCACATCTTCAGATAAAAACGTCTATTTTGGACTTACTGTACATAATTAAAATAAGCACAGCATTTTTTCTTCTTTCTTAAGTGTATCTATTCTATATTGCAGAAAATGCCACTGTGTTCCCAGTAACATTGATAGCACTGTTCTGGAGTTGGGAATTCTTTCAGTATTTGTTCTTATTAGAATTAATTTGCACAACTGTGGACAGTATGGAGAGAGGAAAGTAAGAAGCTGGGAGGTAGAAATCAGACATTTCACTATCTTTAATTTTCTGTGACTAAATGCATATTTTCTAAGTAAAAAGCAAAGGCAAAATCCTTTGGTGAATTTAGTCTGATACTCAGTATATCCTGGGATTATTTTCCCACTCTGCTTTGATAGTGACTCTAAGTTTAAAATGAAAAGCAATATAACCAGTTTGAGATTGCATCTGAATGGAGAAAAGCATGTGGTTTCACATGACAGCATGATATACTGGAATGACAAAATGTGTACTAGGAAAAATCATATTTTGGTAAGCACAAGTGTTTGTACCTGTCTTTTCTGAACAGAATAAAGGTAGACAGAAGAGACCTGCCCATATAAAAGAATTGAAATTAACAGTCCCACAGTTTAAATGCATACCTGCTAATTCTTTACACAGTGGGTTACCTTTTTTTCAGCACGGAAAGATTTGTAAATGTTATGGATAGTATTTTCTTTTTTTTGCTAATCTTATATATTCAATAATGATTTATAGGCAAATATATATTTCAGTGCAAATAAAAGAAAAAATTCTGGTTAGGATGCTAGAGTGCCTCCAAAATTACCTTTTTCCTATGAATCTTTCAATATTCACTTGAGGAAACAAGTGATGTTTCTAATATTATAGACATTTTGTAGGTATTAGGTAGGAGGCACACATTACTGGCTGCTAAAGCTGTTCAGTAAAGTATTTGTCAATTTGAGTTCTTCATATATCGACTCCTAAATTCTAAGTTGCACGTTTACTAAGTTGCATATGCTAAATGAAATATATTTCGTTAGGAGACCAGGACAGAGACAGACCAAAATATGATTACAGTTAATGTCAATTTGACATTTTAGTTTTTTATTCCAGAAGTAATGTAGTTACTATTTTGGAACCATAATCTGCAGTAGAAACTGTTTTACAGATTCGAGAAGAAGTACTAAGTCTTGGGGGCCACTGAGCCATATAAAGAAAATCCTGTATCATTAATTGCTGTTATGCAGTTCTCCATGGGTCTTTTACATGGGATATTTTACTCAGTAATTCAGAAAGTGCAGCTTAAGGCTTAACTCAGCGTATCTTTCATATGGGTTTGGAAAAAGCTGAAGGGAATTGTTACTGAAAATTGGAAACATGCGAAGAAATTGAAAGTGCTTCTTTTATTTGAAGGAAGTTGCTATTTTGGAAAGGAATGTCATCACACACAAAAGGAAGAAAGGAAAAGGTGACTATAGGAACACAATGCTTGTTGTGACCTTTTCATTTCAAAAGCTATAAATATTAGAAAGAATTGAACAAGAGTCAATAATGCCTTACTGACAGGCTTTCTGCTTTGTTATTTTTAGATAGTTTAGCCAGGAGCTCTAAATGCATGTGTACTTAGATGGTCCCAAGAAATGCAACTCTGTGGTTTTCAAAAATATTCCAATAACACAAAATATTACCTCAGATGTTGAAACTTTATTATGTTGATTATGTTTTCCTGAATTTTTCCTCATTTAGATTATTTTTGGGGGAAAGGTTTTCCTAAGGTCAATTTTATTTTTAATGTTTTTATTATTCATAAAATATATGTTTGGTTTTCCAAACATGAATCTGGAATAAAATGCGGTAACAGAATGAGTAACTATTTGTTGTTAGCTTTTTTCTTTCTAATTTGGAAGATTTAAGTGTAGAATTAAAGATTTTAAATTGGTGGCAAAGTCAGCTTTATGTAATATTTCATAATGAGTGTAATGCAAACCAAAGCAAAATGCAGCAAGGTCTTGAAGGGAAAACATAAGCTATTCAAATTCCTGTGTAGGTTAATAACTAAGGCTATAAAAGAAAATCCTAATAATAAAAGGTTTATAATTCAGTTTATTTAAAACTGTATATTTTATTCTGTTTTCCCTCCTTATTAAAAAGTGTATGAAATTATGCATGCATTTCCCTCTCTTTAAAGTTAGCAATAGATAAGGCACATTCTACTTGACTTATTTAACTTTGTGTGGTTTTTCTATGGTGTACCAATTTCTGATACACAATTTTCCATTATTCTACACTAGCCCCTCTTATTTTAATGTTGAACTCACTTTACAGAAACAATACCAAATCCATATATATGTATCCTATATAACCACAGCATTTGGTTGGTAGTATCTAGAATCTGATTACAAGACTGAACATTCAGATCTGCACATCCATTTCAAGGAGATTAGACTGAAATAATGTCTCTTTAACATCAATAACCAAATTTTAAGATATTCATCAGAAAAAAAAATAGAATAAAATTATTTTGATTTTCAGAGATCTGCATCTTAACTCACTTGTAACTCTGATTTCATCTACCCCTTAAAGTCAGCCTGGATCTTTGACCATGAACTTTTCCTAATGTATTTTCCCTGAAATAACTTTCGAATTTCTAAATTTCTTGTAAATGATAGAGTACTGTTGACTGTATAATGATCTTACACTAGTGAGATGCTGTGTTTCCATTTTATTTGTGCTTCTCTTTGGTCTACGTCAAGAATTTCAGTTAGCTTGCAAGTGAAAAGAAAGGAGAAAGCAAAGCAGAATGAATAAAGTATCTCAAGCCACACTTTCAGCACCAGTCCAAGTAATATTACCAAAGTAGCAGGATATATACAATATGTCATTTGTCAGGCTGTTGCATTTTGTAACCAGCAATTCATTGTTAAGCATCTGTTTTAATCTTTTTCGCATCCTATGGTTGTACTGGTTTCACAGTTAATTTTAAGTTATGTTAACAAAATATTACTGACCTAATGCACATTAGAGTAAATTAATGGTTGGGTCTAGGCTAGGAAGTTTTTACAACTGTGTCCTTGACCCATGGCATATTTGACAGTACTTAATTAGCCAGATCTATTAGCCAGCAAATCTCTTTACAGAAGATCCATAGAACTAAAATGATCAGCCTCTGCAGCCATGTCCCTAACAACTTTTTAGTGTATATAGGACAAGTTCTAAAGAAATATGTAGATCATATCTGCATCACTGTGAAAAATTTATTTCTATGCACAGTATTTTATCAGGCATCATGTCATTCAAACTTCATCTGAGCCAAAGTTTCTCAGAGCTCAAAAGAGTTGCCTCCGATGGGACCTTCTCTACCTAGTAATTGTAATTAGGCTGTTCAGAGGTTTCATCTGCTTTTAGAAATGTAGTTAGAATTGTAAGTATTACTTATAAGATATTGGAGTTAAATTTTGAGACAATTTTTATTTCTGATGAATATAGTTATAAATTATATTGTCTTCCCGGCTGTTGATCTGGCACATGCACCGATGCCAGTGGCCAGCTGTGCAGTGTGGGTAGCAGCTGGGTAAGTTCATGAGTAAAACAACAAAACAAGCCAACTGCAAAATTCTTTATGAACATCTGGCTGCTGACTTAAAACAGGTATAAGAAGTATGATTATTGACTGTCAGGAAGAAGAGAAAATATGCACGCATTCATGACTTGCTCTACATTTCTGATTTTGACTCTGGGTTTCAATATAGCTATTGCATTTTAGAAAACCGACTGACCAAAAAATCACTCAGCAGTTAGTGTTATACAGTGTGTTCCTTGCAGTGTACAGGAACTAAAGCTTAAGAGTCAAATACTAAAATGTATGGCAGAAGTCCATGTGACATTTAAAAGCTAAACTTAATTCCAGATAATCTGGACATCCTATAACTAAAGGAGATTAATGTTCTTTGAAATGGAAACAAAATCATAAATCTTTATGGGTAATTGTGAGGTCACTGTAGTTTTTCAGGATGTCATTTAGGCATATTGAAAAAGATAGATTATGGAATTATAATTGTATTAATTTGGAGGGAGGAGGAGATATTACAAAGAGTTAGGGTTTACTAAGAGTTAGGTAAACTTATGGTTTAGTTTTTTTAATGTTTAAGTATAAATAGTAAAACTTCCAAGAGTCTTTGAGTTAGGAAAATAATTTTGTTCCTTGACCCATTCCTGGCCCTTTTTTTTGATTTGTTGAATACCCTGGATTTGTTCAGTGTGGGTAAGGAATGTAAGACTGAGTCATTTTCTTACCAGTGGCTTTCCTTAAACAGGTCTATGAGCACCTGTAGGCACACTGATCATTAAATTGGAGAAGCAGATGTACCAGCGCTCAGGGGAGACTCACCTTTCTCTCCCACAGCCAGTGGAAAGTCACGTACCTGGGAAGTGTGTGACTTACTTCTGATGAGTCAGTCAATATCAATTGACTATATTTATATAAAGATGTAGTCTTGGCAGGACAGGTTGGCTTAATGGAGCCAGGTTTTGTCCTCTTTAAATGCCATGTCAATTGTCATCCTCTCACGTGTGTATTGACATGGAGCATGGACTTGTACATTGAAACCCTGACTTCCTACTGCTTCATCTGAACAATTTGTACAACTTGCTTTCCCTGAAGGCATTAGTATGGGAATTGATCCCTGAATGTGTCTGTATTCTGGGATGCAACTGAAAGTAGAACAATGTGACTTGTTTCCTCATTTCTTGCTTCATACTTGAAATTGTAGCTGTGACATCCCTATGGAAAACTGCCTTTTCTCAATTAACTGTAAGGAAGTTACTAATTCTACTCTTTTGAAAAGAGGTTTAATTGATTTTTTTCAGACAATATCAAATTTTTCTTCTTTGTTCTCTCAAAGTCATCTCTCTGTTTTGTAACATTTACTCATATTGCAGCTGCCTGCTTTACTTGTCTCATCTTACCCCATATTCATTTGGTATTTCTCTTTCTCCTCAGTTCTTTTGTTTTATTCTCTGAACTTCAAAATTGCTCATGTGTTTGCATCAAGTATTTTCACACCAAACATTTTCTTTAGTTCCAAGAGGTAAAGGTTCAAACTTTTTAACTCTGCTTGTTATATGTAACTGGATATTCCTTTGGTCTGAGCTCTCTACATTCACATAGTTGGTATCCACCTCTAGCCTTTAGAATAAGTGCTCTTATTGCAGGAAGTTTTTCATTTCATACAGCACCTCCACCTGCAATAGTTTGTTACATTTTTCAAGATTGCCTTACAATTGGTAAAGACAGACTTTTGCTTAAAGCATGTTATATGTCACAAATGCTTTATCCTAGAGGCAGATATAGATAAATAAAATTAGCTAGCTAAGTGGCTGACCTCCAGTAGATTAGATATTGTTAATCAATCAAATTTGTTTGTGGCTGGGGGAATTTTTAATAGAGTTTAAGTCAAGGATATTGCTCCAATTATTTTGACCTTGATCTCTGCTTTGTTTTATTTTTAGTTTCCGTGGCATTAGTTACATTATAACATTCATTTGTCCTTTTTTATACTATTGAATTCATTCAGTTCTGGTGGAGTTTAGATATATCCCTCCCATTCACCTACTGACAAGTAAAAACCACACATGTACTCTACACATGTACTCTACACTGAAGTGTATGTAGTCACCAATGAATATCTGAGGGATTTGAGAGCCTTCTAAATTGTAAACACCTCACAATATTCAAATGTGGCGCCATAATGCACATCATGTACAGCATATACTAATTGCAAATCCTTATGGGATTTTGTGGTATTCTGGCGCTTCTACTTTGCAGGTGAAGCTCCAAGAAGCTTAAACTTGCTGAACATTAATTACCTTTTCATACACCTGTTTAGTGCTTTAAAACTGAAAATGAAGTGCAGTTTTAGTAGTATTGATTAGTGATTGCTTTGTGACTTGGTTGTACTATATCAGTGGAAATTAGTTTTTAATGTTCTTGCGAAAATTACTCAGTTACTTACGGAATTTCTTATGGATGAGGAAGCCAGAGATGTTTATCAGACACTGTTGGTGTGTCTTCTCTTTCATGGAACTTACTTTGTACTTAAGCTTTGATGTAATTATTTGACCTTAGAAATCTGGACTTAATTTTCTAATAGCATCCTGGATGTGCTCAGCTTTCTTTTAAGACCATTTCAAATATTTTTTTTTGCTACTAACTATTTCTTCGAGTTCTATCATGTTTCTCATGCTTTTTATTATTGCATTGATTGATAAGTTCAAAGTGTTTCCACCTCTTGGCAGTCGTATGACCTGACAGAGCACCTCATACAGAGTTAATCAGGAAACTCTTCACTGAGTGGAGCTGCAGTGTTTGTATTTCTTTCTGAGCTTTTAGAGAAAGGTGCGTGTTCTGTATCATCCACATTTTTACAAAACACTGAACTAACTGTGAGTGCTCTGTCAAGCTGGCACAAGCCCATGCAGTCACTGCATGCAAGAGTGTAAAGTGCCCAGCAGTCCTGAATGGTCAGTCCTGAATGGTCTGAGCAACTTTTCATGCTCCAGCTTCATTGCCAGTCTTTCTAGAACATAGGAACATTATCCTTAATGTGTACATAGATAAAAATTGTTACCAGAGAAAAAAGACAGTACCTTGAGAAACTCAAATATATACAACTCTGTAAAAGGAAGCCATGCAAATGGCAAATAGAATAAATTCAAGGTGTTTTATGTTTTGGGAGAATGTGAAAAATAACCAGAAATGTCTTTCACCACGAAGGTAACACAGAGTTAACTTTATGTTCCTAAAATGGATTAATTACTAGTCACTAAAAGATTTCCCTTTCATCCTTAGTCAAAGACAATGTGAAATATCAAAAGATACTTGGTTTGTTGGTTTGGTTTTTAGATAGAAGTACAGTCCAGGCTCCTCTGCCTTCTTTATGCCACTAATCATAATATCAGAAACCACAGCTAATTGGTTTGTTTTACAGGTTTCAGAGCTAAGACAATTAGGATTGTCCATACTGAAGCACAGAGGTGCCAGACTGGCATGATCTGTTCAATAGATATAAAAATGAGTGACTTTGAGGTTTCCAAAGTAATGGAATTGCAGCATTATTGTAGCCCTCTGAGATAATTGCACATACAATCAGCCCATTTACACTGCTGCACCATGTCTTAGTCCTTAAGATGTCAGGGATCATATCAGCTGCCAACTGAGCTTTCCAAAAGCTTTATTTAAAGATGCTTTACAGTTAAGCAGATGTTATTTTCCTCTTTCTACTATGAACAAGCACATTGTGACAGCTTGCTCTTCAAGATTTTTTCAATTTCTTGTCTGTTTCTTGTTTTAATCAGATCTTTTGCTTGCCCCTACCCGAACTTGGCTTCTTCTCTTTATTTATATATGTACACTCTGGGTAGAGGCAGTGTGAATAATAAAAACATGGTTTGAAAGGGGTCACATTTCTTTGAATATTGGAATAATTGACCACATGTGCAACTCTTCAGGAGCAGAACTTCCTGACTTACAGCTTTATAACAGAAGCTTTCTCCCAGATGAGCTAGAAGCTTCATGAACTGAAAATCTGAAACCAATACATCATTAAAAAAAAAAAAAACAAAACATTGAATTTTTGTCCTAGAAAAATGAGGCTGTAGCTAAGCTTGAATTTCATAAAATCAGAGAATCATAGAACAACTTTGTTTGGAAAGAACCTCTGGAGAGGGGCCTTGTTCAGTTAAGGTCTGAGTATGTCCAAACCCCTCTGGGTTGCCTGTCTCAGTGTCAGAGCAACCCCATAGTGGACAATTTTTTCCTTCCATGTAATCAGAATTTTCCTGGTTTCACCTTGTTTGTTAGCTCTCATCCTTTCTCAGCATGCTTCCAAGAAGAGCCTGCCTTCACCTTCTCACCAGCCACCAGCTGAGCCATGGAAGGCATCAGTTACACTCTCCTTTGCCTTTTGTGCTTCAGGCAGAATAAAAGCAGTGCTTAAAGCTTGTCCTTAGCTTAGTCTTGGAAACTTCCCACCCAGTTCCATGGACTGGTGCAATGGAGTTGGCATTCAGTGGTCCCTAGCTTCTGTCTGGACTGCGTCTTCTGCCATGAGCTGCAAACTTCACTTTGGCACTGGCCCCAGAGACCAAATGAGATCAGGGAACAGATGGGATCAGGAAAACCTGACCAAGTCAAGAAGGTATTGAGTAACTTAAGATTTCATCTTTGTTATTACCACAAGGAATCAATTTTGTGGTTAGAAATTACAAAGATCTTGTCGATTTTATTTATGGGCATTAACTATTCTTTAGAACATTCTTTTAAAGTGAAAGCATCATTAATGACTTTGATCTGAATGCAGAAAGCACAGAGAAGCAAAATATTTTTATCAAGTTCTTTAAATGATGATAATATTTAGAAAGCCACTCTGCTGTATAACATTGGCCTTAAAGGTCATGTTTTCAACATACTTATATTTGTAGGAACTCTTCTTTGTCAAGAAGTCATCAATTAGCAATGATTTACCATAGCTTTCTTTATTAATTTATGCCACCTGAGTGTCTGAGTGTTACAAAACTCAAAAGGATTTTAATTTCAAAATGTTTTGTTTTAGCAACTGATGCTTTTTGACAAATCACACTAATCTCACTTGCTCTCCATTCTTTTTAGAGATATTTTAACCTATATAAAGACTGAAGCTGCAACAGATACAATCTCAGTGGATACTTGAATAGTTTTCTGATAGCTGTTGATTTCTAAATCCCCTGCTATTTCATCCCCACTCTGCCATTACCTGTAATCTGTTGTCTTTCAGTTTTTGAAACATTTTCAGCGTGTATGAGGTACTGGCCCCAGAGATGCAGTTGTTGAGAACTGACATTTTATGCAGGAAAAAATAAGAGGAGTCACAAGTTAGTCAGGTTGCATGTAAAGTCTGCAACATTAAGGCTCTCTCTTAAGTATTCCAGGCTCCTATTATTAAATAAAAATAGTTGAAGGAATGACAAAGACATCCTGAATAGAGGTGATTTTGAAAACTAAGAAATTCCTTCACCTTTATATTTAATTAAGTATATTTCCTAGAATATAATTCATTTTCCAACCATTTTAAAAATACTTTAATCCCTGTGTTAAAATATGCTTTCTAATGTGTCTGTATTGTGTAGGAAAAAGTTAACTGACATATTTTAAAGTCTGACTTCACTAAGTGTTTACAAAGCTGCATCTGCTGTGTGAAATCACACTGCTGTATGTTTACTAAGCTGAACATCACACATTTATATGGACAGATTTGTATAATTACTCCAACTAGATGTAATGCAGCTATTCAGTAGCACACTCTGAGCTGCAGTAATATGTTTGGAACAATGAAATTTCATTGATATTAGTAAAAATGTCCAGTAAATAAAAAGCTCAGGTTGCACTGCTGCTTTCTGAGATTTTCATTATTCTTTACATTGACTGAAGCTCTTAGAGGTGAAATTTCACAAATTGATGTTTTAGAGTTATTTTGTGTTACAATAAAATCACTAGAAGTTATTACCTAAGGAGTTTTTCTTCTCTATTTGACATGTCCACTATCAAAACCAACCTCAATCCAAACCGTGAAGAAGGGCATGAAGCTATTTAACATTTTCCTCCCCCAGGTTTCATTACTTTTCATTACATTTACAGGTTTATTACTTTTCAGAGTATTAAAAATACCCAATATAGTTTTGAACAAGGTGTTATACTCACACCTGCAATGCACAGGACAGTGTATGCAGGGATGTTTGCCTGCATTCTGGTAGCAGGGAAACTGCAGTGGTAATTAGCTCAGCTTGAGAAGAGAGCATGCAACGTTGACTGATTACACCTGTCAAGATATAATCATCTACATGAATTGTGATGGCTTCGGTGACTTCTTTGGTAGCCTCTATCCAGCTGCATATAAATATTACTTAGAGAAAATGTCATTCAAATCATGCTGCTGACAAGGTCATTAGATGATTCATATTATATTGTTTTGGAATTTCACAGCAATCTTCTTTCTTGGTTTATGATTCCATCTTTACTACACATTAAAAGAAAAAGAAAAAAAAAGATGAGAGAGGGGAGAAAAAAGTACATTTAAAACTATGCAAAAGCAAGCTGTTAGCAAATGGATTTATGAAAGAATTGGGTTGCACTAGGGTATCATTCTAGAATAAACATCTTTGTTAATCTAAAGATCTATGACTATGAAAGCCAGAACAATTTTTTAAGACAAGTGGGGTCATACAAGTTTTTCACTTGCATCCTTCTTTTGCAGACTTCTGTTGACAATATTTGAAAATTCAAGTACATGTTCATCTGTATCTAAAAAATAGCAGAGTTTCTTTAATAACTGGTTTAATACAACTGTGGCCCTAGTTGCAATTTTACTGCTAAATACTGTGCAACAAAACCAGTTAAATTAGAGAATAAAGGGAAGGATAAGACAATGCTCTTGCCTCTTTCCAGGGAAATGATTGTGTAAATATTCAGCAGTCCTAGTGACTCACTATATTTGACTTCAGAAAAAAAAGTCTGCATTATGAAAACTGAGCTTTTACACCTACAGTTCTAATGCAAGTGTTTATTTTCCTATGATTCTGGTGCTATGGATTCAAAGAGTGCCCTTGGTTTATATGACAATCTTTTTTTTTCATGCACTCCCAATGGCTTTTTTTTTTTTTTTTTAATACCAACCCAGTGTCCTTCCCATATCTTTCCTAGGTTAAATATATCCAGTATTTTAGACTTTCCTGCTAGGTCAAACTTCATAGTCCTTAAATCTTCTAGTCTTACGTGTTCTTGCTGTCTTCCAATCTCTCTTCAAGCTGTCAACAACTTTCTTGGAAGTAATGTTAGAGCTAAAATTGTATTATAGCTTAAGAGAAGGATCAATTATTATGCACATAGACAGTCCATCCCACTGCTTAAAGGGGATTTTAAAGAAATAGAGTCACAAATTACCAAAGTATAAATTGATTTTATAATTCATTACATGAAAGGCTGTTTGACCCATCAGTTTATCTTTCAGCTACATTTATATGGATCTGTGAATATCTTTTGTACTTTCATTAACCACAATTCCACATAATAATAAATGCTACACAAACTAGCATTTATTGTCTACATTCTGTAATTATGAAATGTATTAAAAATTCTTTTTCATCTAATAGTAGGGACATTAAATAGCAGATCAATGGATTAAAAATGATGAAGAACATGCTAATTTGATCTATTAAGCTGTTTCTTTCTCAGAGAACTGTGTCCAAAAGTAGAATTAAGTGGTAGCTATGAGAACTTTCCAGAACCTTCCACATTCCTAAAGCACCAGACCATTCCCAGTCTTGTGCCAGCATCAGATGTTTCTTGCGAAGCACAAGTCATCTGTGGCAATTAACTGGAACCTTTTCAATATCAAGAACTCTTTCTGATATCCTCTCCAGTGCTTGAAATCAAATACCAGCTTAATTATCAGTGACCTGCCATTCCTTGAATGACATCTGAAAAGAAAAAGAAGGTATTTAATGGAGGCATAAGTCCCATCAGACCATGAGTCTGTCTTCACTGTGTGTTTTATACAGATATGAAATGCTTCTGTCACCCTTAGCACTAGTCCTGATCACCTCCATCTTTAACAGGCTCCATTCTTCATGTTATGTATTTGTCCATGATCCCTGCTGAACCTGGAGGATAGAGGGTGTTAAATAAGAAAATAAATTTTAATTAAGAAAAAGAAACAAAACAACAAAACCCAAACATTTGTTCCATTGCGTTTCAAAGCCAGGTAGATTTGAAGTCAGTGTTACATAAGCCCCTAAAATGAGCTGCAGAGCAAGAAACTTATAAATTTTCTACTCCCGTATCAGAACACTGTATCATAAATTTCTCTTTATATTAAAGTCTTTGCACTTGTTTTGTATTGCCTCCTAAGAGCAGCTTTGCTTCCAGGTATACTAAATGACAATGAAAGGAACGGATGCAGGAATAATTTACATTAGTAATCTCTGAAGAATGAATGAGTATATATTTTGTTACATTCATAAACAATAATTCTCTTATATACTGGTATTTAATTTTTATTTTTTTTCTATCTAAGGAAGGATTTCTGATAAGGAAACCCCAGCATTTTCTTTTGAAAGTCATCTTTTCATTCACAGATCTCATAAAGAATTTCAAATTAAGCTGAATTTAATAGAAAAATCATCACTTTAATTATATTTCTAATTTTCACAATATTAGTTTGGGTGTAAAAAGAATATGAACAAGTGCCTCCCTTGCTAAAAGCCAATGAGCTTTGGATTTTAAAAGACTTATCTACACTTTATTAAAAGCAGTTCACCTTCTGTCTGATTTTTAGCTTCTACTATGTGCACTAATGTTGCCAAATAAAATAATGAGAAAATATCTCTCAATGAAAAAAAATTTAATCGAATACAAAATTTATTCTTAATAGGATTGGAAAGAAAATTATTTGATCTGTCTCTACTGAAGACAACATGTTTTCTAAACTACTAGAAGAAAAACATTTCCAAATTGTGCCCATTCTCTCTGGGGAATGTCCCTTTTATATTCAGCCCACCGCTGAGCAGCAGAATAGTTAATATGTTAAGTGTTCATACAGGTAATCTGAACAAGGTATGACTTTTGTAACAGTTCTAAGAAATATTTCATATCAGGAAAACCGTAAATGGCTCATCCCTGATTGCAAGTCAAGGACACAATTCACTTAAAAGTGAACCTTGAAGTCGATGGCTTTGAATGAGTGGATGTTATCCTCAGAAATTAAAAAGCTTGAAGAGTAATTTCTCTAGAACATTACTCTTTATAAGCACTCCAGTGCCTTTGTAGTCTAACTTTTCTGTTGCATATTTACTTCCTGAAGTTGACTTGAATTTGAAAGCCTTGAATGATAACAAATTGCTTTGTCTTTCCATAAAACCTTGGTATTTTGAAGGAGAGCAAAATGTTCTAGTTTTGTGCTTAGGGTTGATTTTATGAGACTATGACTTACAGAAACCCTAAGGCACATTTTAAAGTGAATCTTACTCATTTCTGTGCAATTAAAGTGTAAAAGGTTTAGTTTTTAGGCTATCTATTAATTCATATTCCTCTTCAGTAGGGTGAGGGTTTTGTAACGATGGCAATTCTGTCACATTATAATTTTAATTCTTTTCCTTTAGGAAAACAAATTAGCTAGCAAGTCTTAGGCCTATTTTCTCTGTACAGCCATGCATTCAAAGGCAGAGGCTTTAGTATTTTCTTAGATTTTTTAATTAGAAGAAAACTTTCAAGATCTGGCAGAATACATTTTTAATACAAAATCACTTATTTATGGCACTGCCTAGGCTGCAATATAGACAACATTTATAGATAACACAGAAAAACATATTGAATGTAAGTCTGCTCTTTATTGGTCTTGGCAGAGCTGTCGCTTGGAGCTTTAACAAAATAAATGAGATACTGTTTGCCATCTTGCAGACAGGAAGCTGAAACATAAGAAAATGTACATACTGCCCTAAGCTAAACATATGGAGCCAAGAAATATTACAGAGTGATATACCCTAAAGTATGTAGTTTGGTAGTTGCTCATTTTAAAAGATTTTATATTTAGTTACAATAGTACGACATTTTCTACTGACCTTCACAGTAAGTTAGAACAATTAAAGCACTACTGTAGAGATTTGAATGAAAATGAGCCCTTTATGCAGCTTGAGGGAGAGAACTGCAACACTCTGTAATTGTTTTACAGCTGAGCAGGTGGATCTGATCCAGCTCTTGCTTTGCTCAGGTGAGTGCAATACAGAGGATTTACATAAAACCAACATAATTTTTTCCACTTAAAGTGCTGATTCCCAGCTACTAGGTTGAAGAGGGAAGGTTGACTGAGGTCTAACTGGTGCCTGTGTCCTGGGCTGTCTTGCAGCCTGACTTCCATCCCTGGTGTGAGGGAGGCTGGGAGCTGGTACAGGTACAGACAGTGCAGGCACTGAAGGTCAGGCCAGCCTTTCTCAAAGGCTGGGGCAGGTACAAACAGCAAGAGCAAGCTCTTGGTTTGCAGTGGTTGACTGCTAAAAAATGCATGCTTATCATGCTAACAGCAATAAAAGACAGAAAGGCATGGAAATGAAGTGGGTTAGTTGCCGTCTTATCTTCTAGAAGCGCTTGAATACATAAAATGTTTGCAGTTGCCCATGTGAAAGCAGGTGGCATTGTCTGTCCAAATGAAAATGGACACCTGTTCCCAAACTAGGAATGTTATCATCTTCAGTACAGAAGCCAAGAATTGGGTGGAAAGGAAAGCTGAACATTTAACATTTGCTCTGTGTATACTAATGTCTGTGGAAATAGTGTAGCTTTTCTCTATCCTGTGAAATAACTTCTGTTTCTGAGGTAACAATTTTAGTATTTCTCATTTTTAATTTTTTTAAAGTTTCCATTGTTTCCAAGGCCCTAGGCTGAGTTATTTATTGAAAAGTTAAAATGAGGAAAAAGTAATCAATGCTGAAAATATATGCTCAGTCCAAAATAATAGATATTCACACTAATTATATAAAAGCAAGCCTCTTGATGCATGTATGGTGCATGAGGTTTTCTTTTGATTTCAGATTCCTGGAGTACTCGGGAGTGTTGTAAAAGTGATTATATATGTTTAAATACAGTATTTTTTAAACAGAATTTTGAGGACCTGGCACTGCAGAAGTCAATATGTTTTAAAACACAGCCTCCTCAGTTTACAAGTCTATGCAGCGAAATGGAATGCTAAGATGGTAAAGAACAGGACTAAATGTGTTATAAGTGCTGGTCGCTACACAATCAGATAAAAAGGGTTAAAACAAATGTTCTTGGGGAAGAATTTCTCATGGTTTATTCCTTTTAGACTTGAAGACTTGGCAAGCCTGCTGCCTCAAAAATAGCTTTTTCTTTTTTATTAGTCTAACTCAGGCTCTGATTTATTGAGCCAGAGAAGGATAAGGAAGCTTTAGCTCTTCCATTAACACCAGCTGGGGCCTACATCACATAATGTTGAGTGAATGCACAGCTTCATCCTATCACATCTGAGCTGCAACAGCCCACAGTCTTCGCCAGCAGTACCATGACTTCATACTACTTATTTATGCTTAATTATTTGGTTTTCTGTTTGTTTCTTTTCTCTGTGATATTTTTTGCTTTAATTTTACATGAAGAGGCTAAAGTTGAGGAAGGAAACAGGTGTGTGTAACACTAGCAAGAAACAATACCAAAAACCCCTCCTTATTATCTGTGATATGCTAAGGAATCTCAGAGAACAGATAAGGGAAAAATGCTTTACTAACATCACTGAATCTTAAAAATCACACTGTGAAAACATCATGAAGAAATAAATAAATAGTCTGCTCAATGGCAAATTTGTTTAAACATCTGTTTGTGTATTGGAATTAATATAATAATTATTAAATATATTAATATAATTCAAGGCCTTTCTAGTTTCAAACCTTTAATATAACCATACTAAGCAGTATGATTCATGTGTGTATGACTTTTACACTAATATATTCTGATACCTGTTGCAAAATATTCTCATTATCTTAGCTTCTGAGCACCAGATCCAGGACTGCTTTTGTTGGTGAGACTCAGCCAACTCTCATATCATGGTAACCCACTGACTGTAGTGTTCTTACCAGCTACTCTTAAATTTCTCAGTCAGCTTTTTGTTTCTTGTGCTCTTTCAGTCAAAGGAAAAATAGTTTCCTTTGCCTTATAGGAAGCAAAAATTCACCTTCCTCCTGCTCAGTCTTTGGGGCTTCTCTGGTAGTTTGTTTATCACCAGTAGAATGAAGAACTGCTGTTACAGGCTACTGTCAAAGGTTTTTTTCTTAAAGGAAGGGATGATGTTTAATTTGCTTTCTTGGCTTAAAATGATGCAGTGGGTTAAAAGCCACTGCATCCAAGTGTTTTTTCTTAGCTGCTATGTTAGAAGTCTGTGTTTATTGGGATATTAAGTGAAGAACTCAGCCAATTTATCTTCAAAGATAAATTAGAGAAAAGCTCCCATTTTTAGCTCAGTATTTTTCTAAGCTAAAATTTTTGGAAGTCTTAAATTCAGCCAGTGTTAAAAGATGGAAAATGTCAAATAAGACTTAATGTCTGCATTGTAGTGAGGGCAAAAGTAGACGGAAAATTTGCAGCATGTTATTTCTTCACTTTTGATAATACCTGGTAAAGAAAATGTGCTGAGAGTTATAGCATATTAGAGCACTTCCAGGCTTTTCAGCCCAAACCTGCAGCGGTTGTACAGTTCTGTTTATCTTGCAGATAAGCCAGAAACAGTTGCAGATGTAAATAAAATGGTATTTAATGGTTTTTTTCCTTGCAGTGCCAGCACATAAGATTAAGTGAGCTTTACCCTATGGGAACTTACGTTGAGAGAAAATATGCTTTTTTTCTACCAACGTATTATAAGTCTTACATTATGTATTGCAAACATTGCTACATTCTCTTCTTTGGTTTCTTTAAGCAGAACACTTGACGTTGAATTTACTAAATTGTAAGGCTGTTAACTTAGCCAGGGTAGCACATCTTGACAACAATAGCAGTATACAGTAAAACATTTCAGAAGTTTCAGGCTATCCTTAGACCATCTTGATTGCCTGAGCCATGAGGTGTTATGGAGTGGTTTGTGTTCATACTTTGCAGGTTTTGAGGGACAATTCACATCCATATTACCTATCGCAGTCACAGGATTGCCATGCATGCAAGCCATTTGATTACTTTTTGCATCCTCACCAATTTCCCCCAAGGAAACTGCTTTCCTGCCCAAGGGCCACAAGCACTGGTGAGATCAGTGTTGTTGGGAGCCCTTGACATGTTTGTGCTTGGTCCTGAAGCAATCTGCACAGATCCTTTGGCTGCCGGGAGAGGATTGAATGTCTGCAGGTCTCATCTGTGTTGTGAAAGTGTTATACATCTGCCTGGGAGGTGGACAGAGCACTTGTGGTGATGTATTCCAGGCCGCGCTGGGGGGCTGTGTCAGGATTTTCGAGAGGCCCAGTCAGAATGGTTGTGGCCACTCTGGCCACACAGCTGTTTTCTGGCTTTTGCTGTGTTCAATCCCAGCCATGGGGCTGATGGCTTTCCATTCCCCTGCCTGGCAGCCACTGGGGCCCAGCCCAGCCCAGCCCATAGCTGCTCCCGGGGCCTGGCAGAGCCCGGCTGAGCGCGGGGCAGGGCTCAGTGTCAGTGAGATGTCAGCAGCCATGGCCCAGCCCAGCCCAGCCCATAGCTGCTCCCAGGGCCTGGCAGAGCCCGGCTCAGCGCGGGGCAGGGCTCAGTGTCAGTGAGATGTCAGCAGCCATGGCCTGGCCCAGCCCATAGCTGCTCCCGGGGCCTGGCAGAGCCCGGCTCAGCGCGGGGCAGGGCTCAGTGTCAGTGAGATGTCAGCAGCCATGGCCCGGCCAAGTCCATAGCTGCTCCCGGGGCCTGGCAGAGCCCGGCTCAGCGCGGGGCAGGGCTCAGTGCCAGTGAAATGTCAGCAGCCATGGCCCAGCCCAGCCCAGCCCATAGCTGCTCCCAGGGCCTGGCAGAGCCCGGCTCAGCGCAGGGCAGGGCTCAGTGTCAGTGAGATGTCAGCAGCCATGGCCTGGCCAAGCCTTGGCCGGGACCCATGGCTTCCCCTCCCCAGGAGAAGAACTTCTTTCTCCAAAGGCCGGAAAACAAGAGGGTTTTTTCCTGGGCTTGCTCATTTTTAACGTGTGTTCGTAGAGGCGTGTTCAGCTTTCTCAGTGGTTTAACAGGTTGTCAGTTCTCAAAACTAATCATTGATTAGTTTTTATCAGACATGGAGGAAGCTCTTTGCAGCTCCTCTCAGAAAAATCATTTCTGTGAGTGGCTTCTTCCCTTCTCACCAAATGTCAAATGTGCAAAACCAGCATGAGTGTACATTTGATAAGCTGACCCCAAGTTCAAAGTCTCTCACTATTGGTTTGCTAAGCCCTTCAAAACTTGTGCAAAACCTCACACAAGCCTTACATCAGCAGTTGGTGTGGAGATAGGAAATGCCAGGGACCCCTTTGTGCAGAGTAACAGAGAGTGCATATCCCTGGGCAAGTTCTTGGCTCCTGGAAATGAACAAGGAAAGCCCATCTTCACTCACTGTCATATTGTTCTCACCTTAGGCAATGTCCTAATGTGCAGGGGTGGAGAGTATCTCGAAGGTATCTAGGATCCCTACTGCAGCCTCAGCTTATCACTATTTCACCCCAGGCACCCTGGAAGTTTTAAGCTTTTGTTTATAATGTTTGGAGGAATTGAATTTCCACTGAGAACTTCGTGGTTTTATCCCAAGCACACCCTGAGAACATATGATAAATAACAGTTAACAGCATGACAGCAAGCTTTCTCTCTTCTATCAATTCCCTTTAGTTACTTTTCTCATTTCACCATACTCTTATTCTCTCCACACATGAATTTGAAATGGTTACCATACCTCTTAATAGGATGGAGCTCATCAGTCACAAAGTAAATCATTACAGAAAGTGATAATAGCAAAAGCATTTGAGTTCTTTCATTATGGCTCCTGCAGTACTCATTTAAAACTACTGAGTCTAACCCAGAACACAGTGCAATTTGTTCCTCTTTCTGCTTCATACTGAGCTCAGACTTCAGTGAGACAAAATGGTTTAATTAATGGTTTAATGGTTTTAGCTTGAGGTGAGAGGTAGAACGGTAAATGCCATGAGGAGTAAAGCATGGTAATAAAATACCTCATGTTTATTAGTTGGATGTTGAGGTGTCTGTATGCATGGGTCAGCATAGCTGAATTAACATCTCTGGTTGGTTTCAGCTGAGAGGCTACAAAGAGAGATGCCATTTTTTAGTCGTGGATCCCAGATTGTTTCTGTCTGTAGAGACATTATTAGTAAGTCTTGATTTCTTTGCTGTCTGCTGTTAATGTTTTTGGAATAAATAGGTTTTTAGATTATGCACATGCATGTTATTTATGTTATCACAAAATGAAGTGCAGTGACTTCAAGTAAAGCTCTCTAAGCTGTTTGGAAATAAATTCTTTAGCTAGAAATTTCTTCTAATGTTCTATGCTCAAAACTGATTCATTTTTGTGATCCCAGATTATGGCTAAATGTCTCCATGTACAACTGCTGAAATAATTCATTGAGAAAAACATGAGTTTTCAATCAGAAGAAATAAATTATTCATATTGCTGTACCTTGAAAAATAAATTGTTTGATAAACTAAATAAACTGGGTTGTGTTTCTTGCTAGATACAGAGATATTATTTGATATGATTTGAGGAGTCTTTTTTTGTATACTGATTTGGTATAATTTTCATCTCATAGCTGAGCAAATTTTAAAATTAACTTAGTCTACCATATAATACTTCTTTAAGAAAAGAGAAAATTACTTTCACAACATGGTAAATTGATGTTGTTTATTTTTGGAGCTGCTTTTGAAACCTCAATTGAGCAATAGTTACCCAGTGGGACCACTTAATTTAAGGACTACCTGGCTCAGAGCACCAAAAGTGAGACTTCTATCTATATCGTAATTCAAATAGAAATTAAGCAGTCCAGTA
Organism: Cichladusa arquata; assembly: GCA_026413545.1. Taxonomy (NCBI): domain Eukaryota; kingdom Metazoa; phylum Chordata; class Aves; order Passeriformes; family Muscicapidae; genus Cichladusa; species Cichladusa arquata. The sequence goes on from JAOTQP010001652.1 coordinate 52,043,236, forward strand.
AGGTCTTAAAGATGCTTGAAATGAGAACCTGTAGGAAACATACATTTGTTTTTTATTGATAAAATCCTTTCCCACTTTAGCTGAAGCAAAGAGCTAAGGTGGGTTTTGATAAGACATTTGCTCATGTGTTAGGTACCTGCTGGGTAGTATATTTTGTTAAAGAGGCATAATCTTCCAATGGTCTTAAATGTTTTCTTTGCTCTCTTCACATCTTGCACCACAAACACTCTATGCTCTTCCATTCATCACCCTTCAGTATTACAAGCAAAAGTCACTTGAGATGTGAACATCTATGAATTTAAATGCCATGAGCTTTGAAGGTGGAGTTTATTACTAATTTTGGTGGCCTCAGGAATACAGGTATACCAATGAAAGCAAATCATTGTGATAACTGAGATGGTTCTTCCTATTCCTGTGATATGTTTCCTGTGAAATTCACTGAATCTCCTCTACAAGGTTTTAAATAAAGGAATAATTACTTTGACCAGCAGAGAGCAGCAGTGATATACTCTATAAGGACTTAAGCCAGCCCTTGCAAAATCCTATTAATGGCATGAGTGATAGATAATATTGTGTATGATTTTCCTGATTTATGGGAAAACATCTGTTGAAATTAAAGCAACAATAGGAAAATATGCCCCCATTTAATTTAATTCTATGGCCTCTTAATTAAAAATACTTTCTGTTAATTTCTTGTCTATATGAAAGTTACAAAGATTTATTACTCGAACTGTGTGTAAGTCACCCTAGTTCTTAGTAGGTGATTGTTTTCACATTGATCTGAAAATAGGCTCTGGAGTTTCACTGATTGTGTTGAGCATTGTCTCTTAAAGTTAAATTTCAGCTCCATAAATGTCAATAGTTTTTTTTTTGCCACTGACTTATAGCAAGGGTTTCATCATTCTTGTGATATATATATATATATATATATATATAAAATTCATTATAAAGAGATTAATAAGATCGGGTGAAAAATTCTAACTATGTATTTTAGTTTTCTTTTGCTGTCTGTTCACAAGGATACTTGTGCAATATTACAGGCACTGCATAGGAAGGATGAGAACCTCTCTTTCCCATGCTAGAGCACTAGAGCACTTTAACAATCCTGTTAGAGATTTATATTTCCTGTTCCAACTCTGTGGCTCTTCCATGTTTGATTGTGTAGCAGTACTCCAGATTAAAATAACCCTTATATCTCAAGCTTTTTGCTTCACCCTGAAAATGGAGGGAAAAAAAAGGAACATGAGAAAGGGCAATTTCATCTTCCATCTTCTAGTGGGACTACTTTGCAAATTAGGACAGAGTATTAACGATGCCACTGGTATCACTTTTGGAAAGAAAAGTGGGATTTCTTCTGGTTGTCTCAGTGTTGTTTATATATTGTGTATACATTACCATTTTAGCTCAAATCAGAAGAGTGGTTCAGGAGTGAACCTTCTATTCCTGCTACATGGAGCAGTCTTACTTTCACAGCTGTACTGCTCTCAGAAGGTGTATAACTAAAATACATGTTCCTGACACTAATGAATATTCAGTTCCGGGAAATGCTGCATGTAGTTCAGAGTAAAAATCCTGTCAAAAGTGTGAATTAAGCTGTACCTAGAACAACATCCCCTTGGCACCAAGTGTTCTGCCATCCAGACCCACCCATGCTGCACCAAGCTGAGCCACTCTGGGCGAGTGAGTCCAGGCTGCTTCGTGCTCACTCACAAGTTTCAAAGGAGCTTGGGTGACAGCAGCACTCCCCTCTGAATCACCTCTCTGTTACTGCCTGAATACTGGTGTGCAGGAACCTCCGAGTGCAGCTTGAATTTAGGTTACAATGCTGTAGAGCCATAATACAATGTAAATGGCACCGGCTCTCTCCTTTTTTGACTGTTATCTTGTATGAAGTTCCCTTTGCTTCAGTGTTTCTATTGCAAAATAGGAGCAATTGTGTCATAGAGATTTTATAAAAGTAAATTTAGTGGTGTTTATGAAGCTCTGAGGTCCTATCATGATGAACTCTACACAAACTAATGAGGGAAACATTGCTCTCCTTCAGTGCACGTCTTAAATAGTGTGCAGCAAATTAGTTGTGAGACCATAGACTGGATAAACATGGGGAAAGAAAATACATAACTCTTAATTTAATGAGTACCATCCTTTCTGTAAATGCAATGAAAAAGGTCGTGAAAGAAAATAATAAAATCTTGTAATTAAAGATTGTATCAGCACTCATATGCCCAAAGCACCTGCCTTGGAATTCTATGAGATATTTAATTCTGACATTTCACCACATGAATGCATGATACTGCAACCTAAGTATTATTCTTTAAACATACTGTTTTACTGCAATGCATGTAAATTAGGGGTTGAAGAAGTTTAATTTTGATTAAATTATAATTCTTGCAATTTATTTATTTCTATTTAATTATTTGGAGTGTTATTTTAAAAAAATAACCATTTCTTGAAACAGCTGTCCATTCATCTTAACATATTATTAAATATAAGGATATTCCTAACTGTCATTGTCATAACTATTGTCACAGCAGTGTTTGTATTGAACCAATAATACATTCTTGCTTTGCTAGGCAGAATACACTGATAGAATGAGCTACAATCCCAGACAGGGGGAGATTACTGCCTTTACAAGGAGACATTAAAAAGCAAGGCTAATAAAATATAAAAGAAGTGCATGCAAATGTCATGTTCATTCTGACAATGGATTTCCTTTAAGTTAATTAATTGTATTTCTAGGAAGAGTTTTGTGCAGAAAGACACAGCTGTGTAGGATTTATTGAACAAAGAAAAATATGAACATGAATGTTAAATGTTGGACAAGGGGAGAGTATGATGGGCCACCAGACGGAATGAATGAGGGAATGGGAGCAGATAGTCCTCACCACAAAGAGAGTTAACAGGGAAAAGGTTGTCTTCAGCATCTTTTGTAAACTTAACTTTCTGTATGGTTTTGAAATTACTTTCTTGACTCTTCAAGCTCTGATTAATATTTTATTTCAAATTCATTAATACAGAGTATAAAAATAAAATTGTCTTAAGAAGAAAAGTGCCCACATTTGCTACAGTCTGCCACTAATGCAAGATTCTGCATGCAAATTTTTATGCAAACTCCCAGTGTGATATGAATAACAATACAGATGAGGGGTTGATTAAACATAAAACCACCTTTTTTGCCTTACTTCTCAATTTCCATGTTTTTCAGGCATTATTTAAATAAATAGGGCTGTTGCCTGGATCATTTCAATTTCTGCCTTGCCAGGATATGAGGGTACTGGGGCTGACTTCTCCTACGTCTGCCTTGGACAGGCTTTGTGTGCAAGTCTTGCTACCCTGTACATGCCCCAGCTGATTACTGCCTTGTGGAGACCTCACTAGTGTCTGCTTCAGGCAGCTTTGAAAACCTCCCCTATGTTTGAGACAGAGCAATTTTTTAAATTGTTTTTGTTGATTATTATTTTGACCAAATGAGCCTGTTGAGGAGGTGATAGGGAGAGAGACGCCAGTGGTTGTAAGCGGAGATTGCAGAGGACTATATGTGGCTGTCTCAGCATGAATGGAATAATAACTAATGTAACACCGAAAATGAACTTCCTCCACACTCATTGTCAAAGCCCTGACTGTCCCAGACTTCTCTGTCTTTTCCTTGTTCCTTTGCTTTTTCACCTGGCTGGACACCTCTGAAGTTTACCTAGAAATGAAATGTTCTCTAATTGGATTTTCATACCCTTTTTCCTTCCTTTTTTTTTTTTTTTTTTGAGTTTTTTTTTTTTTTTTTTTTTTTTCCTGGTCTCAATATGAAATCTGTGAAAACTACCCTGGAAGTCAGGAGTTCTATTATTTTGTGTCAAGGATCAAAATGCCATTTTTAGTAGGATACTTTCTAATGACATTAGTGGTTTGTTTGTATCCATTTAATTTCAAGGGACTTCTCATCTCTTTACATGTATTTACATGGACAGTGCTTTGCAGATTTTTTCTAATGCTAGTTAATACTTTTTTCAAATGTATTACTAGAAAGGGAACTGT
>JAOTQP010001652.1:52047364-52067259 GCA_026413545.1 Cichladusa arquata
GGGGAGTTTTGGATGCTGTGTGGCTGGGTGACCAGCGTGGGTCGTTATCCAGATGGAGAAAACAGATCCAAAGCAAACCAAGAGCTTGGAATCACCAGGTCTGGTGATGCTGCAGCAAACCTGGCAGTGTTTATCCAGGCAGAGAGGGAAGGATTGTGTTTTCCTTGGTTTTAAGACCTCAGCAAGCAGAGCTGGGGTCACCTCCTTCCCAAAACTTTGAGGTTTGACCGTGATCAGAACCACAAGATCCATGACCAGGGGGACAGAGCAGGATTAGCCAGGGGCTGGCCAGGACTGGAGCATTTTGGGGAGTGCTCCACCTTTCCCTGGGGGTCTCCGGGGTGTTAATTGCTTCGGCTGTGTCTTGTTCAAGCTGCTGCATTCCGTGCTCCGGCTGCCCTACGGCTGTTGCTGAAAGCAGCATGATTTACAGCGAGCCCTCGGGGGTTTCCCTGCTCCTCCTCCTCCTCCTCCGCCCTTCACGCTTTGCAGCAGATGTTTTGCAGCGCTGACATCGAGGTTGTTTCTATCCCTTGGTTATCTCAGCGTGGTGCTTCCCTCCTGCAATTGCTTTCTTGGCTTTCTGGTCCAAAACCCGTCGGCTCCGGAATTGCCCCGGTGTCCCGTAAGGCTCGTGCATGTCCTCGCTGCCTGTGTGAACACCCCTGAGCATGGAGCACTCTGGCACACAGCTGGCCCAGGAGCTGAAGCCCACAGACCTTCTCCCCTGCTTGGTTGCCCCTTGCTTGTGGAAGGGAGACCCTCCAGCTCTTTGAGGATGGAAGTTTCAAAAAGTCGGTTTTCAGTGGCTGGGTGGAAAAGCTGGGAAGGTGATTTTGTCTCCTCTCTCCCCAAAAGATGTGTGGAGAGCAGAATCTCTCTCAGATTCTCAAGCACCTCAACCCTTCAAAGCTGTTTTTGCTATTTTTAAGCCCTGATAAAGATCACACTGGCCACTGTTGGGACATGGTGAGTTTAAAGGCCATTGGGATGCTTTTCCACAAGAGAGGAACGCAGCACCCAGTGTGAATTCCTGGCTCTGGGGCAGCTTTAATCAGCCAGTTTCTCCAAGAGCTGATCCATGGCAGGAGGTTTTAAGGCAGAGCAGGAGAAGCAGGGTGGTGGGCAAGGTACGGAGATGCCCAAGGAAGCTGCTCCCAGCCCTGCAGCCTCTCCTGGAGGATGTTTGGTCCTTCCAAAGCTGAATTCTCCTCTCCTCTCCTCTCTCCCATCCCAGCACGAGGAAGGACCAACCTGGAGCTGCGGGAGAAGTTCATCCTGCCCGAGGGAGCCTCGCAGGGCATGACCCCGTTCCGCTCGCGGGGCCGGAGATCCAAACCCTCCTCCAGGGCAGCCTCCCCCACACGATCCAGCTCCAGTGCCAGCCAGAGCAACCACAGCTGCGCCTCCATGCCCTCCTCCCCGGCCACCCCAGCCAGTGGAGCCAAGGTGGGTGCCAGGGGTGGAGCTTTGCCTTCTCTTCGCAAACCACTTTACCAAAAATACCTTTAAAACTCAAGGGTTTTGCTTGGTTGCATCGTCTTCAAACCAGGCAGGAAAACTCCTCATCAATTGGTGTTCCCTTATCCCAGGAGAACCTGTCTGGAGAAGCCTTAAAACTGTGCAGCAGGTGGATGAGAGCCTTTGGTGCAGCCTGGGGAGGGCTGGAGCCACATTTCCCTGGCTGTTCCCCTTTCCCTGACCTTTTCCTTGGCTCCACAGTTCACCAATTCCAAAACCCGGCTGAGGAGCTGCAGGAGGTGTAGGAGGAGCAAGGTTGGGGTTTGAGGCATTGAGGAGGGTTCTAGAAGTGTTGTCCATGTGGGATGGGGGTGGCATGCTGCAGGTTTCCAGGTTTCCAGCCCCAAATTTGGATCCCTGGGGCTCCACAGGAGGGTCCCCAGCACTCGCCGTGCAGCCCAAGGTTCCTGGTGCCCGAGGCTGGGCTGTGGTGTCAGGAGGAAGCCACCACCCTTCATCTCTCCTTCCCCACCATGTCATTATTTCATCACTTTTGGGTTTTCCCCCTTTATTTTAATGTATGCAATTTTGTTAGCTGTAATTAATGGTGGATTATGTGTTTCTTATTATAGTTGTATATTTTTTTAATAAATATTGCTGTAATATAATAAATAAACTGTGGGGAACTTTTGTACTCTCCATGGGGTTGCCCACAAAAAATACTGTTCTTTTTAGACTATATTTCACATATATCTGTTGAGAAATATTTAAAAATAATACTGTAATTATTTTCCTTTTGAATAGCTTATACCTAAGTCTTTTTAATGCTTATAGTTTTTCTTAATCTGCTTTCACAAACTGACTTTGCCATTTATTTATATTTCATGTTTTAGTTCCTTCTCGCAGCTCTTCATAATGCAAAAGAATGAGCAAACCACCATGATTTACTTTAATCTTTAACCTATTAAATCTTGCACTTGAAGGTCAGATTTAAGTAGAGGCAAATCTACGTTTCTTTAATAAACTTTAATTCTACAAACTAAATGTGATTGAAACTAAATGGTAGTGGGATTTCATTTTAGAATTTATTTCTTCTTCATCTGGTAAATATTGGTTGAAGGGATGATAATGAGAATTTGAACTTACTTGTTCTCCAGAGTACAGGCATCATTTTCATATGGCTTTGTTAGAGTGTTACAAGAAGATATTTTGTGAAAATAGTAAAATTATGAGATTGTACAGGAAAATAAGAAGTTGGTGAAGGGTAATAGAAATTTTTAGCGGCATGGGGGAGTATAAAGAAAGTATAAATTATAAAGAAAGATCTGAAGAAACCCACTGTTTACTGTATTTAAATTTGAAAAAGGGAAACTTTCCCAGATTTAAATTGTTAAATTACAAATTAATTTCTTCCTAGGAAAACTGAGTGGGAATTTGAAGGTTAAATAAAAAAGGATTGTTTGTATTGTCTTATGTGTTATGAAAACCCAACAAATTTGTTAAAGTGATAGCTCCAATGAGAGCACTGTGAGGGGAAAAAAACCTAACCCTACCAATAATGCTTTTCAAAGCTCTTTCTATATTTGCAGGTAGGATATGTGAAGAAAGAATATGGGAAAGTTCAGAGAAGGCTTTGAAAAGCTTTTAAACACTTCTAGTATAAGCATCTAGGAATATTCTTGGGTGTAACTATTTATTTCTTTAAGTCATAGACATCAGTGGGAATCCATTAGACCAATATTGAATATCTTTGGAATAAAAATGCTGTAAGCAATTCTAGTGAAATTTAAGAATCTTAATGTTACCAGAAACTTCCATGCAATGAAAGAAATTAATTTTTCCTCTGTTACTCTTACAATCTAATGATTTATTTTATCAGTGATAATTTAGGGGGAAAAATGCAATTGTTGCTCAGAAAAAAATCTTTTACTTTATGCTGTATGAAGCAGACCATGCTGAGAGTCAATAGGTGTGTCAGAGGACAATTGGGAGCACCTGCTTCCTAATTCATGGTTTTGTCTGGGCTGTACCTGGGCTGGGGGTTGTAGCTCACTGGTTTGCTCTGGTGTCTTTGGGGATCCCAGCTGTCTGCAGGGGACAGACTGGCTTCAGCCAAGCACAGTGCTGTACAGAAGCAGAAAAGAGTCTTTCAGTGTCAGAGGTGAGTGAAATTGGTGTGTTTTTCAGTCTGTGGCTGAGGTTGGCTGAGTGGTGCCAGAAGTTGTCATGTTTTAGGAAAATGGGTAAAATAGGCTTGAATTTTTGCTACAGAGGAGAAGATGAGACTCTACAGGCCTTGAATCTAGTTCCTTATTAGTATTAGGTGAGGGTGGGATGGGCTAAGTCTCCCGTGGGAAGTAAAAGAGGCAATCTCTTTATTACCTTCTAATAGAGAATTTTATATAAACATACTATATGGTTCAGCTGTTTAGGCTGCAGTCATCTGTATGGCATCTTGCTAATGTGTTGAGCTCCAAGGAAAGGTAGGATTAGAAATATTTTCTCTTCAGCGCTTGGTGTTGGACTGTTCAGCTAAACTTTGACTCAGCTTAGTGAACCTTTCTAAATGTTCAGTATGATTCTCTGGCTTTGTATGTGTTTTCTTGGTGGATACAAAGGCAACTCAGGTTTAAAAACCTTCCTTTGGTCCTAAAATGCAGCAAATGCTGAATATAAAAATGTGGGGTTTTTCTTCTGTACTCTGGCTTCAAAAGAAATATTATCAGATGTTTAATATAGGGAAATAATTTGAGTTATATGGCAGAGAAGCCATTTGGTTAAAAGGAACTGAAGGTTGCAATTCAGAAGCAAGGCTAGAGAGAGCATTGATGGTGGAACTGTGGGAGGGAGGAAGAATAACACTGTGCTGCAGCTGAGTATGTGTGAACTAGAAATACTCCAAGAATTTGCTTCTTTACCTGATTTTTGCTGGTTTTTAAATTTTTTTTCTGGTTCTGAAGGTGAAATCTTAAATCTGTTTATTGGCATGTACAAACTTGTGCTCCTTCAAAGTGTTAAAATAACAGAATATTTGTTCACATGCTCAGGCAGCTCTAATTAAATTTAAATCTGCTCTAAAAGGATTTAATTTGAGTAGAGGAAATGTTCTGCAGACAATATCTGTTTACATTGTTTATATTGTTTTGGTTAGTATATAAACTTAAGCTATAAACAGATTTTGTCTTCTTAAGTTGTCAGTTTCAGCTAAGATCCTATCTGGGAGTGTGTATGCTCTTATATAATTGCCAAATAAAAAGTACACTTAGGTTAAGTAACATTGTTCTAGAAGCATTTTAAATACATTTCATTACATTATCAGTTCTGTAAGTGTTCCATATGTGACTAGTCAGTCAGCTGGGAGAAGTCATTATATACAGGATAATTAGAATTTCTCACATGCCAGCCTTAACACATTTTATGTTAAAATTGTTTCAGTCTTGTGTACTGAACTGTATTTGCACAATGAACAAATAAAAACTTGTTCAGATATCTTGTACCTTGTGTATAATAGGGGTTAAATTTTCTTTTGCTAGATTTATCAGATCAAAGGGCTAGAAGAAAGTGTATCTATTTCCCCTGCCAAGGTGTGCAAGGTTGGTTGACTGTCAAGAGTGTAGGAAAGCGTTGGCAGTGGTTCTGAGATGGACACCATCTAACAGAAAGAAGCAGCCTCAGAATTTCTGATTTTGACTGTTTAATTATTTATGAAAAGATAGGGTTTGTTTCTTTTTCCCCTAGTAAAAAAGTATGGTTTGTGAAGAACACACTTCTAGCTCTGATTTAAAGGAAAAAAAAAAAAAAAAGCAGACTATTTGCGATTTGAACATGTTGTGCTGCTTAATAAATGTAGAATTTTAGAATCCCATAAAAATGTCTTGCCTAGTGGCAAGATGCATCTAGCTGTCTGAAAACCTCCAAAATGTGCAATATTCATAGCAAAAAGAACCAATAATTGTAGAATGTTATGGAATATGCAAAGTCATATAGGATCTGACAACTTAGGCTGAGATGTTAATTTTTACTAATTCATTGTCTATTTCTAGCAAGTTACACTCTTCATGTAAAAAAAGCCTAAAATGTGCTTATTTTCCTCCTTAGAAAAATTATTCCTAAGATTAGACCTTCTTTTTTAAAGAATTCTTTAACATTTCAGATACACAGAGAATAATACATTGCAACCCAAACAGTTGGTATGATCCCTTAAAAGGATGATCAGTGGTCTCACATTCAACATCAAATGGAAATATTACAGTTTATTTGCCTTTCTTCTTTGTCATTTAACTCTGTAGTTTCATGCTCTTGTGGCGTCATTGATGTTGTGTTCCCAGATCTATTCACTAAGGCTTTGGATCACCTTAGAAAACCGTTATTTTCAAGTTAGTAGAATATCAGTAGTTAAACATTCTCATCATGTGTGTCAGTGCCAGGCACTGTGGCCCTGTAATCATGGGCTCAGGTGTGCAACTCTTACTGTCCTACACAATTAATGATTTCTCTGTTAATCACTCAGAAAGGGAATAAAAACACCTTAATACTCAGTGAAGTAAACACTGAGCTAATGTTAGGTTTGTAACTGTGCATTGCCCTTAAGAAAAATCAGACAACAGTTCTGCTACATAAGGCATAAACATGTACAGATGGGGTCTTGGAAGTTGTGTGACCACGTGTCTACTTGCAGAACTTTCTGAGAGCAAGGTGCACTTTCCTCTGGCCTCCCTGTCTTCCCCTGACTGAAGGGGTATCAGAGCTACAGCTGTCTCTTTCTTCTGAATAAATCCCCTTAATCCTCTTGGATACTCACAGAAGATGAAGAATAATCTTGCTCTTTAGTTTTGACTTTTTTTTTTAACAGGTACACACACATGCATCATTTGTGAAAAATTGTCTACAGAAGCAATATAGTGTTGAAAAATTTAAGAATGCAGAAATAAAAGAAGAGTAAAGATAGGCAGGCATCTTGAAACTATTTTACCTTTCAGTGAAGTATTATAAACTTAGGATGAAACAAATTGAGTCGTATATTATCAACACTTTAATGACGCGATAGGACCACTGTTGGGCTAAATACAATTTTATTACTCAGATAAACATTAGTCTCAAAGGCTGTGAGATTTTAGAGGAGCAAGAAGTTGGCCATAGCTCATATGCAACATTCTAATCCAATGGGAAATTGCCACAAAGTTTATTTTGTTGTTCTAACCTATCGCCTTTACTTAATTCTGCCGCACTGCATATACTTTTATCCAGTGGGCTATTACTACACATACACATATATGCTTCTATTTTAACATCTAAACTTTTAGCTTACTCTATATGATTACATTACTGCACTTTAAAACCCTTTACCATCTTACCCAATACAGTTTCTTACTTACTTAAGGCATATTCTTACTTACAACGATAGAAACATAAATTTATAATTTCTCTGCTTAATGTCTATGTACGTTTACTTTTACATCCATCCAAGCTTCTTCCAAGGCTGCAAATCAAACCCTTTAGTATCTGTGGAAGTTTATATCTTTCCATTTCCTACAATCTTATAAAGACTTTATGGAGTTGAAAGCTGGAGAGAGGCTTTTTTCAAGGGTGTGTAGTTATAGAACAGGGGATAATGGCTGAAAAGAGAGTAGATTTATATTAGGGACACGGAAGAAATTCTTCACTCTGATGGTGGTGAGGCACTGGAGCAGGCTGCCCAGAGAAATTATAGCTGCCCCAACTCCAGAAGTGTTCAAAGCCAGCTTGGATTTCTTTGAGCCATCTGGTCTAGTGGAAGGTGTCCATGGCAGAGGGAAATAGATGATCTTTGAGGTCACCTCCAACCCAAGGCATTCTGTGATTCTATAAAATTGATGCAAGTTTTCAATAGACTTGGGAATCTATTGCTGCTCGGATATTTTTTTTCCCCCACTATTTAACCTAAAGATTTTTCCTGCATCGTTCCTGAGTTCACAGCCTGTGGCTATGATGGAAGAACTGGCTTATTTCATGACTGCTTGTTTTCTTCCAGGGTGAAAAGTGTGTTTATCTCTGGAGACAGCAGGCTGATGCATATCATCTATTATTAAAACTTGTGCCTTGATTTTTAAGTTGGAGTTCTTAGCTGAAAGTTGTTCTCAAGATGACCATAGAACATATATGAAAAAATACATGTGAAATTTTGTGGATTTTTTCATGAGTCAAATTTAACTTCAAGTCTCTTTAGCAACTTAAATGGAAAAGAGGATAATAACAGTCCCTGTGTAGTGCGGCATGGTAAATACTTAATATGGTTAAAACTTACTGTTTCTCTTTTGAAAAAAACAAAAATGTATTGAAAATTGAAATATGTTGCAATATATTTCTCTCCAATATACTGGACCTAAAGTGAGACACATGTAAGACCAGAGGAAGCTAAAATTTGTCTTCTAATACTCAGCTAGAAATGCAGGTTTTTTAATGTAGAGAGCAATACATATGTAATACTCTCCTTTTCATAATGAATGCTTTTCTTTAAGGAGAGGTGGTGATTTCCCCACCCTTCCTCAATTCTTTTGACTTTCTTGAAGTAACTCTAAACTGTTATGATGATTTTGGTTTAGAACATCAGAAGCCTGTGGCTGGAGTCAGTGTGAAAAATAGCAGACAGGATTATTGTTTAGTTTCAAGACTGGTGGACAGTACTTGTGCACAGAAGTATCAAGAATAGTACCTTATTTTCAGAACCTTGCTTGCTCACAGTTCAGCACTTTCCCTGGTCTATGTGCTTTCCTTATCCCAGATTAATTGAATAGCTCACACTGTAGGTGAGTTCCCAGTACCTAAACCAAGTTTCCTTTTACTGAAAGGTAAACCAATTCCTTCTCATAGTCCCTTAGATGTGGAAACCAGCCTGAATACTGTTCCCATATATCTTCACCCTTTTTCTCTCCTTAAGCCCAGCCTTCATCACAAATCATATTTTCCAAACTTACTAATTTTCTTGTCATACTCTCAGCTTGGCCTAATTTTATCTCTGTCTTTATTTGACTAAAGCTTGTCAGAGTAATTCAGTAGGGAATTCTCCCACAGCTCATCACAGTTGACAGAGCGGGGTCAGTTTGTGCAATGCATAGTTCAATCTCCTTATTGGAACCTTTTTTTTTTTTTTTTTGGTCTATTTTTCCTTAAATATGTATGCTTTTGAAGGATTTCTGATATTTTGCCTTTTAAATGTTTAGTATAAAACTTTCTTGGAGAAGATCTTTTTATGAAACAATAGGAACTCAGAAGTAGCAGGTTTTTAAATTTTTTTTTTCCCAAAAATATGTAATTTTCTAAGATACTACTAAACATTTCACTTTTTGAATTTATGTAAAAATAGATTAGAAAACAGAATAAACATTACATTGACAATACTAAAAATATTATGAGGGAAAAAATCATCCCAAATAAGAGTAATAAATCCACAGGATTAGTAAAGTAATGGTTGGTTTTATTTTCATTTCTTTTGAGTCATTTTTTGTATGTATTTGAGAAATTCAATTAAGCATATATTTCAACATATTATAGCATACTTTTATTAATAGGATTTATTGCACTTGTTTTTAGGGGACTTTTTAGTTATTCTTAGTGACTACTGACTCATTTCAGTGTACATGCCAAAACTCTCTTTGTCAGTCATGTGCTTGTATGAGTCCTCCGATCTGAACTCGCCCTCTCTACTGAGCCTTCTGTTGAAATGTCCCTAAAATATGTCTGCTAGGCTCTTCAGTGGAATCTTTTTAAATGTGTATTCAAAAATGTAAGATTTTTTTTGTAATCAACTTTTTCTTACTCTAGCAGAGATGAGACTCTTGCTTATTTTACCAGGGCCTGTTGCAATAGCACAGTGAAGTGATTTTTCTTTTTCTTCTCTGCCCCACTTCCTTTGTGTTGATGGTTAAATAAGTTTACTCTACAACCAGGTGATTACCAGACCTAATAACAGAGAGCAGGTAGGATCACATAGGGAGAAGAGGGGGAGGAATGACAATAGCTTTTTTGCAGTAATGAACCCCTTAAACAGTTCTTTTGCAGTGCTGAGACTCCAATTAGTGTCTTGAATTTACATATCAGATTTGTCATGACAACTAAGCTAGGAAATCTTGATCTACATCCTATAGATCACAAATGTATTTCCACTCTATCTTATTTTTGACTTGTCACATCTGTTCTTGAGTAGAAAGAGATGCTTTTGTATTTTAAGAATTGCTTAACCCTTCAGCGTGGTTTTTCAAAAGACAATACCAAGAGAAAAGATCAGATTAAAAAAGTGAAGTCATAAACCAAGTAAAAGCTGGCTGTTTTCCCACTTTTCTCTGTAGGAAAGTGGGAGCTGGTAAAGAGATCATCTAAAATATGAAAATTTGATGAAAAGCTTAAGAAGAAAAGGTCACACTGAGGCTATAGATATGACCTGACTACACGTGTTATCTCCCTTTTCCACAAGGGGATCCTAGTTTTCTCAGTTAGCTAAATATATCTTTTCTGCATCTTGAAATTAAGCTTGCAAGTATCTTTAACCTTTATCACCCTATTGTGAACACATAATGAATAGAAAACAATAATTTAATGTATCTTCCATTCCTGGTTTCAGTTTTCATTTAGGAATATAGGGAATATAGGAGTTCATGTCAAAGATTCTTGTCACTTTGAATCCTGTCTCTCTGAGTGGCCCTGGCAGTGTTTAAAGAAGGTGTAAAAGAACATTAAAAAGTTCTTTCTGGCACTTACATATTCCAGTTTGGCACTGGAATACTTTATGTCTTGGATAATTTGAAATTCAGAAAATGCCACCTCTCTGCATTTACTATAGCTAAAGGGTTGGCTTTTTTTCTTTTAATCTCTGAATTGTAATTTTAAAATTTGTACGACTGTGTTTTGACAAGGAGTTCTACAACATAACTGTATAGTGCATGAAGAAGTACGACTTTATTTGTTTTTTTGAACTTTTTACCAGTTTATCTAGTTTTTCATTTCACAGGCTTGAGGGCTAATGCATACTGAAAATGAGTTGTTTATACCTGAAATGTATAAGAAGCATTTTAAACTAAAATTGCAGATGTTTCACTTGTCAAAGCTCCATGTGAAACTTGTTGGCACTGTCTTTTCATGGTTTGATGTTGACTGATTTATTTTTATATTTTAAAAAACCTAAATATGATTGCAAGTGAATCTTAAGTTCAGCCTGTTTTCCAGAAAGCACAGCACTTCAAACTTGTGCTAATCAGTATTTTATAACAAAACCATTCCATCTATAACAACTAGGAGAATAAGCCCAGTGTTACTTTCTGTTGAATACTGTAAATGGTTCATGGCTCTGACAAATATTGTGATCACCATGATGAAATTCAAGGTTTAGGCATACATTACTTCTTTGAAGGATGTATGAAATTAACATCAACTAAGCTTGTTCACTAGGGGGTTACAAACTGCCAAAGAGACTATGCCTTTAAAGTTGTGCATAGAAGTTTTTGTTCTCACTGCTTTTTTTTTTAAATTTTATTTTATTAAAAAAAAAAGAAGCAAGGTTTTAAGGAAAGGATAGCAGCCTGTAGATTCTCCAAACTTTTTCCGTTGCTTACATGCTTTTTAGATCAGAAAGAATTTAATTTATTTCTGAGAAAATGTCTAGAATGGTTTTTGCTTGTTTCCTTATAAAATCAGAAGCATTACAGGCTGTGCAAGGTCACAATAGCTAAAGCAACTGTACGTGCTGCAACTCTATAGAAGTTGCAGGAAAGGGTCTAGAAACTGATTTTTTTATGTATTCCTTATTTTACTGAATGTTCTATCTCTTGCTTTGAAGATAACTCTGCAAAACATCACTGGAAGTCCCCTTTGGGAAGGAGTACTCATCTTTTGTGTAGCGACTGCATGATATTTGAGTAACTGTCTGGCAAGTTGCATGTGACTTCTGTATTAATCTGCTTTTATAATCCTTGCACTGATTCCTTTTGTTTTCTACAATTTTTTTTAAATCTGCATACATTTCTCACCATGACTGAATTTTACAGAGTTATGTGCAGCAAAGTTAGAGGTAGGTGAGCTTGGCCTACGCAGCTGTGCTGGAAAAAGTCATTTCTATGGAATCTATTGTGCTGTTTCACTTGAGAAGTGAGCTGTGACTGGTGCTATGTGCTGTAGTAGAACAGCTGCCCTGCTGTGGCTGGATTAGCAGCTCTGTGTCAGTGCTGTGCATCGTCCAGCTGCAGGAGCAAAACCATTCTGGTTGGTCAAGTATAATGTCTAAATTGCAAGCTCTTTGGACCAGGAATCCTGCACCCTTCCTCTTCTCGTCTATATATATAAAACATATTTTTATATATATATATATCTGATAGTCCCTATAAGCCCTTGAGTTCCCTACTGCCACCACAAATTTTCATGAGAACAAGGAAGCCCTATTGCAAAAGCTGAGGATGTGAAACAGAGGGAGTAGCTTCTTGCAATACAGTCTGCTTATTGAAATACTGCTTTTACCAGCAATGAAGAAAACATTACCCCAGTGAAAATTGGATCTTTACCCAAAACAGTGAATTTTATGTTGCAAAATACTTACATGCAGGTAAGGTCCTACAGCTGTTTCCATAGATGATTTATTTTTTTTAATTCTGAGCAAAACCAAGGCACTGCATACATACATACTCCATACACCACCCACTCCATATATTTACTGCAACATTCAGGAAATTACTGAGATGTAAATAGTGATGCTACCTGGCTAACCCTTGAGGTTTCTTCAGACTCATGTAACTCGTATCAGGACAGGAATCTGTCAGGGGTATCAGGCTCCTTGGATGTCTTTGATGATACAAGCAACTATGGAAAACCAACTATGGAAGTATAGGTATATAATTTATGTTACAGCTTGAATATCTCCCAGAAACCTGACAACTGACACTTGAAAGTCATTAATCACCATAAAAGTTAAAGCAAGATCCCTGAAATCTGACATGTTGTACTTCAAGAGCAGTTTATTTGTCACTCCTGGTGAGTCCCTTTTACGTGCTTAGCGTTGCAGTGTACAAGGAGAAGCAAGAGATTATTCATTCCTGAGCAGAAATGTGAGGAGAAAATTCTGAAGTGCTGAGCTGGAATAGCTATTTTGGGTGCTTTAAGACCAGCTCAAGTGATTACACTGCATGCTCTGGGAAACCACACTTGAGCAAAAGGAATAGAAAGGCAGTTTGTGTCCTTTAGGTCAGGATTACTGTATTGGCTAGAATACTGTCTGGGATTTTAGATTAAAGGAAAACAATGCTTCAATTTTTTAATCCTTATTAAGGTTATGTAATTTGTTCTTCTCTTGACCCCAAGACTGATGTAGAATGTGTCAATTTGGGATGCAATAAATAATTTTTTAATACACTCATTTATTTTTTAATACAGTCGTTTATTCAATTTTGCTTAGTTAATAAGCCTTTTTTATTTTTATGGGATATTTTTATGTAATAATATATTTTTTATGCTGATATTTGATTGCTCATTAGTTTTCAGAAAATCCTTGAAAACAAAACTTGCAATTGCAAGATAAGTCACTAACATAAAAATATAAAATATATTCAATAAAATTCTTATCGGCCACAAAGGTTTCTTGCCTAGAGATTTAACCAAGGGAAAACAAAACAAACCAAAACTCACTTTAGCCTTTTTTCACTTCTAAATAGGACATTTTAACTTAACTGATGTTACAGCTGTAAAAACCTCAGCTACACTGTCAATCATGAGTTCTGCAGTGTTAGATGGAAAAATCTTGGAATTGATAACTAATTCTTCTCAATTATTTAAGTAGCTGATACTCATCTAATTATTCTGAAATACTAAAGACTCCCTAAGTCTGGGATTTTATTTTAATTGCCTCTTTTTGTCCCCATATGACTGTTTTATTGACTTATTTGAAATATTCAAGAGATTAGCAGGGCATAAGTTTCTGCGTTGCAGAAATATCCTGGTTTGACCTTATTCAGAGATTATTATGTCTTCCGGCTACACAGCTCAGTCCATAAAATTCCCCTAGCAAGTTTTGCATGCTTTGTCTTCAGATTTACTGACTCTACTACTGTAAGAACTTCTCAAGGTAAAAAATTTATCCTTAATTTTTTTGAGCATATGATTGATACTTTTTTCAGATAAAATATAGTCTTTCTAAAAAAGTTTGATTACATAGCTGTAGCATTTTCTACTCTGCCTTAACTCTCCCATACTGTAGTTTCTATTAAATTTTAGTATTTTCTCCCTGATGATAAGCTCAATTAACTAATGAAAACAAGCATATTAATATCTTATGAGTTACTGTCAATCTCATGCAATATTGATGGTCTTAAGCTTTTTGGAATAATGCAATCAGAATAAAACCTTAGAAATTATTTATTTTACAAGTGTTTATTCAAAAGCTGTCTGAATCACTGTTTAGAGTAATAGTGACCGAAGGAAGAAATCAACGTGTTTATCAAAATCCGTTGTTCCTACTGTTGCAATTGTTACATATTAATGTGCTTACTTATTGGAATTTGCTCCTGAGTGGAAAATATCATCCTCCAGCCTGTTGTGCTTCGTCATCCCTTCTGTGGATTGTATTCACACGTATCGTGCTAGGATAAACATCTCTGTCATGTTGTTATAGACTGTGTGAATGTATGTGTATGGTGACAAAACTTGTGCAGTCCGACAATGTAGAGCCTTCAAACACATTTTAACATGGAAGCTGAAAAATGCTGTGAAGAGGAAGACAGAAGGAATGGGACACTATACTTCAACTTTAAATCATGATCTTTTTTTCCTGATTCTTCCATTTTCCATGTGAAGCCATAGGGTCTGTTAAAAATAGGTCTGATCCTTGTAACTCATGTTTCCCAGTTTGGAAAAGCCATATGAAAAACCTGTGAAGAAAATGCACTTCTTTCTTTTAGTTGTTTCACAAAAATAGAAGTATGTAAACACATCAGATTTTGTTCGTGCTCTTGTCTAGTTTGATGGAAAAATAAGGGGAAAGGGAAGGAATAAAAAGGGAGAATAATAAAAAAGCCAACTGAATATGACTAGCCAGACTAGGTAAAAATACGAAAAAATTCTGTATTTATTCTCTCTTTTCTTACATGCTATCTCGCTGCTTTAATCTCCCGTTATACTTTTTCAGCCCTTGTTTCTATGTTTTTCTCTTAATGCTACCTCTACAGTGCTACCTCTACAATGCCCTGTTCTAGTCTCCATTTTATGACTATAATTCTGCCCATTTTTGAATGCTTTATTTGTTTATTAAAGTACCCTTCCCTGTGATCACAGAGAAACAGTTTTTTCCCTTTGTCTCCTTTAAAGTTCCCAGTCGCCATTTCCTTAGTCTCCTCTTCCACTTATCTGACTACAGGACTGTTTTCTTTCTCTGGGATAAAGTTTCAGTTTGTGCCTTCTTTGTGCCATCAGATACTGAAAAGTCAAACTATCCTGAAGAGTTCTTATAGCACCCAAATCAGTTGGAGGAGGACTAGACAATGCAAAGTGATGTTTGTCCATTAATTATTGCTAAGCAGTCCTTTTTGTATCATTGTTTTGAGGTTTTAATCTGTTGTCATATGAAGAATGAAAAAAATACTGTCTTTATCTCCCAGTATTTCCTCGTAACATTATTCACCCTATGCAACTCTGATCTACTGATCAATTTTTTAGATACTACCATAGACATGGGGCTTGAGAATGAGCCTTTTTCCAAAGAGAGGCTGAGGGACTTGTTCAGGTAGGGAATGTTTAGAAAGTTCAGCAGGGAGAAGAGAAAGTACAATGAAGTGCATATTGGTCAAGATGGGCTTCAAAATTAAGTGAAGGTAACAGCTGAAATGGTGGCCTGGTAGGGACAGCTTTAACTATGCATTACACACCACTGCTTCAACTAAGGGCAGCACTTGGATAATGAGTCAGTAACAGAATGTATTTCATAGGTTTTAGGTGGATCCTAAACTGTACACAAATAAGGTGATATGTAAGGATTTTTCTTGCAGCTCTACAAAAAAGCTTAGATCTGTTCTAAAGTGTCGCCAAGAGCTGCTCTTAAGCCACAATCTGAAGTGCACTGGTCATTAGTACAAAGAACTAGGGGCAAAGCCACTTTGATGAAGTATTTGTCCCAGGCTTGATGCCAACGTACACACAAATCATACCTTACACATGCTTACATGAAAAGAAAAATTTTTTTCTTTTTTTTTTTTATTTTTAAGAGAGATTAGTGGTGTTTTGCTCACTAATTTTTCTTCTCTACTTTTCTTTTTATTTACCATACATGCATTATGGGTATTTTTCCCCTGTGTTGTCTTAACACCTTGGAAGAATGCCCATAGATACCTACATGTTATTGCTGTCTTTCTGGTTTATGATTTCTTTATTTTGAACTTCCTCTGCAGCTTCTGCTCTGCCCCATGTTGACACATCAGTCTGCTGAGGCATTTTCTTCTATTCCTGTCACAACTGACCTGCAGCTCTGAGCACCCCAGAAACCTGCCCTCCTCTAGACACTGTGCAGAGGACTAACCTGGTCTGTTCTTAGAGCAGGTCTGTGTGCTAGGAAAGCAGAAATAACTCTCTAAAACATATTTGCTTCAGTTACATCACACTGTTTGCTGCTTGAATAGCAATCCAAAGCAGACATGATGCCAGCTATGTGCAGTTGCATCACCTTGTGGTCTCTGACTCATCGAGCCATGCTTGAGCCCCCTCAGAGGGGCACTGGGACAGTGAGAATGGCCTGACAGCAGCCCCAAACCCTTCCTGTGGGGTTGTGCCATCATGTGCTTACCACGCCAGTGGCCAATGTCTTGTGCTTGCAGCTGGAGAGCAGCAGCGCTTAAACTCCGTTTTCTGAATAGCTGTTTAAAAATAGAGGTTGTCTTTGGAGATAGCAAATAAAGAAAAGTAGTGCCTAGGATATGCATGATGAACTCTGACTGAATGAAATATTTTCCCAAATTGCTACCATTAAATGCAGATAGTGGTATCTGTAGAAGCTATGAACTGTGCTGTCATCAGTCCAAAAGAAGTAAGATTATATGGGGAAAGCATGAAGCTTGTACTGCAGCCTTCCTGATTTTTTTCTTAACTTAGTGGACGTTGAAGATGTTTTGGGGTAGAGCAGGTTTTTCTCGTACCTGCTCAGACCTTGGAAGAAAAATGCCAAGGATACCTGTGAACTTCACCAGGCTACTGATGAACTGCTGTGTATTTTAATGACAGAAAAAAAAAAAAAAAGACAGTAATCAGCCTGAGCAGGGAAAGCCATTAATAATTCTAACAGGCCACCTACAGGTTGCCTTACAAAAATATATAAAAATTAGAAGAAATAGGAGATGAGGATTTTCACAGACATGGACTGATTAATAGCACAACAAACATCAGGTTTTCTTTTTCTTAAATTGCTAACTTTGTCAATTTAAAATATCTCCTAGTAATTAATAAGAGTGGAGTTATTTGTTATTTTCTTTCCCTTTAACAAGAGTGAAGACTGATATATTTATTTTGCTTTTGTGTTTATTATTCCAATTTTGGAACATTCATATCTTCCTCCAGTGCTAGTTCTCAAATAGTGCCATTTAGTAATGTGAAAAAGTTTCCATTTGCCCTTCACAACTCAGTGAGCTGTAAATACTGAAGTAATTGAGCCACCCACATCCTAGTCTGCAGGTGATACGAGTGATGTATTTTATTAGCATTTAATTAAATTTCAAATTTTATGCTAAACTGTGAAATTGTTGGCTAAATTTGAATAACTGGATTAGATGACACTATTTTTTTAAATAAAAAGATTGTTGAGTAATCTAGAAAAGTATATTTTTTCAACACTCTTGAAGCAATTAACCTATGCTCTGCTGCTTTTAAAAAAGTCCCCAGCATACTGAAATTTGAGGCTGTTGCAACATTAATTTCACACCTTCCTAGTTTAGGTTAATGACTTTGGATTGTAACAATGAAGATTAAATGAATCTCATTCAATCTGTGGTAGTAAAGAGATAATATATACACACAAAATCACAGATGACTAAAATTAAGTTTTATATTATTGCATAAGGATTTAATAACTTCAGTTTATGAAAACTTGATTGTCTTTCAGTTTGAGGAAAATGGAATTATTTGATTTATTCCCATTTGCTTATTTGGATGTGTGCCTGAAGAAGTCTAATTATGCAAAAGTAATTTGATACTACTTTGTTTGGACTAAGTATTTCCAGTTAAAATTTATAGCTATCAGTAGAACATGCTGGCTACTGCAAGGAATGTTGCAGCCAACTGGAACAAGGAGGAGTATTCTGATGGGAAATGGGAGGCAGGAGGGTTCCAACATCTCATTTTTCATTTGGAGGATGAAGCAAAAACAATGTGGAAGAATACAAATTTTCTGGTTGCAAAATAAGAAGGAGAAGGAACTGGGTTACCATCCAGAATTATTTTTATTTTCTAGGATTGCAAACAAAAACCAAGAGCAAAAAGCATGTCCCTTTGTGAGGAGGGGAGGAATTAAACAACAAAATCAAGCAAACACCTTCATTCAATTTTTCTAGGCTGAAAGCCTGCACTCAGTTTCAGTAGGTAGTGTTTCCCAAATATTAGGCTAAATATTTGAGGATTATTTCTTTTAAATCAGGCTGATGCTCCACGGAAGATAATTTTAAATTTAAATAATTTCTTTGGGTTTTTTTTTTGCTAAAGCATCTTTTTTAAGTTAAAAAAAGAAGTATCAATTCCATCCTTCTTGGGCAAAGCCAATGTTTTAAATGGCACTGAAAGTGAACATTCACTTGCAACATGAATTTTATATTTGTGTGTTTTAAGTTGCTTTAAGAAATTGAGTCTTTAAGCCTGTACTGTTCTCTATGGATAACTGGAATGAGTTTGTTGTTGTTTACGTGCTCAGAATTTTCATGTACTCACCTGGCTTGTAACTAATATTAATGAGGAACACTAGGTGTTCTGCACACATGTAAATGAAGGCCCAGCAAAAACAAAAGAGGGCTTTTTCTTTCAGCACTTCTGCAAAACATTCTCGCTAATGCTGTCTATATCTGGAAAAAAAAAAAAATGAAACTCCAAATACCTTACAGAAATGAAGTTTCAAACTACAGTAGTGTGTATATCTGTACTGTATGGTAGAATTTCAGTGAGACAGAAGTCTCTCTTTTTCAATGGGAAATTACTGTAATTGTTATGTGCTTTCTTGTATTAACCATGAGATGTCTGGATATTCTTAAGAAATGCTCTAAAACATACCAGACTGCACTGTTGACATACCCAAGAGTCACAGTTTTTAAACAAGTGTCAACATATGAAAGAAGTGCAATTAATGTTGGCAGAAACAAGGTTAATTTCTTGTTTGGGCTTAGTCACTCAAAGTAAGACATAATTAATTGTTTCTCTCATTTCATACTCTCTTACAAGAGATGTCTATGAGCTTGCTAAAGATAATAAATTTCCTTCTAGGTAGTTCAGGGTTTTTTTGTGAAATTGCAGTTATACAATGTGGTATTTAGATGTTTGTTTAACTTAATTGAAATTGCAGAGGGAAAAAAATAGCAAGATCAGTGATAACTCTAATCCAGCAAGAGACCTGGGCACATACAGATTAGTCTGTGCAAAACTCAACTTCTAAACCTTGCATGTAGGTTTAACATGTCACCTTAGACAAGGAGACTGGATGCATGTGTGTAAGCATACACACACACACACACACATACTTTTTTTTCTTAAATGACAAGCAAAATGTTCATGGATCTCATTTTTAGATCTGTAATGCTACCCATTAGTTGCTTGATAGTGTCAGTTGGAGATGAGAGGCAGCTCAAATTGAGACCTGGCATTTTTTCTATTTCTAGTTATAGATATATCTGTACAAATTATATACTGCCCAGTTGTACTGTGTATGCCATGGAATTTCCTGCATCCCACAGATGCTTAAACCCAAGGGCTGGCAGTAAAGTGATTAATTGGTGCAGCCCAAATTGTCAAGCTTGCTAGACCAGAAGAAGACAGATGAACAGAGACATAGTGCTGGTCTAGTGAACGTGCCACTAAAATGGAAGAGCCCTGGGCGTTTGCATATTCCAGATTATCTATTTCTAAGGAGTCCTCATTAATTAGATTGAACTGACACCTGTTTGTCAGGTAAAAAATTTAAAGAGGAGAAGAAAACATCCTGGACTTCTTTCCTCAGACCTTGCTAGGGTAGGCCAGAGCAGAGATAGATGTTCTGACTCAAAATCTGTTGAGGGCAAAGAAGAGATACTTGTCCATTTAGTAGATCCTGGACTGGATTCAAAATGAAGCAACAAATAAGCCCCCAAATCCATTAACTCTGATTTACTTAGGGACTTCTACATTTTTCTCTTTCTCTTATTTTTTTTTCTTTTTTTAATAAATGGATTTTTAAATTAATAATTTGACTTAAATCAGATAGCTTC
>JAOTQP010001652.1:52067278-52088486 GCA_026413545.1 Cichladusa arquata
CTATGGAATGTAATAATTTTCCACATATGCTTTCTTTTAGCAATAAAGGCAGTGCAAAGTGAAGCATACTTGTTGTTTTCTGAATAAATTTCTATCAAGATTATATTTATCATGCTTCTGTGAACAATAGCTGTTGTTTACTGTAGCTATTAGCTGCTACTTCAATTAATACACTTGTCGGAAAATCTATGTAAAATTCCTGCAAGTGTTGTTTACTTGAAAGGCGAGGTTCTTAAATTTTTGCAGCTTATCTTAGAGTGCAGAAAGAATCCTTCTAATTGTGGTCATTGTTCTGGATACCACATTTATAGCTGATTTGGTGGTGGTGTTTGTTCACATTCTCAAAGATGAGACAAACCAGATCATCCTATGAAGTAGCCACAAAGCATTTTTAAATTCAATTTGCATCTAAACTTTAGAGCCTAATATTTTCTTAAATCGTTAGCTAGCACCTTTTTCTATAAGTTTGTTTCCATTTTTGAAGTTACTTAAGACTCAAAAGGAAAAGTCTCAATAGTACTCAAGTCTTTCAAGGAATTATCATTGTTTATGGGCTAATAAAAATTACTTAGCATAGCTCTAGGCTAGTACTAAAAAGATTTCTATGCATTCTAACAGACAGGGAGCTCTGAAAATTGCAAAATCCATTTTAACTACTATGTGATAAAATGGGAAATAGTAACTGAATTGCAGCCAACGATCCCTATGGTTTTAACAGCTTGCTGATAAACTATTACTAAATCAGTTTTCTCAGAACCCAGTAACAGACGTGAGCAAAAGAGAGGAGTGAAGTGAGACTTGGGAAGTGCATTGGATCAAGATTTGTGTGCAGTTATGACTGCTTGTGAACAAAATGGAGAGGTTTTCTTGAAAGTGGTTGCAACACTATGGGTAGCAAATCCTGCTCAACTTTAAAGAAAGGGTTCTAACTTACCTAGGATAGAGTAAGACATTGTAAGTTTTAGCTCTTTCAGTTTTGGATTAGGAATTAAGTAAAGGACTGGGGAAAACCTTGGGCAAATAGATAACTTTCTATCAGTATGTGCTTCTTAAGTGCTTTCAGTAAAAAGAGATGAGCAGCTATTTCACTCTGGCTTTGAATTTTCAAAATTTTCAGCCTAAGGAGTCATCTTGGACTTACTGTAGTCGTGTGACATGGCATCCAAGTTTATATTCTAAGTGAAAGACCTAATCATGACCTCCTGATTGCAGAACCCTTAAATATGTACTCTATTATTTAAAGCAAAGGTTTCTACTTTATGTTTCTCTGTCTAGTAGTAGGTACTTTCAGGACTAAACTTGATACTTTGGTGGGCCATTTTCCATAGGCAAGCCATGCCTGCTATTTGATCTGCTGCAACAGGAACAGTTACGTAACAACAGCCAGAAATTATAACTGTTCTTCCAATTATGCATTTTAGAATACATGCTGTTTATCCTGTATAGGTTCACAAAGTAGAAAACTCGAAGCAGGATTTTCTTAAATATTGCATCTATGATAAGTGCTTACATTGTGACTAGTGACTCTATAGAAAAGTGATATCCTAAATTATCTTTAAAGGTTACCACAAAAGCTATGTTAAAATTTTACTGACCATAATTTATAAATTTGTCTCAATGGAAACGTATTCCTCTCCTAACACAGTCATTATTCTTCATGTGCCTTTTATTGACTGCAGAAAGGCTCTTAGGAATATGTTATGAGACACAGTCAGTAGTCTCTGCTTGTAGGTTTGGTGGTATGCATTGGCATAATGCTAATTTATTTAGCTGAGCTCTATGTCTAACTGCCACACATAGGCTGTGTATTTTTCTTGCTTGGAAAATGTAGAATTTGCATTGGGCAGGTGGTAAATTGGCAACTTGGTGCATCCCTACAGAGGCCTTGAGGGCAACAATGATTTCTCCTTCATATAGCTCATTAATTTGTGTGAGATGAAAGTACTGTTCTGGGGAAAAGTGACTTCTAAAAAAAAAAGGGGCAGGAGGGAGGCAGAAGAGTTCAGGTGGGTTGGATTGCACTTCATTCCCTGAACTGCTCTAGGGATAACTGTGTTGTACCTTACATCTAATCTGCTTGGAAAAAAAAGTATTTACTGGTGTCAGTAAGTGACAGAAAGTGAAGGGCATAAACCTACAAATACCAAGCAAAGGAGATTATTTTCTGCTTTGGTTAACCATTAGTATTTAAAAATAGTAATATGCTCGGAATGGGGTTAGTTGCCTGCTCTGCTGTTATACAGCTGTAACATAAACCATTCAAGAAACAAAACCTCAAACTCGAATCACTGTGTTAAAAAACCCCTAAAAACTAGAAATAAAACATAAAAGTTCTTTGAATAAAGTTTTAGACCTTAATGAGATAAATAACTAGAGGAAAATAAGAAGTTTTTTTAAAACTATTTTCTTTTGTATCTTGGCCTTTTGTTTTTGTAAGTAACTGAGGTTTTTTCCATCAATGAAATACTGTGTATTCTGGTTTTGATGTTATTCCAAAATAAAGATCAATAAGATCTGCTGAGGATTACTGAGGCTCCATCTGTTCTTGCCATGAATAGGAAATACTACAGATGATAGTGAGCAGATGTATCCTGCCTATTACAGTCATGCTCAAAACCATGGTAATATTGGATTGAAAAGGCAAAAACATTTTACTTCTAAACAGCTTTCTTCAGTCTTTGCCAGACCATTTATTTGTCTGACAGACCTCTCAAAATCATTTTACTTTTCCCTAAGAATCTCCAATATTTGTTGGGTAAATCTCTTTTCTGTTTGCTTTGGGAAGGGGGGTGTGAGGGGTTGGGGGTGTGTTTTGTGGGCTTTTTTTCTTGAAATTAGCACTGTTCACAGCCCAGGTGGAAGGCAATTTCACATCCAGTCTAGAATAACATGTAATATTTGAACAAATTAGTGCCCATGAATTTATACTCGCACTTCCTTCTATTTTTGGCCTAATACGTTATGAGGGGAATTGCATACCTTGTTTTTGGGTTTTTTTCTTGTTTTTGGGTGCCTTAAGTGCAGAAAGGAAAACGAACAGCAAGCAGGAGTCCTAAAAATTTGCATGTCAGTATGGTAGGTGCCCTGAAGTTGATCCTTGCTTTGCCTGAAATACTGGGTGGGTTTGAAGGGAGGTCTTTCCCCTTGAAGTCACTGTAAACTGCAGCAATGGAGACAGAAGAGAGATGGGGACCACCCTAGTTTCAAAAATGTAGTACCATGATCTCTGTGAGAACAGGTACAATTAGGTACTTTAATAACATGTATTCTGGGGGGGATTTGGTTGGTGGTTTTCTTGGAGGTTTGTTTTTTTTGTTGTTGTTTGTTTGGGATTTTTTTTAGTTTTAATACTCAAACTGAGATGAACTTGACTGAAGTGTGTGCTGGCATGACCAGTGTAGCTGCTGCTTCAGACTGGCTGAGGTGAATGATGAGGAAGGCTTTGAAGGATTGGTGTTTCTGCTGAATTTGTAAGACTTGTGGACATAACTCCTGCCCTGTTGTATCTGGACATGTGGCCTGTGTCATACAAGGATCAGAGCCTGTGGCACCACATTTTGATTTATGACATGCTGCTTATGGGGATAGAGGTTGAGAGGTGAATTCAAAGTGGCAGAAATGTAATGAATGTTCTTGGACCACAAGGGAGATGGAGAACTCTCCTATAGAATCTAGCACAGCAAAACAGAAAGCAGGAGTGAGATATGATCAAGAGAGAAATAAAAATTGTGTCTAAGGTAAGTGATTAAGTTGGTGCAAGTAATAGGTTAAACTATCTGTGAGGGCTTATGCTGGGAAGTGATGAAGTTTCAAGACTTCAAGTTTTCCAAAAGCTGGAAAAAATAAATCCCAATTTTTTAAGGAGATGTTTCTTCAATTCATTAAAAGGATTGTTGAGTGTGTGGTGACAATGAACAACACTTACTTTGATGCTGCATTTCTCTGAAAGTTGAAGTCAGTAATTTTGTAACTAGCTTTTAATCTTTTCATGCCAAGGGATTTGACAGTATAAAAGCTATATTTTACTCCATGAGCAATCACCTCTGATGTAGAATACTATTCTGATGATTTCTTCATTTTTTAAAATACTTTTCTCTTAGAAGAAATGGTTTACTAAATATTTGGAAATTCCCCATTTAATTTTATAGCTCACCTATATCAGGTATGTCCTTCTCTTTTCTCTGATTTTCCAAAGCAAAGAGGATAAACAGTAATACTGAATGATTTTATTTTAGATAAAGTTAATCTTTAGTGGTTGTCTGCCTACATAAAAATGTAATAATGAAATAAAAAGAAAATTCTGGCTCAAACAGCTGAGCATATTTTTTTTTGTTTTTGTTTAAGTCATACTGTTAACTTGGAAAAATATTGATCTGACAGTGGTGAAAAGAAAGAATTACACTGCAGGAAGAGTTGGCAGCCATCATTCTAATGCTGCCACATGCTGCTTCCTTGAGGCTGTGGGAAGGAGTTTAAACAGTTTGATGGTGATGCTCTCAGATTAAAAATCTGTAGCTAGATCATATTCAGTACCTTCACTGCTGCTCCTGCAGCTCACATGTGATAGTGTGGGACCACCTGGGCTGCTATTATGGCTGTAAACTTGTTTTCTCTGAACACTGATACAATAAAGCAGTGATACTTGAAGAGTGGTATTCAGTCGAATTCCTAATTTTAATAAACTTCATGCTAAGCATGATGATTTAATAAATTTTATCTGTCCTAAAAGAAAAAATAAATCCAATGCTTAGGACATATTAGCAAAAATAAATTACTATTCTGATAGTTTGGAAGCATCAAGTTCAAAGCAATATAAAACTAGTAAACTGTAACTATAGCTTTCAGTCTATATGCATGTCTCTTCCTGGTCCAACAAAACACTAATGGAGAAACTTAGCTTAAGCTAAAACAAATTGATAAAGAAATCAGAGACTTTTTGTATGTTGAAAAGCTAAGATTATACTTAAATTATTTTTTCAATGTATTGTGGGGTTTTGGTCAGTTGAAACCCAGTTTTCCTAAATTTCTGTTTATTACTATTTATTTAATTGAAATAAATGAGAAACCTTTCCTCTTTCAAGATTGTAAATGGTAAATGCTTCCTGCCATTATAGGGAAGCTCAAATTTTTGTTGGTTGGTTTTTTTGTTTTTTGGTTTTTTTTTTAATAGTGTTAGGAACAGGATTTTGCAAATGATAAGCACATGCTGTGAGAGAAAACATACTAGAATATGTTCTGAAACAATGATTGCGAAATATTACTATTCTTACGTCCTTTGGATAATTTTTGGAGTAAGAAAAAAGGCCTTTTTAATGACAATATAAGAAGATAAGGAAGGGGGGAATGCAGTTATTTGATACTGCTATTTAAAAACCCTTCAGGTAATCCAAGGTGATATGATTTTTTATATATTTGCATTTGTCTTATGACTTTTGCAATTTTTTCCTTAGCTCAGAATTTAGATCAATTGCATTAAGATTATGTAATGTTTAAATGTTTTAATGGTTTTGGTTTTGTTTCTCTTTTTAGTCTTAATTGCAGTCTTGCATCTTACATATTGCTTTCTTAAGGGAGAAAAGCCAGTCTACACTCTATTTAAGTGTCCCATTATATGAGTAATGCTGGCATGTAAATGGCCTTTGGGGATCTGTAGATTTTATTCTTTTGTGGTGTTATTTATAGTTTCTAAAACTATGACCAGCTGAACCACTTAGAAAAGAAAATCCTACTTTTGTACTGGAGTCTGTACTCCATGCTCTGTCTTGCTATGTGTTCATTGGAAAGATAAAAATGAGGAAAAGACTGAGCCACAATCTTCTCTTGTCTTGTGAAAATCAAATGAATCTACATAATCAATAAAAGGAGTTGACTTAATTTATTCAGTTAATCAGTATTACAGAATCTGTGCCCATTTTTCTTATTCATGTAACATTAGCAGTGGACTAAGAATTACAAGAGCAGAACAGCACAACGAAAATATTTGGAGTATTTTTTTTTTTTCCCTGAATGGACAGTCTTGTTGGAAACCCTTGTGCATTGTAAAAGTCAGCTTGGCTATTTCTCTGAAGGTGTTTTTGGGGGAATGTAACGTAGAACGAGGTATGCTCTGTACTCCTATTGCTTAGCTATAGCAAAACCAGGTGCTTCTGCATCACTTGTTAGAAATGTGCATGTACACTCACACATCCTGCAGTTAATAGATAAGCATTGCAGTGTTAGGCAGGCTTAATGGAAATAATGTGGAAATTTGTAGGGAAAAAAAAGTGGAACAGAAAGCTACCAGTCCATGATCGTCATATTGTTCCTGAGATTCTGAGTCAATAAACTAAAAGCAAAAGCTGACAGAAAAAAAAAAAAAGTCAGAGAATAGCAGATTGATGTGTTAAAAACTGGTAGACATAGACTCCTTTGGTACTTCAGAGAAAGGACTAAGCTTGGAAAAATAACCAAGGAAGAAATAAACTCATCTTTAAATTTTTTTAAACTAGAGCAGTGACAACAAGGGACTATGAGGTACCAACAGAACCTCTAATGGTAGAGTAGGTGAGATTTTTTTCGACATTGGATGGCAAGCGGGGTTCAAAACAAGTTAGACCAACAAAATTATATTTAGGTAAGGTGTCTTTAACAAGCGAAAAAAATATTATTTGCTATACTTTTAATTTTCTAACGGAAATTTAATTGCTTTTTAACAACTACAGTTGATTTGTGTGAGTGGTAGTTAGTGTGATCTTTATATGAATTGATAGGAACTTCTTTGCTTTTGTAATTCACTTTAAAATTTTGGAATAAATATAATTAGCTAGCATGTTTTGTAGCCTTTCCAAATAATATAAATATCTTGTCTCATTAATATGTGCTTTTGATTTTGGTCTGTTTTGATCGGGATTCTTTTTAATATTTGGAGGTTTCAGTCACATACTTAATTTACTCTGCAGCAAATTACTTCATCATGCTACTTTGTGGAATGGAAATTATTCTGTCCGTGTATCTTGAACCTAGAAGTACTTTAAATATATTGAAACATTAGGTCCAGCTATTCTTTTATCTAGCTTGTCTCTAAATATCATTGTAAAACATGTCAATAAGAGAGCTGCAATTTAAAAAAAAAAAAAAAAAAAAAAGTGATTGTGAATTTGCTTGAAAATTTGAAGGTTTTTTCCTAACAAAAAGTGCATCTTGGACTGTGACCTATCTTATTATGTAGATTGCAGAAAAACACAGCTTAGGAATGGGTCTTGGAAACTTTAGAAGGCCACACTTCCTACTGAAGTACTTTGTCAAATGATTCAGATAAACCCTTGGTCCTGCAGCTCTCCAGGCAGTAATACATCTCTGTCACACTCTGCAAGTTGCACTTTAACAATGCAGCCAGGCATAGAATTCAGCCATCAGCTCTGTGCTGCTCCTTTCTGTCTATAGGTAATTGTATCTGAAAGTGTGCTTTGCTTGCACTTGAAATATTATATCAAGGAAATCACAGTTTGGTGGACAATGAGCTGGATGAACAAAAAGCCTATTTGGATGACTAGGCTTAGTGGATAATGGTTGTGTTCTGCCTGGAGGCTGATGACAAGGAGAGTCAAGAATCTCTGAAACCTGTCCTGTTCCACAGCTTTATCAATAACCTGCAAAGAAATGTGCTGTCAGTAGGATTGCAGGTGGTGCCAGAAGTGGGAGAGCCGCTCTCCAGAGAGGCCTATGCAGATTGGAGGATGGGCCAGCAGGAATCTGATGAAATGCAATAAAGAAAAACATCAAATCCTGCACTTAAGAAGGAATATGTAAAACAGCTCTAGTGGGAGCAGCTGTACTGGGGAGCATCTAGGGGTCCTGGTACACAGCAGGCTGAGTGCTCTGACTGGTACATTGCTGTCTTGAGTAAGTCTGGGCTGGGAGCATTTGCAGGAAGGATCACAGCCAGTAAGCAGATCGAGGAACATTACTGTTACCTTCATTACACTGTATCTGGAGTGCTGCAATCCAGTGTTTGGTCCTCTAGTACAAGGTCCTGATAAACAGAAGAGAGCTCAGTGGAGACCCAAAGCTGGTGGGGAACTGGTGTATTTGTTTCTTAATGTTTTCCTAACATGCAAATTTCTGATAGAATCTAGACTCATTTTGCCAGTACAAAGCAGCCAATGTAATTTCTAGTGTCTTGTTTCATAAGAATTAATTTTGAAAGTTCTGTTTAAACTTAATTATGTTCATGCTGTAAATGTGAGAGAGGATTCTGCTTTTCACTGGGTAAAATGAATTCCATCATTAATTAATGCGCTTGTACTAATTTTGAAGAGAATTTTATGTGTGGTTGTAGGAAAATAGCAAAACATACTTGCTCTTGTCGAGTTTGGCAGTTAATTTAGCACCCAGCACTTTTTGAGATCAATGGCACTGGATGCTGCCCTTAATTCTAGAGCAGAAGCTGACCAACATCCCACCATTACAGCACCCCTTGGTGTCACCTGTGCTATCTCTGCTGGTGTTTCTTCTGGTAGATCAGAGCTATTCACAACAGCCCCCCTGTCTTCATAGCACCCGTGGCATTGGGAAAGCTGTCATAGCCTAAGGGCTGGGGTGGACAGAGACTGTTCAGAAACTGTGTTCAATAACCCTTCCTTCTCCTGGGCCATGTGAGATGTGTTGTGAAGCATGTCAGCATGTATTCCTGCAAGCTGAGTGTATGAAGCTGTTAGTGTGCTTTGGTTTGGCTGAGAGTGAGCTGAAGAGCTGTGTTTGGCAGCAGGAATAGGCAGAAGCAGCTTTGTTTGATCAAGAGAGCAGAAAGAGTGGTCTGTGGGTGGTGGAGAATACCAATGAGCTGCAGAGAGGAAAGAATGGTGTTGTCTGACAGGCATCTATTCATAATGAGGTGGATTTGATATGGAGTGTTTTGGGGTATTATTGGGAAATTTACTTTGTTCAAAGTGTGCTAGCATCTCCTGAGGGATGAATTTGCAAGTAAATTTTTTAATGGTCTAAAATACCAGTATAAAGTAGGATTTGATGTAGGATTGATGCTCCACAGTCTCGTCTCTGTATTGTAACAGCAAGAAACTGTAAGTGTGCTTTTAAGCCTACATTTTCCTTCATATGTTCAGGGTATGTAACCTCATATCTCATACTTCTTACAGAAAAATAAAGTTACCTAACTGGTCTGTGACTGTAGGAAGTGTTTTTTCTTAAATACTTTCCATTAATAGACTTTTCTTAAATTTTCCATTCATCATTCTCTGATTTTGCAGACGTGAACTGATGGGCTTGCCAGAAAGCGCTCGCTTTTTTTCCTTTTTTTTTTTCCTAAAAAAAGTGGGGTGGGAGGAAGCAGTTTTGGCACTTTGAAAAGGAAGTTCAAACAAGCATCAGGGATTGAAAGGGATGAGCTGCTTTCATAAAAGAGATAAACCAGGAGCTGATGCTGTTCCGAGCACAGGCAGTGCTCTCATGGAATGGATCATGTTCCAAGAGGGGCTGAACAGGGCAGGTGTGCTGATGGAAAAGTCACTGTCATGTCACCAAAGGAGGTGATGTAATGAACCACATTTAGGACGTCAGTCCAGAAAGCCCAGTCAGGAACAGAGGAGGGAGACAGAGATAGAGAGAGAGAGATAGAGAGAGAGAGATAGAGACATGGATACTTTTAACAGGCTCAAAGGAAATGAGGACAGATATGGGTACACCAATGATGCACTTCAGGCAAGATGCCCAAGCTTGAGCTGTACTGGACCCCCTGGACCCATGGAAGTGGGAGGACATCCCAGGTGAGGCCATCAGAGACTTCAAAGT
This sequence comes from Cichladusa arquata, assembly GCA_026413545.1. Taxonomy (NCBI): domain Eukaryota; kingdom Metazoa; phylum Chordata; class Aves; order Passeriformes; family Muscicapidae; genus Cichladusa; species Cichladusa arquata. The sequence goes on from JAOTQP010001652.1 coordinate 52,077,065, forward strand.
GCACTTGTGACCCTGGCTATGTGCTGTTAATTAATCACCATAATTAGTTAATGTGCTTGGACTGTTTAATTTTGTTAAATTATGAGTCTGTGGGTGTGCTGTAGCATATGTGACAGAACTCTGCAGGATGCTGGTTTCACACCCATAAGTGTACAAAAGGCTTCAGTGGCTGACAGGAGTGGCCTCAGGTGGTGATGCTCCTGTCCTGCTGTGGCTCCTGCAGTGGCACCTTCAAAGGGAGCTGATAAGTTTCAACAAGGAAAACAGGTGGGAATTTTATAAGGTCAAAGCACAGATGGCAGGTTTGAAAACTTCTTTTAGTTCATAATCCAGCAGAAGGGTTCAATAGCTAGATAGGTAGCAACACAACCTTCAGCTTGAAAAAATTAAGTCATGGATGCAGTCCATTAAAGTAATTCTAAAACTATTTTACTTATGAATGAGTATTGAACACATAGGAGTATAATGTACTTTCAATAAATGAATTGTACATTTTGATCATTAGATGTTTTGGCTTGGCTTTTCAGCAAGATTTCCCCTCTATAGCATGGTGAAAGAAAAACAATGTGGAAATAAAAGCAATGTATATAGTGTATTATAATGATTTTCAGCTAGACTGTTTGACTACTGTGATACCCAGTTAAAGTAAATTTTATTGGCTTATTTTTTTCATCCTCTATGAAGATAAAGATACTTCTGGTGCCTTATGCATTATTGGAGTTGCTCAAAGCAGCTGATGATTATTTGAAGCCATGGAAACAATCCTTTAACTTTTGCTTGTGTCTGTATAGCTCTTACACAGAGCATGGCTTCTTCCTGCCAGAAAGTCCCCAGATTTACTCTTTATAATTATTTTACTAATATATAGCGTTAATTGGATCCTTAGTGCCTTTTTTTTTTTTTAATCACAGTAAGTGTCAGAAGGAGAGTTATGAAGTATACTTTAGTACCTGGCTTGTCATTGGGCTTCACTGATGAGACAGTCTAGGGTTTTGACATGGATTTGTGAGTCTCCTAGTAAGTCATAAAGATCAAGAGAGATTTGTTGTCTTCATTAACACCTTGTCATGGTAAAGGTTAGGTGTTCCTTTCACATCAGTTAGAAGACCCTATTGCAGCCATTAAAGCTGTCTCCTTTCTTTTTTCACCCTATCAAGTCAGTTGTGATAACAAGACACCCTTGCAATTTCTTAAAATCATTTCTATTTTTGTTTCAGGCTGATATGCTATGCTTTTCCTTTGAGACAAGTTAGTTTATATAGGCAATAAATTCAAAAGTACTAAGACATTCACATTTATCTGCAACTTTCAGTATCATTAATCATGACATTTTAAAGTTTCTTTTATTTATTGAAGTTCCAGTAAACCATATAATCTTTTTGGATACTGTTTTTTCCTCAGAGGAACTTTTTGATGGTTCCCACCACACCAACCAGTGCTGCAGATCACTATTCACAAGCTATGGGACTCTGCCCACAGCCCTTTTCAACAGCAAGTTTTTTTTTCAACCTTTCATCAGCAAAATGCTCATATGAAATTTAATGCATCTCCTCTCAGACAACATTGAGAGAGTGCTACTGGATTGCAAAAAAATCTTCAACAAAATTTCAGTGATATTTTCTTTTAAAAAAGTTCATCTTTTCTGTTTCAAATCACTACACTTCTGAGTAATATTAGCCAAAGATGTGCCATTAGAAAACAATGTAATTAAATTGATTACTGTAGGAAATCAGAATAGAGATATGTACACGTTTTTTTCTTGTTCCAGTGGGTAAAAAGATACTTTCCATGTCTTTACAAAGCTGACAGTCTTCTCTACCAATTCTGTCTGTGTATTGTAAATCTGGTATTTCTTGCTAAAATATCAGCACATCTGTTTTAGATGTTCTCTGGTCAGTCAGATAATTTCTATTTATAACTTTTATAAACTGTCTTTTAAAAGTATATAGATTATGCAATACATTGGGAGGAAACTCTTCTTATCTCATATGAGAATCTGAATGCATACCGTAGTGGGCATAGCAAAAGTTCAGGGTGAAAATAAAATTTCATTAGGAAATAGGACTCATACATTATGTAGTTGATGAATAATAATACAGTTTATTTTTTTATTAGAATATTAATAAGTCATTGGCAGTAACAGCCAAATTATCATTTAAGAGACAGCTGAAACATTTTGGCATTTCCATTTAAATCATTAATATCACGTTGGAGGGTATTAGTTTAGATGTTATTATGGTTACAATTTATTTCAGGTTTGTCCATATCTGGAGATATAAACTAGATTACAAATTCATAGTATTTAAATTAATTAAACACCAAGATTTCATTAATAATCAAAAACTAATTCACACAGCCCATATAAACGTGTTTTGTTAAAGCTATGTGTTATGGCACAATCTTTAGCTGTAGTAGGTGAAAATGTTAATTCAGTTAAAACAATAGCAAGGTTATTACTGATGCCTCTGTGTATAGGAATTCATACACTTTGAAGGTTTTCTTCGAGATATTCAGAAAAATGAAATAGGGAATTAAATGCTCTCAGAGTTGGATAGTTCACACTTGTTACACTTTAAATCAGAATAACTTTTTGGTCTTTTCTATCATGTCTCATCATCCTAAACATATCTTAGTGCTCTCTCCAGTTTTGAGGCAATTGAGCAGAGAAGTCATGAGGTTCAAAACGGCATGGTCATGATGAGAACGCTGGAACAGGCTCTGAGCAAAAAGCAGTGTTTGAAAACTTCATTTTTTCTAGAGAATGACAAGTCAAACATACTGTACCTGCTTTCAAGAGAGCATCAATAGCAAGGATCCTGCTTCTATGCCTCTATTGCCCAGCATGAAACTTAACAGAACAAGGATGATCCACACAGGCAGGGTATGTCTGAAACAGGAATAGAAAAGGGTTATGAGTGTTCATGTCAGCTACAGCAAGATAACAATCAACTCTTGTAAGAAAGGAATTTAATTATAAAATGCAGCTAAACAGCTGAAAAAACCTTTCAAATACAATTTATTAATAACTGTGATATTTTTCTTGATAAAATACGTTACATATTCTCAGAGATATTTCATTCATAGGTAATTGGTTTTGATATAAAGATGCAGTGGGAATGTATAGAACTAATGCATAATTTAAAATATATTTGTTTTTCTTAAGCTGATTTTTCCTACTGCATAAGATGTGAAATAAAGCTAATTAAAAATGTATGATTATTAATGAAAATCATTAGTATAATGCAGCAACAGAAAAGGCTGCATTTAAGTATGAATACGCTGCTGCTGAAACGGCTGGGGTTACTGAACTTTATGTGAATTAATAATGTTTGAATGTGCACTGTAATTATAATAGTAATAAGAAAATAGAGGAATGGAAAAGAGTATTCAAAGCTTTGCACTTCCAGGTCAGTTCAGTATTTGTCAAGTGAGTGGTCAGGGCAGGATTTTTCTTTGCAATGCTGTGACCAAGTTTCTGTTCTGCATTTGTTTAGTTAAATGTGTCATAAAATTTCAGGCACTTTGGCCATATATTTGCTGGAATGGATGAAAGGATGTATGAAAGAAAGCCGTTAAACCATTATAGAAAATAATCTTTCCTACTATATTGACCATGCTGCATTCTGTACTTAAATAACTCTACTAGAAAAAGAAATAATAGCATAATAAAACATGCCAGGATGCATACTAAATGTGCTTGGAGATTGGATATTAATGAATAAAAATTCTAGCTGATTAGACAATTGTCTTTTGAATGTGCTTTTGTATATATCAGCAGCTGTGCCCAGGCCTGTGCAAGAATGTTCTTGCTTGGAAGTTGGAGGCCTTACATTAGTATAAATTTAGATCAAACTCTTCTTAAGTTGAAGTAAAAGGCAGAAAATATATCAATAGCAACAAGTATTTATATGAGAACTAGTCTGGTAAATTTAAGCTTTCCTCTTATTTCTTTCTTCTGGGAGGTCCAGTAAGGAATCAGTGACCACCAAAAATGTACTTCATGGGAATAAGTGCCCAAGTCCAGATGCCACTTATTTCCCACTGCTTCTGTTAAGGGAGAAAAGTAGTTCCCATTCCCAGTGGAATAGTGAAAGCCCTGGGAAAAGTCTCTAGGACAAGTGCTTTATTTTTCTTTTTTTGCTTTTTGAATTTTCTAATGGTCTTCAGTCAGCTGTTACTGACTCTCTGGTTCACTCTGCCCATGTATTAGCAGTAGAAACTGACATTTCCTAATTTGTACTTAATGCTTGAAACAGCATTGCATCAAAAGATCTGTTGGTTTCAACCTCATTGTGATATTCTCTGTGCAAGAATAAAACAAACAAACAAAAAATGTAATTCTTTTTCCTATCAGTTATCTTTATAATTATTAGCAAAAATACCATTCTCAGAACTGGTATTCAGCACAACACCTTGCTATGTGTAGTTGTTTCCTTATTAGCAGGTGGCAGTATCAAACAAAACTGTCCTGTTTCCTAGGTAAGTCAGTACTTCCCTAGCAGAATATGAATTTCCAATGAATTGGAAATGGCACAATGCCTTGACACAATGGCATAATATTGTGTCACAAATGCACTGCAGCTGTCTTAGCAGAGATTAACGAGTACAGAGTAAGATGTAAAACCACACCTGAGTTTTGCTTACTTTGCTTTATTAATCTGAAACAAACTAGATTAGAATAAGTCCTTTTAGCATTTTGTTGACTTCATTAAAGTTGTTTCACCTCACAAGTAAGGAGAAAACCTTGCTTTCTTCTACTAGTTCTATTTGAAGTAAGAATTTTAGACTCTGTATGGCAGTCTTCACTGTGCAGAGCTATGAACAGCAGTCAAGGCAGTGACAGATAAAACATGGCTGAGAAACTAACAAGAATTTGGCTGTCTTTTTAGCCAGATTGATTCTTATTTGTTGCAAAGACACCTTAAGAAAAAAAATGGATTTTATGTTATAGGAGGGTCAATACTTGTCCACGCTGGCAAATGGTACATTCTGGAGTCAGAGTTTATTCAGAAGAAGAATAATAGCACATTACTGGAAGAGAATAATGGGCTCAGGAGATTAATTTTACTTATAAAGGTGGATCCTGAGTTTCACCAAAGGCTTGTTTGCCCTCGCCTCTGCAGTGCTAGTAAACATTGTTGACTCAATGTTGAATGTATATATGATCCAATATGTACACAAAGATTTTAAGTAGACTAAATATTACATTTGGGGGATTTGTCAGCTAATTGTCTAGAGGCAAAAGTTAGTAACTGTGGTAATTGAGAAGCAAGGACTTCTATTTTAAGTTAAAGTTTTTTACTTTGAGAGTTTTGTCAGCTGTCCATCACTGCAGCTACTGACAAATGAGAAAGAGGCTATTGAAAAGGGAGGGATGTGATTCAGTTATATGGAGCTTTTAGTTATACTTACAATTATACTCCAGAGGGTGAGCACAATCACTGTTTTTTTAAAATAAAAGTAGGATCACCAAATATTACAAAGTTGCATGATCTTCATTGGTTTGAGCTAGTCCTATGGAGGTTTTTCAGCTAAACTACTTCAAGCTGTTTTTCTTTTACTTTCCCACAGTGCCACATTGTAGAGCATAATCATTTTTATTTTACTATCCAACAGAACTAACAGAACAACAGAATTAAAAAAGCACAAGTAGAACCATTGATGTGTCTGCAGTGGTGTCTAATGTGTCCACAAATGTACAGAATGGAAACCAAACTGTTTTAAACTATTTGCATAAAAAGACTTTAATTGGGGGGATTGTGTTGTGCAAACAGATAAAAAAAGTGGTTGTAGAAGGAAGAAACAGCAAACACAATGAAGGTATCTGTGCCATTACATTTAGAATCACTGGTATTTGTTATTCATTTGCAACTTGGGGGGAAGTATAAAGAGATTTAACAGATATGGATAGTAATTTACAGAGTCCTGGAGGCCCAGCTGGAATGATTGCAGCTGTGTGGAAATGGCTGTTCTTAGTTCTGAAGGAAAGGAAAACAATAGATAAAAGATGGCAGACTGGTGAAAGTGGTGTGATATTTTATGGACCTAAGTTCCCAAGTTATTGCAGTGCAGTAGCAATATAAATCTTCTTTGGTGTTTATTCTGCAGCTGACCAGCATTCCAGAAACAAAAAGTGTATTTATTAGATTCTGTCTGTTACAGTATGTACAAACAGACTGCTAGTTGTGTTCAAGTATTTTGTGTTCATCTTATAAGCATAGTTGTTGGTTAATAGGGCTTAGATCTCCCTTCTCAAACATTTGTGACATATCTGTTTCTATACTAAAGGTTATTATGAAGTAGAATATATTTTCTTGTACTCTGTGTGTAAACTTTTTTGTAGAAGATGTGTTTTGTTTTTTTTTAACTTGCAATGTAGCCTTGAATGGGAGGAAGAGCACCTGTGTCTGTGTAAATGCAACTGCTGAGAAAAAGAGTGTGATTTCTTCCAGGTCTTAAACATCCCCACGAGGAGTCACAGTTTCTCAAGTGGTTCTCATTCAACAGCAACCTGGCCTTGAGCACAGGCAGCTTAAATTCCTGGCATGGGGGAGACACTTGACGAAGGCATCAGAAGCACCACATTAAGGACCTGATATGTTCTAAGCATCTGCCTTGAAACCTGCTTTTTCCAGTTTTCCTGTTTGCTCTCCTAACTGTTTGTTTACTATTGTATTGTGATCCAATCAGTTTATTTTAAAAGTTTTTAAAAAATATATGCTGGCATAGCTGGATGCATTTTTAGTTTTACACATGCTCTTTCTGAGTCTGTAAAGATAGGATTTAGATGCCAGGGATATACTTACCTACTGTTAGTCTACATCCATAATATGTACTTTCATTGATGAAATAAAATATTACCTCTAAATATCCTAGAGGGTTTTAATTGAAGGACATCAGTACATTAAAAATGTAAAGGGTATACACAGGTTATGTAGTTCATGCATGCGTAAACAGACTAAATATTTATTATTCATAAGTAGTTTGAGATTTTTTCTGTTTTGAATCTTACAGACTTAGCAGTATTTTAACCTTTTTTTGCTATTATTCTTAAGCAAAAAACAAATGTATACCACCTTTCCTTTGTTCATCATCCTAGAGATAATGATTTTAAACATTTGAATTCTAATACTAGATTGCAGTGTTATGATTTAAGGATATTAGTAATTTTGCCCAAGAGCAAAAGGCCGATTTTAACAAAATAAGTATTAAAGGTACAAAAACCCTGTATCTAATAAGGGCAATCAATTACTTTACTAGTGAACTACGTGAGATAAGGATTGATATATGTTGGTATATGCAGTATTTGAGCTTCCTGAAGTATATTACATGCTGTATGTACATATAGGAACAGTGTCGGTTTAAAGGTTGACTTTCCTGTGTGTTAAATTTCAAACACTTGCACAGAAATGTTATTTAAATTGTAAAGAGTCAGAACTGGATAAACCACGAAAAAGCCTCCAGATGCAAACCAAGAAATTCCGAAGACAAAATCTCCTTTAAAAATAATGCACACAACCTTGAAGAGCTTTTCTTAATAGTAATTGTTCTCTTATGCTGTTTTTATATCATTGTATACATCTGGTCGTGATTCTGGAAACAAAGTTATTTTCAGCATTTATTTTACTGCTAGGCAGTTGATAGCTCAAGACACAAAATGAGAAGAATGAGGTGAAAACTAAACTCTCACTCAAAGTGTGGTCAAATTTGAACTAAAAAGAGCATATTGTATCAAATCACTGGGGTCACAGCCAAGAATTGCTTTGTAGAGAAATGTGCAACTATGCCTGCAACGAAGTGTCTCATTTAAATATATGTATTCTTTGAAAACAGCTCTTGCTGTAAAATGCCACAGATAGCCCTAAAGCATTAGACATTCGTGTGTGGTGGCACCTGCCTTTCTTCCTTTGCTCCAGGAGAGCTGTATTGCAGAGATCATTGAGCAGACCATTAAGACTGATAGGGATGCAGCTGGGGTCCGACAGTTGGATCTAACACTCTTGAGGGTGTCCATGACCCTTTTCCTCTTCCATAACTGGGATAAAATTTGCTGTCCTGTCCAATTTGGTCTGAGAATTTCTACTCACTCTTACTGCTGCACAAGACATATTCTGAAATATGCTGATTTAACTACCATGAAGTTTAGAAGTGCAGAAGTGAGATGAACACCACTCCTTCATGCCTAGAGTATGTTAATCTTGTTTTCACTGGAGATTGACAGCTGCAGAGAGGCTGAGGTTGTTTTGACTGTTCCTTTACTTCTGTGTTTTGCTTCTTTCAAGTGGTCTTTTGCTGCTCTATGTCCCTGAAGAATATAAACCTACCTTAGTTTTTTATCATTCCATCTTTTTATAGTACTTCGGAGAAAAAAAAACCAAACCAACAATATCTTGAATTATTAAAGAATTTTTTTGAGAAAAATCTTGAAAAATACATTTTTTTAAACTTATTTATCCATAGAGAATGTCTTCTAATGCAGTCTATTGCATAATGGGGTTTGGGATGGGGAGAAATTACTGTATTTTTCCAAATTGTTTAACTATTTTAACTTTTCTCCAGCTACAATAAAAAGATTTATAGTTCTTAACTTAATACCACTGAGAAACTTCTTTGGGGATCAGTAATTCCCTCACTCTGCTAAAAGAGAAACTCAGTTCAACAAATAAGGCAGCAATTGTTGCTTAACCTTTATTGCAGTTGCATTCCCTTTCCCCCAAACAATTAAAAGTGAAAGAAAACAGTCTTCTGGCAGTGAGGGGGCAAGACAGCCCCTGCATTCTGTTGGTTTGTGACTCAGAGCAGATACCTCATGTATCTCTTTTGGTGTGGAAGGAAAAATGTACTAGACTTGAATTCACTAGGGGAATTTACCAGTTGGCTGAACACCATATAATATAAAATTAACTTACTCCTTCAGCTGGGATCCAGATCAGAAAATCTAAAGAATATCTTTCAGAGATACTAGTTGTGTGAGCATATCCTGTACACTTACCTTAAGAAGTGTAAGTCAGAATTATTCACAACCTGCATTGAACATCCGGAGCTGGACTGCACTGTTTAGTTTTGCTGCTGCCTGTGAGCTCAAGGGCTGTGCATCTCACTGAATCCCACACAGTCAGAAATGCTGTTTCTGCTTGACTGCTGCATCTCATTGCACACACCTGGTGTGACAGCAAGTTTTGACTACTTCTTGTAATATCTTTGTGCTGATTATGTCAGTTAAAACCCACCCAGGATTCATTTCCTTACTTGCATGATCTGTCACCATTGGAGTCTGGCTTTTCTCCTCTTGAGCATGCACAGCATTGCCAGTCAGGCTACAACCATGAATCCAGTACCCAAAAGTGAAATAAGCACTGCTTGCAAGGCATTATGAGGACAAAAGCTCTGATTTTTGTTCGTTTGGGGTTTTTTGGTCAAGTTGTATTTCGTCTGATTTAAGATTATCCTTGAAAGCTCACACAGTGTCAGATAAGCACCAAAGCAAGCACAGAAGTGACAACATGATAGGGACAGGGCAACAAACTGTCAGACCTTTTCAAGCAGCCTCAGAACAGCCTAATTATTCTCAGTGGGCTTCAGTGAAAGACAGCATGTATCACTGTCCTATTAGCAAAAAATAAGTTTGAAAATATACATTACCCAAAACAAACACCAGTTGCAGTGAGGGAATGGGCTGAGATCTGGGCAAACTCCTGGGGTACCTCAATTGAAATTCCTTCCAGCTTCTGAAAGTGAAGGGATGCTCAAGTTTAATTGCTTTAGAGTGAAAAATGTTTTTAAGTCATTCATATTATTTTCACAAGAAGAGGTTGTTAATGAAATGCTAAGGGTATGGTTGGCCTGTCATTATAGAATGTTATTCATCAGTAATTGAATACCTAAAAACTAGTTACTAAACTTTTTCTATATAACTCTTTTGCCTAATTAGAATGAGTCTAGAAAAGAGCAACGTGATTGGAAGCTACGGAAATTGCTTCTGAGGAGATTAAAGAAATTAAAATTCATAGCCTGGTATGCAGATGATTATGGAGGGAGCAATGATTCCTGAAATATGAATGACAGTAAAAATATTCTTTATGTTAAAAATGGCTGAGAATGGATTAAAAATCCAGCCAGTTCCAAATCATGTTTGTATATTGGGAGGAAGACATGAAGGCATCTTATTTATTGAATTAGGGTTTCGCCATGTGCATGTCAAGAAGGACGTGAAAAAGAATTTCTCATTATCCACAAATTTGCTGTACATAATGGAATATTTGCCTATCTAAGCTATGAGCATGGATTGCATAGAAGGTGTGGTAAATCCTGCAAAGCTACTAAAGAAAATTTTGATCCCTGCAGCAGCATAACACAATCAAAAGTGGTATCTGAAGTTTTGTTGAAGCTTCAAGATTGCATGTTTCTGTATTTTGTTGCTTCCCTCATTTCAGCACCTACAGGAGCCTCATGATGCTGTGCTTAGTTGGGCATTTTAATGATTCCTCAGGGAATATCTGCAACCTTCCTTTAACTTACTTAAGTGATAAGTCATTGTAAGCTCATTACTCCTTTCAGGGTTTGGTTTTATCCTAAAGCTGCTTTCTGGTTTGCCAGAGCAGCAAAATTGCTGTAGCAGAAAAATTTCCACTGCTTTCCATGGATCCTCAAATATAATTGTAGGTTCTTGCATTGGAATAGGGCATGAGCCACTGTGTTAGGTGCTGAAAAACATCAAGTTATACCATGTCATTCAACCCCTTCCCTATAAGTTTTTTTTTTACTCTCTCTCTTTTGTGAAATAATGGGAGTCCAGCTGACAAAAGCTTTAAATTTCCTGAACTGTTAGTACTCTGCCTAACTTAGACTTTTAATGGCAGAATTAAAAGACTTAAGAAGCCTCTGATATCGTCAGAGTGAAAGCTCTGAATGAAAATAAAAATAAAAAAAATTAAAAAGAGGGAATAAAAAAGAAAAGCTTCTTTACCTTTCCGTTTCTTTTTCTTTCTACTACTACCATTTATCAGGAGTAAACCTCTTTATCAGAAGTCACCTATATGTAGGTGAATTTCAGGCCCTGCACTGAAGAAAAGAAAAAGTCTTCAGTGTCCATGTTACAACCCACCACAGAAGGCAAGGATAACCTAGGTTCTTATTAATAGATCCCTTGGGATTTATTAGAGTGAAACAAAACTGAATATATGTATTTATAAATAAATGTATGTAGGGTTTATTTTAGAACAATTTGGCTGCAGTGGAAAGCAGCTCTGTAGCCATTTTGGTTATTATCTCTAGTAATACAAAATCTTAAAAATAAAATTTAAGAAAATATAGAAGGGAAAAAGAAAGAAAAGAAAGAAAGAAAAAGAAAAGAAAAGAAAAAAGAAAGAAAGGAAAGAAGGAAAGAAGGAAAGAAAGAAAGAAGGAAAGAAGGAAAGAAGGA
>JAOTQP010001652.1:52088586-52130325 GCA_026413545.1 Cichladusa arquata
GAAGGAAGGAAGGAAGGAAGGAAGGAAGGAAGGAAGGAAGGAAGGAAGGAAGGAAGGAAGGAAGGAAGGAAGGATAAGATTAGACAGATATTGCCACACGTGGATCTGTGAATGAGATTTGATTGCTTCAATTTTGATGTCTGTTGGTTAAAGTAATGTCCAAGTCTTGATCCATTTGGGATAGGTGAAGCTGGCAAAACACAAATTTCAGTGGGTTATTGTATGCTCAGGGTCAGGTGGGAATGTTTTGCACTGAGTGATGTAACACTGTGGATCACAGGGCACTTCAGGGGTCACTGATGGTTTATGGAACCCCTAAGACATGACAGCTCTCATGTCAGTCAGGCTGAGCCAGCTGTGCCCCACCAGAAGGGCTGAACACCCTCAGGTCTAAGTGTTAATATCCTGGCACTTCCCTGGAAAGGAGTTTTCACGTCTGGGTCATTTGTGAAAGGGAGGACACTGACATGATAAAAAGCACTATCCTGCCTTGCAGGATCTTCTTCTCATGGACCTGTTCCCATATCTGGCTCAAAATTCAGCTTGCTGCTGAGCAAAGGTGAGTTTGTCATGGCCATCCTCCAGTGGTGGGTGTGCACCCCCTCTGCACTTGAGTGGTTACTTTGCATATGGTCAGCAAAGCACTCTGCTCTTTTCACAAATGGTCAATAGTTTTGAGTCATTAACCATTAACATTCCAGTCTCTCACAAGGTGATATGGACCAAATCTGAATATTGTATAATTTGGAATGATAACCATGTGTTGCAGATCTGTAGTCAAACCTGTGCATGTTTCATACGTAGTACACGTCTAATCATATAGAGCAAAGGGCCCAAATTAGGATTACAGTGGTTTCTTTAATGTGCTGCAAACATGTAATAGCTTATCTTTGCAGGACAAATATACTAATTTATTAACAAGTACATCAAGTGTAGAAATATGTCAGCCCCTTCAGCCTTCATTTATAATACTTTCTGGTTGCTATGGTGAAATACAGTGCTTCACCTTTGGAAAAGCCAAGGAGAGAAATTGAACATTTATTGTACATTGGTTATTTTATATTAGAGAAAGGTGCAATACAAAAAAAGAGCTGCACAGTAGTGGTGTTCTTATGGTTGTGGTTAATAATACATTTATTTTTTCCTTTGGTTTAGTTGCTAACCATTCATTGAACTATAGGGAGCCAGAAACATCTGCTTTGAAACAGAGGATGTTGCAGAGGATAGGTTGATGATTTTAAATTGATAGATGGGTTGGAGGCTTGGATGATGAATATTCCTGTTTGTTACTAGAATATTAGCTTTTATTACTGGCATACATGGTTCATTTATTTTCTCATTCATCACCAGAGAAAATACCTTCCCTTTCTTTAGAAACTCATTTGAGGTCATCTAACTGCACAGCCCATAAATGCATGGCTTCCTAGATGTATGGGCAGGCATGAGTGGATATAGTCATAATTTGGCTAACAGGAAATGGCTTAATATGGAGCTGTGAATGCTGCTACTCTGTTCCATCATTTCTACCAGCTTGAACTGTTGGCCTCCCAGCAGTCTTTTATTTGCATGAATAAAGTCATTGATAATGGCATCCCCTTGCTTAAATGCACAATTACAAAAATATTAGTGAAAGAAGAAACTCATCAAGTCAGACATTACCGTGTTTGTTCCAAATGTGAAAAGACTGAAGAAGACAAGGGTTGTACAGGCAAAAACCTGTGTTTTCTTATAAGCAGGAAAAACAAATCTTAGAGGAAGGTGGGTCTCTACAGCTAACAATGTAGTTGGGTGTGATTGGCCCTTAGGTAGTTCCATTATACTGCACTTTTCCTGTGTAGATATACAATTGTGCTTACAAATTTGTGACCATTCCTGCTGCAGCCATTATGATTTAATATTAAAAAAACAACAACCCATCCCTGTAGGATGAAGACACAGTTGCATAATTTAGAGGTAATTTCATTTGGCAAACAAGCCAGTGGGCTTTGCAGTAAAACAAACCAGAATTTGATTACTGACTATTAATAAATGTAATTTAACCTCATTTAGGAAACATATAGCTGCTCTGTAATCCTTTGCTAAAGCTTAATAAAGTAAAATGCTACTGTTGCACCCACGGACATTCAATTTAATTTACAAACCACTTGTACACTAAGTATTTTATACATATTTGTATAACATGCTGTGTCAATTAGATTTTTTGACCAATAAATACACCTCTGCTATGTTATGAGGAGAATTGGCAATGGCTTTCTTGTGGGATTCCTTTCAGCTCCTGTTTTTAGATCAGTAATGGCAGCAGTCCTTTGATATAGATCAAAGCAAGAACAAAAACTTAGAAGCAAGTGAGAGTCATAAGGTGAAAATGAAGAGAGAAAAAAAAGAAATGAAACCCCACGCCATAGCCTAGAACCTTTATACAGCTATAACTACAGTATTATATTAGTGTAATTTACTTCGGAGTATGAGACTGAACCTTTAGAAGCTTGGATTTCATGTTTTCTTCCTTGATTGCAAACCAGTGAAATTTATCTTGCTTGTACAGATGTTGAATTTTTCCTTTCTCACCCTGTATTCACTTTCAGTCATTAAAGATCTAGGGCACTTAGTGTAAATATTAAAGATGATATATGAAGCCTGACAAATTTAATCTTGTGTAATTACACTCTACCTTGCTCTTCTAGCTAGCAAAATTTTCCCTGCAATTCTGTCTGGATAAGTAATCTGCTAGTGCAATATTGGACTCCTGAGCAGCTGCAGTGCTGGTGAGATGAACAATGTGATTCCATACATTAGCTTCATTTTTCTAAACATTTTATGAAAGTTGCATGTGTTCTGTGATTAGCTGTAGCAGCCTACAGAGGAGGTGTTATATTCAAAATTATTTTATCCTGAGAATGATTCTTAAAAAGATGTGTGTAAATGAATTTCTTCTCCTGGTTCTTGAAATACATTCTAGTCAAAATAGTTTTCTTCTTCAGACCAAAGACATAAACTTTTCTGCGTAGAAATCTGCAGTTTATTGCCCAAGAGTAAATTTTTGGTGAATTCACTGGCTAACTAATAGGAGGATTAAGTTCATTATCCACTAGATAACTTTCCTGAGAAGCTTTTTTTTTTTTTCTAATATTTGCCATGAACAAGAAGCTGAAGATTTGCCGTTTATCTGACCTGCTTGTAGGTGCCCTTTCTGTGTTTATTTGATCATTTCATTCTCTGCTGGCTGTTTAACATGTCCCTCTGGAAGAAGAGAGTACAGAAAGAAGGGCAGCTAATTAATACTTCCAAATTTTGTTTCTATTTCTAACTCATCTGCAGTTTCCCTTTTCAGATACATTGGGGGAAAATATCAAATAGAGTTTAATGAACTATTACTTGCAGCCAATTAAGACACGCACACAAGCACACACACACACAAATTAATTGCAATGCTGTGCAGATTTTAGCACCTAGGAAAGCAGTAAAATTCAAGTCAAGTATGAATAGTCATACATCCTTGCCTTGAAAACTGTTCAGTTTTGATCATCCTTCTTGTACATTAGAAAACAGCAAATCCTGAATGTCTGCACAGAAATGAAAATAATTCTCGGTATAAAGAGAAAAGTCTGAAAAGACTGATACTATTTACAAGCAGATGTTAAAAAGAAAATGTATAAAAGAAAATATAGTGAAAAGACATTAAACAGTTCGATGTATTAGGGATCAGGTAGGTTCTCTATAAAAGCCAGAAGAAATTTGTAAAGAAGAAAAGTTTATAACTTCCAGTAAAAATTTCATGTGAACATTAAAATAAAGGTTATTGCAGAGAATTAAGGGAATTAAATGAAAATATGTGTCATTTTACTGTGCTAATTACAATGACAGATATAATCCAGAACCTAGTGATGACTGGGATTAGTATAAAAGAAGTGTGATAATACCAGATAATTTTGAAAGGACTGGGTAACCATATTAAGTTGTAGGGAAATTTTATATACTTATAAGCTCATAATTGAATTCTTATTAAGGTATTATTTAAGTATTTCTAGAATTTAAAATTGTTTTATTCCTTAGTTGTTCAATTCTTATCTTCCTTTTCTTATTCTTTAGCACTTGCTACTTCTTCTGATGTATTAAATTAGATAGAATGTTTGTTTTTAAGTGGCAGATTTTCGCTGTTCTTAGTCAACTTTGAAATTAATGAAATTTAATTTCCCATATCTGAACTTTATAAATAATATTTCTGGGTGGGTTTTTTTTTCCTTCTTTTTAGGGAAAATTGATGGTATTCTACAAGCATGCAGCAATCAGTTGCAAACTGTACTTAGTGCATAATGCACTGCCCTATTTAAGGTGTCCTTTTAATATTATTTGCATTCCACACATAAATGATTCAACTTAAAATGGTTAGAGTAGTCAGTAATTAGTTGGGATTGTTTGTGGAAAAATGTTAGGACTCCAAAATTGGATCATTCATGTAGATGTCTCTAATATAGACAAATCTACTCTGTTCAAAACTCACTTGGGATCTGTGCTTCCAGATAATGTATGTCTCCTAAAGGACTCAGCACAGGTTCTTCTTGAATATTTACTTAGGAGAGAAAGATTTGTACTTGTTTCTATGCAGAGGTTCTGAGTTCCAGCCGAAGCTCTCTGCTCACCCAGGCCAGTTGTCTTTTCCTCTGGCTCATCTTTTAGCACAGAGGGAGCAGCATTCTCCTGTAGCTGTAGTGTTGCCTCCTTAGGGCACTTCAGCCTCCCTGCACTCCTTTGCCCTTCAGGACTGCTTCCAACAGGACTCTCTCAATCTTACCAAGCCAGTGTCTGTCCAGATGCCCAAGGTGGCCTTTCTGCTGAGAAAACCCCTCCAGAGTTTTCTGAGAATTGAAAACCCCCATTTCACTATTGCAAGCACCCCATTGCTGAGCAGGTCCAGTGGGACATGTCCCCTCATTGGCTTCCCCATCAGCTGTGTCAGGAAGTTATCTGCACACACCAGGAGCCTTCCAGGCTGCCTGCTTACTGCTGGCTTGTATTTCCAGAAGGCATTTGGCAAGTTAAAGTCCCCCATGAGAACAAGGGCTAGCGATCATGATACTTCCCCCAGCTGCTTACAGAACATTTTATGTGCCTCTTCATCCTGATTAGGTGGTTTGTGGCAGACTCCCACCATGGTATCTGCCCTCCTTTCCTCTGATTCTCACCCATAACCACTCCACCCTATTGTCACCATCATTAAACTCTGGACAATCAAGACTCTCCCTACAGGGCTACCACACTGCATCTCCTTCCTTGTCTGCTTCAAATCTTAGTGGAGAAGAATTTAAGGACAGTGGAAGGTGCAATGTTTAGATAGGATAACTTCATAACAAATTTTAATATTTTTTTCCCCTTCATGCAACCTAGTGAAGAATCACAAGGAAGTTTGTGGAAACATAAATGTAATGCTCAGTCACCACCAGAATCCCTTGCAAAGTCAAAAATGAAAGCTGGATTTAGGGAAAGAGAAAAAGTCAGAGCAGGGCTTGGATATTATAATATGTTATCCCATGGTTCCTTTTTTTCAATTTTATGTAAAAAATGGTGTTTCCTTTCATATCCAGGAGGGATACATTATGGGAAAATTATTTTCTTTCAACAGCTTTTAAAATTTGTTTGCACTGTAAATACAGGCACCACATAAGAATGTGTCAGATAAATATTTGTTTTCAAATTGTTGAACAAAATAAGAACTGTATGAGAGAAATTGCAATGAAGTTTGAATTTAGAAGGATAAGCATACAAAGAGTTGTCATACATATAATAGAATGTTATTATCTCCTTATTCAAGATCAATTTAATTTTCAAATGTTTTGGGGCATAGAATTTTTTTATTGAACTTCTTCCAGAAGAATTCACCTCTCTAAGAAACATTGATGTTTTAATCTGTTGCATGGCGTATTGCAGGAAAGATTTCATGTATCACTTCCTTCTTCTTTTCTTGCTGCTTGCTGCTTTTCTTTCTAGGTTAAGGCTTGGAGACTCACAAATTCAGTGTATGGTTCCCCTAACTTAGAGAACTATCATAAGAAACAACAGGAAAAGTCTGTTTCTTTTTTTAAGGAGGCATTCTCTGAAATCAGTACTCAGTTACATTAATTCAAGTGTTTGTTCTCAGCTTTGCTGTGCAGGTAGAGTTGGCTCCTAAAACTCATCAAATTCATAATCTTTCTCCCTTTCATCTTTTTTAAGAGGTACAGGTCTTTCTTCTTGTCTGAAAGCAGAAAACAAAACCTTCACTGTGTCTGGGATCACTTCTTGCTGGTGGCTTTCTACAAGTGGGTTGTCACCTTCAGTGGGGGAGTAGAAGGGGCAGGGCAGCTCAAGAACACAAGGTAGCCTAAACCTACTGCATGAAAGGAGAATGTGGAATGACAGATTTCTTCATTTTAATAATTTCCCTGAGACCAATTATTAGTACTAAATTATATTGAATTTAATACGTGCTATAGTGTGAGTGTGGCATTATATTAAGGTTAGCGTTTCTGCAATATTGTAAACATTTGTTCATGCTTCATCATTGAAGAAAAAGAACACAAATTTGAGAAAAAGAAAAGCCTAAACTGGAATAACCTCAAGGAAAAAATAGAAGCCAGAGATTAGAATGAGGTCAAGATCAACGTGTCAGAGCCTTAAAAGGAGAAGATGATATGGAATACCTAGAAATTTTAAAGGGTAAACAAAATGTTGCTTTTCTTTTAAGAGCAGAAAAACTTAACAGGAAAATTGAATCAATTATATGGAATATGATGTAAAAAGGACATATTTGGAAGGTGAAATGTGGGATAGTGTATTTGATTTGATTTATTTTTACTGTGCTTTCCTCTTAAGACAGTGTTTTACCTTAATAGGTTAATGGGAAAGTGAACTGACACTCAGATTAACAGCATATATAAATAATACTGAACTCACAACATTCTAGTATTAAATACCCAGAAGTGTAAAATCAAATAATATTCTTGCTTTTATATTGACTAGATATAACCTAAAATTAACTGAGGTACACACATGCATTTTTGAATGAATAAAAATATGTAGATTCTAAAGTTCTGTTTATATTGTCCTTCAATGTGCACAGCCTTCAAAGAAAACAATGAAAAAGCTGAATGTAAATTGTAGATTACATTTTTCTTTCTCTACCTGGTAGCCCATAAACAATAGATTGTTAATGCTACAACTTATCACACTAATTTAAAATTATAATGACTTTCTGAACAAAAATAGAAATTCCTGAACTTCTTGATAGTTAGCAAAAGTTTTTTTCCAGTCAAAAGAGCTTAGCAATACAAGTAGTTGATACTGGAAATCATTTATGTAATTCTTTTTAGTGCTAAAACATGTTTTAATTAATAAAAGTGTATGAATAATTTTTTCTGAGGCTTCCCTTCACTTTATTGTTGTGCCTTGTATAGCAATGGGCAAGATTTATTTCAATTTTTAGGATGGCGCAAGGGTAAGCATTTAGGCACAACCTTGTATTGGTTAAGCATGTGCTGCATAAATCTTTTTCAGAGCATATTCTTCACACTGGGTATCCTCTTGGTAATCACATTAATAAACAGGGGACAATTAGTTTTATGCAGACTGTCTAATAAATCAGCTGGGATTCTTTTTCCCCTGATGTGTAGTCTGGGCAAGATCTTCCCAGGAAAATGGCTAATACCCATTAATGCATATCAGAGTTTGGGGTTCAGCACTTCTAGGTTCATGTCCTGAGGCAGAAAAGCAGTGTTTTGTTTCTTAATCAATAAAGAATACATTCTTCCTGGCTATGGATCAGGGGTTTGGGCAGTGCGTGTCTCCTTGACAGCACTGTATTTTGCTAGCTGGAGGCTCTGATCATGGTGATGTGTATTTCTTTAATTTCTAGTCTCACTTTCTGTGAAGATTTAATTAGACTCTGGTGATGCTTGAGGAAGGGACAGCGTTTCTCTGATCACTGTTCTTCCTAATGCAGAGGGCGGTACTTTTCTGACATGCAGCATTTAGCACGTGAAAACAGATGTCTGCCTTTAGCAAACTGTCATCTCTGAAACTTAACAAAAATTGTGCTGAGAGAAGCTGGGGAAAGGCTGTGAAGCTGGGGCGGATTGCAGCGAGTGGGAGCGCTGGAGCAGCGAGTGCCGATAGCAGCGTGCTCCCTAGTGCAAGTTTCCAGAGAGCTTTTCTCTTGGCACTGGCACAGCCCAGTCTCCTGCTCCGACACAGATGTTCCTCCAGCAGCTCCCAGGAACGCTGCTCCGCGGATACAATGTCATACCCAGAGGTTCGTGGTCCACCTCAGCCTTCTAGGAGGACTCGCTGCTGATGAAATCAAGTGCTTAGAGAAGCATGAGATGCGGGGCTTTATCTGATATTTCATCTCAGCCGGAGTGGCTGCTGAACTGCCACTGCTTGGTATAGTGGTGCTTTACACCACTGCAAATTTCTTCAAAGCAAACTCCTCCAATTTCCCTCTGATTGCAAACCCGTGTGAAGACTGGAATGATTTCCCTGTTGGAAGAATGTTGACTCTCGAGTGGGAGTCGGAGGGACTACAAACAGTGGGTATTGTTGTGATTATATTTGCATCTCTGAAGCTGCTTCATTTGCTGGGACTGATTGATTTTTCAGAAGGTAAAGTGATCACTCACAGTTTGTGCTGTTTGTAGGTTTGGTGTCTGATCTGCAAAAATAGGGAGCATCAGCTATAAAAAGCTGTGAAATTAAATAAGTGAAAGGTAACAGACTAAAAACCCTGGTTCACTTCTGTTGCTTTTGCTTCGTTATTAAAAACAGAAGTAGATGCTAGCATAAGATTTTTATTTTACAATGAATTTACAACTGTGAGAGAATGTTCATTAAAAGAAGACTAAAATAGTGAACATAACACCTGTCAGTTGCCTTTGAAAGCTGTTCAGTGCTACTGAATATGATCAATTTTAGTTCAGTTCGTGTTTACAAAATGCTTTGCTCTTTGATTTATGATGTAATTAGTTTTCTTCTGTATAAGTATCTGTGTTTTAAGTCTGTTTCATAGATAAATGCAATACACTGTTATTACAGGATGAGCTTTAAGATTAAGCTTGCTCTACATCTTAAAAAAAAAAAAAAAAAAAAAAAAGGCATAGGTGCCAACATTAAATGTGTGTATTTAAAATATATATCATAATATATGTTTTAAAATTCCTGTTGCTTGCTCAGAATCTTGTCTGCTCTCTACTTTATGGGTCATATCATTTCATCTACTTCCAAAGAGGGCTTCACATTAATTTATTAGGACTTTCATTTCTATACAAAGTGTGGGGTTTTTTCACATTTTATAGAAATAAGCTATTTCAGGCCAGTTATGACTGAGATTTTTTGCTGTCAACTTTTCAAGTTTTTCACAAAATGTCCACTCAGTCACTGAAGCCCTTGCTCGAAAAACACTTGCTTTTGTCATTATGTTTGCTCATGTCAGTCCAAACCAATCCTTTTTGCTGGGTAACTGCTTTCAGTCAGAATTACACAGCCAAGGGGAGCACTCCAGTTTTCTGAAACATTAACTTTTCATCATAGAATAGGATCTTTGATGGATGTAGATTCACATAATCACCTCATAAAATTGTTCAGAGTGCTGATAAAATTTGAAATCTTTAGCACTTATATAGTTACTGAACTACTGAAATAAATCATATTTCAAACTGCATGTGGTGAGAATATATATTTGCTTTGTTACTATATAATGTATTGGTTATGGAATTACTTTTTCAATTCTAAGCAATGGGTAATTTACCCCTGATAGTAATTTACCTCCTTAGTAGTGCTCACTTGAGAGTTTCTCAATACTCTGGATGTGTAACATTTGTGACATGTAAAAAAATCATCATGGTTATGCATTAGCTTCAGCTTGATTACACATGGCAAGAAATAAGGAAAAAAAATTGAAATGCAATATTGCTTTTTTAAGTATATGTAGAGTTAAATCCTTTCCCTGATTTCTCACTGGTGTTGTCGTTAAGTTTGTGGAAAAAGGTTTTACGTGATTTCAGCTCTATTAAATCACTTTTTAAAAGACCCAAAACCCTCCTGGTACAAATTACGTTGATTTTAATAATAATAGTAATAAGTTCAAGATGACCTATCAATTCAAGTACACCTTTTTTTTCCTAATGCACCCATTAGTGTCATGGCATTTTCTCACATGATATTAATTTCACTCAAAACATAAGCAACATAAACCAATCCCTACATGTAAAAAGATTAAACTTTTTAAGGTACTGTTGATTTATTTATAATTGCAGTGTGAGTAACTCCACTGACTTGAGGGATTTCTAGTTCCCCTGAGGCTGATCTGTGCTAATCAACTCTTCCATGTTTGGGTACCACCACTACATTAAACAAGAATTCTGCCCCAAATAGTTAAGGAATATTTTATAGTGTATTCAGAAGTAGTGTTTTGTTGCTCACCTACTGAATGCAAGGAAAGGTTTTCTGTTCATATCCATGGAGGAGCACATTTAAACTGCCAGCATTGATCTGGAAACCAAAATAAGCAGTGAGTCCTCCCCATCGACCACATGCAGGCAGGTCCTGGGTCACATGCTGAAACAAATCTGTTCCCATACTTAGGGATGGGAACTTTCTGATTCCTTAACATGCTTTACATCCCTGATATATTGACTTATACTGCAAACATCACTGAAAGAAATAACAGCATGCCTGATGTTTGCTATTACAGGGCAGAGAAGACAAAGGATAAATCCTTAGTTGCTAACTTGCTACAACTCCAGTGATTTTTGTGCAGTTATGGTGAAGAAGAGCCTGACTTGCCCTCATCTCCATGAGAAAACAAGAGAAAACAGTCAATCTGCTTAGTTTTACTGAATAAACTGAATCACAGAATTAACTAGATTGGAAAAGACCTTTGACATCATCGAGCCTAACCTGTATTACTACAGTGTTCCACGATTGACAGGACAGAGAGAAACCTGATTTTATCCTGTGTCCCAAGCTAGGGACGATGTTATTCTGCTTCATCCATTCTCCACTTTCCAATAAGTAGAAAACAGACCAGAATGAAGATAAAGCTGACTTCACCGGAGCCAGTAAGCTATTTTTAAAAGGACAGAATTAAATCAATACAACTTTTACTAGGAGAGATTGAAACTCCCCTTTCCCTCTCCCTCCATTACTTTGAAAGTGGTTTGACACTGACCATTATCTTCCCTCCGACTTCCATGCCTGGAGATTTTTCTGCTGGGCAGCTTCACTTCAAAACTTTTGTTTTGTTACTCAAGCTGGACGGGGAGGAGAGGAGGGAGATCAAACTGAAGCAATGGATCAGAACAGTAAAGCAATGGAGCCAGGTTTACAGGGAATTCATCCACCAGAAACTTGGAGGGGAGAGAAGACAAAATGAAGGATTCACTTTGCATTTCTGTGTCCAGAGCAGCTGTCAAGTGGTAGCTATGAAGAGAGATTATCTAAACATATGTGAGCAACTTTTTAAAAATTAGGGAACTGCATAAATCAAAGTCTTTGAAAGGACAAACTCTATGTCTTTTCCTAGGTCATGCACTGATTGTGTCTCGAAATATAACGTCTGTTACAGAAATGTTTTTCTTTTATTCGTGAATAGGATCAGCCATTGTTGCAATCTCTTTTAGACTCCCTTACTTCTTTCTTATTCCTTGCACTAATCTCTAACAATCTCCAGAGCTTCTTGTTATCTTTCAAATGCTTATTCAGATATAAATGTCATGTTTGGCATGTGAATGTCCTATGAACTCCATGTGTTTTGGTCTGTAGGACTCACTGGTGTCTATATGTCTTTAAACTCAATAGGCTATCAAGGGTAGGTAAGAATACTTGATCCTTAGTTTCTCCTACTCTGATGCAAAAGAAAAGACCAGCTCGCTTGCAATTATCAATAAACATATTTGGCTGCAAAGTCAGCTTTGTAGGTAAGTAATTTTTTGCTTTAGCTACAGATTGGAAATTGGTTCAGGGGGCAAATATAGGTAGTTTTTAACAGAGGTAGTTTTCTGCCTTAGGATATATCTGCTCTATGCAGAAAGATCGGGTTTTTTTCTATCTCATCTAATCTGGATGGACAGAAGTCACCTCCAGTCCAAAACTCATGTTAGTGAATTTATCTGTTCTGTCACACAAACTGCTAAAATGTGTCCTCTTTCATAGTTCAGATACTTAAAAGCACAGAGAGGATGTTTGGTCTGTCTGCAGCCATCTGTGTTAACATATTGTTGGTTACCCTTACGGCTTGGCAAAACCAGTTAGGTTTAAAATATTGTCTCAAGTGCAGTATCACCCTTATGATATGGGGAAAGACATGCTGCTGAGAAATTCTCTATTGCATTGTATTTTCTAAGAAAAAGAACACAAAAATCATGGGAGTTTTCTCCTTCTCTGCATGTGGCTGACATGAATGATCCTAATTTGAATGTCCTCTCCATCCACTGAAGGCTGTGCTCCAAGTCCAGCTTCCAAGAGACTCTCTTATGCTGCTTCCTCTCCCGTGTAACTCCTCTCAGCCAAATGGGGTGCAATGTAGCATAATTCCACAATAAACAGAAAGGCCAAAATATGCCATGCAGCAGTACCTGTCCCCTTGCCTTTCCTCAGCAGCTGCTTACAACACGTGTTCTCAGAAAGATGCTCAGTTAACATGGGGTGAAATGACCACCTCCTACTTGTCTTCTTTTCTTCTCTGAACAATGCAGAATTGACAGAACTACTTCATTCTGAGTAGCCCAACCCTCCTTGCATACCCTGACAGACATTCTGGATTCAAGGTTTCTAAAGGAGAGTCATTCTATAGAACACATTGCACATTGCACATAGAATACATTGCACAGCAGAGAAGAGTTACTTCAGAAGACCAGATGTGAAACTGCATTTAGTGGCTGCTTTCAATCCAGCTTTGATCCAAATAGATGTAAAAACTGAGGTGTGAATTTCAATATACTCATTTATATAGATACATTTCTGTATGCTTATGTTGGATGCAAGACAGGCTGTGAAACTTACTGAAACTTGTGACCATCTTAATATTCAGCCTCAGGACGGTTGATGATGTTCTATTTACTCTTCACCTATCCTCAAAAAGTAGGCTCCTCCAGGCTTGGGAGAATGGTTATGTTTGAAAAGCAATATCTTGGTTAACCTTAGTATATTAAAAGTGAAATTTTTACTTTGTTTTGCTCTCCTTTTAGTTTAGCAGTTTCTCTGCCTGGATCTAATGATATAAATGACATTTAAAATGTAATGTAATAAAAATATAAAGTAATGTACTTGATAAAGAACAGCAAAAATCATTCTTTCGTGTCAAAATTAGAGAAATCAAGCTTTTAGCAAAATAGGAATAAAATGGGACAATTTATGTTAAAGTTTTCAGGAAGGGCCTGTTGGTTTATGAAGATCTTTACACTGACTGCTTTCCATGCATTTCTTCAGGGAATTTTAACATCCAGATCAACTAAATCACTGTGGAATAAGTGGCTTCAGATCCACACCAGTCTGAAAAAAATTTAGATGCTGTGTGAAAAATGGTGAGACATATTTAAGAGCTGTTCCAAATATTACCAGGAATATTTCTGTAAGGATAACATATGTCCTGTCTCTTCATGTGGGAGTGCACAGATCCTCTCTGATTCATATCATAAGGGATATTTGCTTTCTAACTTGGGTGGGCTCCTTTTGGCCACGCTGTTCTGGGAAAACCCTTCCCCGCAATCATCAGATCCTCTAGTTTGTAGTCTTGATTTTTTTCCAAGAAAGTGTTCATACTAATAGTCATTTTAGATTGACTATGTGCAGGTAGAGAAGTTTCCCCTTGTATTCATCTTTGCAAAGGTAGAGTTGCTTTTTAGCATTATTTGAAGTTTCTGTAATTCTGAGTATTCATCTTAAGGAGGATATTTATCCAGATATGTCTTGGCCATTTCTGGCCAAAATTCATATATGTTAAAGGGAAAAGAAGTATTTTCTCCCAGAATATAAATGCAATCACCCAAAATAAAGGTAGGTGACATATATTTGACACCTGCAGCAAAGTCTGCATCTAACACCTTGCATCTCAGAGCATGAATACCAGGACCTTCCTACGGAATGCCCTGATTAAGCATTTTTCCTGTGCGCTCTGCCACTGCTCCATGCCCAGGCTGCTTTTAAAATGTAGCTCTGGATAAAATAATTCATTTTAAGATGACAAAAATTTGATATGACAAAATATGTTTCTGAAAAATAACTACACTTGGTCAGCTGAGTGTAGGTGTGGAGAGAAAAGCATTGCCAACTCTCTAATGTACTTTAGTGCTGAGAATATAGAAGGCCTTGCTGTTGGAATAAGATATTTGCAGACAAGAGTAATCATTGCCTAACATTCCATAGAACAAGACTGAATATACACAATGATGGAATGACTGAATGGAAAAAAAAATAATGATGTAGATTAGAAATAATGCAATCACCTTTGGTCTCTTGAATCTTAAATGATTTGTTCCATTTTTGATGCATTTTTTCATCAGAATTCTTTGCCCTTTTATATTAATGAGATATGGGAGATACTCAATGATTTTGTAGGGGTTTATGTATCTGATTATGTGTAGACCTATTTGAAACATCAAAATTTACAAAGCAACGGAATCTGTTTCATGTAATGCAAAAATAATAACATAACTTGGAGATATTATGCTACAATTTTATTGTTTATTATGCATTTTAGCTCATAATAAAAATACTTACAGAATTACCTTGGGGGGAAACTGCAGAAACAGCCATGAAGCTCATTTTGCAGTCTCACCTACATAACTGCTTCGTGTTACTAGAGCAGTATGAAGAAGCACAAATGAGACCATCCTGTTCGTAGAAGTGAAATGTGCCCTTCCAAAGGCTAGTCAGTGAACTTTTGGAAATAGGCCAATAGCAGATTGATTTCCTGTATGTGTGCGTGTGTGTACATTTCATGAAAAAAGAGGAATAATCTCAAATGAAGACTTTGTGTACCACATTTTAACAGTAAGTAACTTTTAACAGATATCTCAAGAAAACTACTATAACTGTGTGGAAGGTCTGACATAGGTTCAAAAAGGTCAATTTAATGTTTCTTTTTAAAAAGCCATTACTGATCAATGCCTGTAAATTATGCTACTGAAAAATAATATATATTTTCATGTTAAAATGGTACAATGCAAATCAGATTCATTATTTTATAATTGCTTGTAAGTCGATGGATAGATTCCATATGTGCATTTAACCAGTTTTTGAATATAGATCTGTAGATGAAGAGACCTTGACTATTTCTGATAGATATCTACCCATATTTTGAGAACATTTTCAGCTTTCCACTAATCACTCAATAAAGAATAAGTTGTGTCATGAAAAAAACCCTTGTTTAGACAACACAGCTTTCATAAATTAGAAGGAAGGATATTGATCACAGAAATGAGTCAAACCAAAATGAAGTGCAACAGTTTAGTGACTGTTTTGTGATGCTCCCAAAGGAGGCTTGTTCCATGCAGCTAAAACTGCTGGGTTTGAAGTGGTAGAGTGGAATTAGAGAAATTTGAGAAAACATAGTTGAGAAGAAAGGGCAAGAAGAGTTCAGTTTGCTTAGTGGTTAACCACCAAATGAATAAGTAGCAAAGTAAGGAGGGCCTCCATTTTATTTTTTCTTTTTCATAAAATAGAAAAGTTAGGAAAAATAATTAGGCTCATGAGTTTCAGAGAATTAGATTTCTGTATGTCATATGTCAATCATGTTACATTTGAGCATATACTCCTGTGCCAGGAGAAGAAATGTAGCATTCCCTACTCAAAACCAGATTTTATATTTCTGAGTGATCTAATGGAAACTCCTGACTAAGGTGTGATTCTTCAGACAGTCTTAGTGACAGAGGGGCTGGTTTCAGCCTAGATATATCTGAAAAATGCAGCCATAATGTTTAGCCTGTGTTCTTGCAGTTTGATTTGTATCCTTCTTGTACTGTAAGTACTTAAGATTTCTTTGTTTCTCAGTAACAGACGGTGTTCTGGGTTTTACACATCGTGGTAAAATTTGAGCCAAGGCAAAATGTGTACATTAGCATTTGTCTTGCCAAGTTATATTTATGAAGAAATTGACTGAATTTCTTCCTTTGAGACAGTAACAGAAGAATATCCCACTTGACGTGAAATAACGCTCCTGGGGGAAGATATCACTTCCCACAAGTGGTAGAGAAGTGGTATTCTTTACATTGACATACTTACTGCTATTTTGTAAGAATACTTGTGATTGATATCCTTAGACTATTGACTGATTTGCAATGAGCATCGCCCTACATCTCTTCTGTAGTTAGAATAGTTTTTAAGTTTCTTTAGTCTTTCCCTGTCAGACAGGTACCAATTGTCAGCAACTTCAATTACATAATTAAAAGAATCACAAATTAATAGACACCTGGGTTGGCATTCAAGAGCTCTCACTGTGATTTCTTTCCTTTTTGACCTTAGAAAATCTAGAAAATAGTGGAAATTATACTGGTTAATTCACAGGTTGTTGTGAGAATGAGTGGGTTGAAAAAGTGGCATCCAGTGCTAAAGTGGTAAGGCCATATGATGAGTATTGAGAGACAGACATCAAGAGATTTCTCTTAACTTCATTGCCAAAAACTCAGGTTTGAAACTTGACCATGGTGTGTGATAGTAACTTCAAACTTTTGAGATGTTACAAACCAAAAAATCACTCTGAATCTAGATAGAAAGGTGTTTGCATTAGTCAATATCCAAGACTTCTTTTTTTTTACTAGGAATAGCATGTATTTTCTTGTTGAGAAAGCATCTCATATTCCAATAAGAAGCTGTTTTAGAATAAATTGCAGTAAGATTTTGGTTGTAGCAGAGTGAGTACCTTATGCTGTACTTTTATCCACTATCTGCAGTTACAAATGCTTCGTATTACCTATTCTTAATACAAACCTTGCTTTTTCTTCTTTGTTTATTATGAATGATGCATTTGTTTGAACTCGTATATATATATGTTTAGAGAAGTATACACTCCTTTATGAGATACATAGTGCATAGTATGCATTTATACATATATGCACTGAAATATGTATGGGGAATAATTTTAGATTTAAATTTATGGGGTACTAAGTGCAGGTAGATTAATTTGCTGTATTTCACAGGCTGCAAGTTAAAAAAATATCTTAAGTAGTTGTTTGAAATATTTCAAATACCACGCTTATTTCTCAGTCTCTTACTCATGCGAATAGTTTTTTAATACAAAAAATTTGTAATAGAAATGCATTTTTAATTTCACCATGAGATACTTTTTTGGTATTAAAGTGTGGCACTTTCCTATGGATTCCGTTTTCCCATACATAAGAAATAGAATTAATTTTGATTTAAAATTGTAAAATAAATTGTAAATAATTTGAAATATTTTTTTACTTAGTTTAATCTTATATAGAGAGTTTTTCTTGCTATATTTCAATAATGATGCACTACAAATACATTTTTCTTCGTTACATTTCAATAATAAGTATGTGTCTTAAATTGCTTCTTTCTCCCTCTGGGCAGTCTTTTGTCCTCATTACTGTCACTAAATCAGTTAACTTGCAATAATCGTTTTGGGATTGGATTCAGCCCCTCATCCTTGGGTAGATCAGAAAACTGTAACTTTTCTACTTGTTTTTCTCAGTTAAAGTCTAATACATTGTAGTAAATACAGAGCTTGTAATGTATAACAGAGATTTACATATGCCCATCACTTTACTCTCTCAGAATTCAGTGCACAAAACAGCATTGCAAATATAGCAACCAACACAAAAGTATAGGCTGTTTTTATAGAAGTAGAGAATCTCAGTGCATTACCAATAAATGGATGGTTCTTTGTGTACCCATATATTACCATGAATTTGTGCTTCTAGCTTTTTTCCAAATAGAGAACAAAATTGCTGAAAATAATGCTATTAAAAGCTTTTATTCAGATCTCTTTTATCCATGCCAGGTTAAACTTGTATCTCATAGATGAATGCTTGAATAGAAGTATCTGAAGTGTTATAATTAAGTAAAATCCTGAGTAGAAAATTCTTGCTCTTATGAATTTTATTAAATGGTGCAATTTTGTGTTATTTGTATCACAAGAGACAGTAGTTGCAACCATTCTGTTGGTTATTATTTTAAAAATTAGATTTTCTGCCTAAAGGCTTTACAGTTCAGGGCTGTTTGTCTTTGTACCACTTCAGAAGCAGCCAGAGAGAAGGCTGGCAACACAGGGAGCAACAATCTCATTTTGAGTTCTCTGCTGCTGAGAAGAAGCAAGTAGCAGCAGGTCAATATTTATGGCAGCTCATGCTTTCTGCACTCTGCATGGCATCTAAATCTGGGATATCTGATGGGAGGGAGAGAGAGGAGATTCAGTGCAATGCCCAGATGAGTAGAGAGCAGAACAGAGTGGGATCTCCAATCTTCTGGAGTGTTGAGGTGGCAAATGAGATAACATTTGCATTCAGCAAGATGACCCAGCATGAGAGTTTATGCTGTATGGATAGGTCAGCCATGCTCAGAAGCATTGCAATGGATGCACGTTTTTAAGGAGGGCTCAGAACTATAATAGTTTAATTCATTAATCACAACATAATTCTTAAGGACCTGATGATGTTAGCAGCCTTTTAAGGGTGGATAAACACAAGAACAAACATGGGGGTGGGGGAAGGCAGATATAACACCAAAAAATTAAATTGTTCAGGATTTTCTGTTCTTGCCATTTTTCCAGGGAGGTACAATTACTCCTTTTCACTCTATTGGATGATAAGTGAACACTTGAAAACCAGCTGATTTCAAACAAAGAAGCCTGGTAAAGCAGGACTACAAATGAAGATGCTCTGTTTTTCAGAAGACTTGAACTATGAGTTTTGGGGCAGACCTCAGAGGAAACTTTTCAGCAAATCAGGCCACATCAATTCAGTTCCTAGATGTTGATCTTTGTGACCCAGTTTAGACACCTCCATTTGAAAATGTAGTTTAAGCACTAGTGATTCTTTGCATGCTATTTATCCTCAACATAAAATCCTTTTTTTTGTTTGTTTGTTTTGTTTTGTTTTGTTTTGTTTTTTTAAATCTCTTCATGGAGATGAATTCAGACATGTCTAAATCATGTGGTTTGGTGTGGAGTGTAGTGGACTTAGATATCCAGGAAGCTGCCTGGAAAGTACATTAAATTACTTCACACTGAGCAAACAGTTTTTATAGTCTCGGTTTTTGAACAATCTCCCTCATTCATGTTTCAATAAAGACTAGTCTTACCCTGCAGGAAGTATGAAGCATTATTTAACACCAAATGATTCACAGTGTGCTGTTACTGTGCTACACAGTTGTACTTTTCTGAGGAAAAATTAACTTAATAATAGTTTTATTACTTGAATCCTGTGATAACTGAATTCATAAATTCTTGCTTTGCAATGTATTTGAGAATGGCTAAGAGAGTGTAATTCTAAAAATTTATTGAACCCTCTGCTATCTCTAGCTGGATATTTTAAAAGAAAAGTAGCATCATGCATCTTTTCTGTTGCTTTCTTTTCAGTGTAGTCTTTTTGCAAAACATGTCTCTGAATTGAGACCTTAGTTCCTGAAAAATTATATAGAGGATTTTTGCTATAAGTCTTCTTGGTTCATTATGCAAGGGAGAAAGGAGAAGAAAGTTAACGAGTTAGAATTGAACTTTTCCTTATTTTTCCTTAGTGACTATCTAGAGAAACTGAAAACAAACATTTCACAGAGCTAAAACTCAGGAATTCATGGGGTTGATAGGAATGTGAACTGACAAAATATGGTAAGCCTTCACCTGACTTAATGCTTTCTGATTATCTTATTTAATATCTATTTTACTAATTGATAAATACTTTCCACTTGAATCATGTTGTTCATTCCCAATGCTTGCAAAAAAGGAGTAAACCTCTATATTCTTACATAAATGTATTCCTTTAATATAAATTTTTCTTCTCATCATCCTGAGTAGTTTGCACCTTTCAAGAGGCCATGGAAGGTTTAAAAGCAGACAAAAGTACCAAGCTCTCTTAAAGCTGGGATCCAGAGAAACTCAATACTGGGCACATTCTAACCAAAAACATTCATGTGACAGCCTGTCTCTTTTGAAATTTTCACCCATGTCTGCCTGCATTAATATATTAGTAGGGTGGAAAGCTCTTTAAAATAATTATACTAAGCTAGTACGTAAGTTAAGACACAGAGAGCTGTTTAAGGCCTAGGAGTAGGTAAAAGTTGGGTATCTGAACTTCCTGTCCTCTGTAAAGACATGTATTGCACTCTGGTTTTTCATACTGCCAGATATATGTTGCTTCCCCTGGCACATCTTTTTTTCCAATTGGTAAACATCCTGTTTCCAAAACCTTGCTTTACAATGACAACAGAGGCCAACCTGAGTAATTTGTATATATGGTAGTTTCATGATAATTAAAATGGGTTCCAGACTGGGTATGCTTTGGGGAAATCATTAATCTTCCTTGAATTATCATATCTTTAAATGTGCAAATGTTCATTAGGTGTATGAAATTAATCATGTAACATGACATATTTGACAAATTAAGGTGGTCATGCTCTATGTGTAATGAAGGAAAATAAATACACTACATATTTGCTTTCCATAGTACTATCATTATGTTCTTGCAATAGATGTTGAGATTTTCTAAAAGCTGTTTTTGTCTGCAGATATTTTTTTTTATTTTAATTGCACATTTTCCTGCACACACACATTCCACATCCTTAGTTCCCTACCCACAAAAAGGCTGGCATGTGATCATATTTTCAGTGATTCAGCTTGTTTTGTGGAAGATCAGCCAGCACTAAATGCTCAATAAGTGTATTTCACTTAGTGTCTGTCAGTTTGTGTGTTTGACACCAGTCAGCTGTTTGTCATTCAACAGCAGGACAGAAAGTATCTCTGGTAGTGCTATTTTAAATTAGAATTGAAAGCTTAGGTTTTTTTGCTTCAATCACCACATCTGTCATCCTGCAGTCCTCAGAAATGCCATGTTTGTCAGCTGGAGTGAGAGGAGGATGGGAGAAACCTCTGAGTAGCTCAGTGTGACCTTATTTCTTATCCTCTGTGTAAACCAACACATTAAAGGCCAAGTTGTAATACTAAAGTGAGAGTTAAAATTAACTTTTAAAAATGTATTTCTTGATGTTATGGTAGCAGATAGTATTTTATTTCAATCAATGAATACAATACCATTTAATGTTTTGATTGTTTTAATTAATGTTTTATTGTTTTAATGTTTTAATTTTTTAATGTTTTAATTTTTTTTCCTTACCCTCCTAGAAGTAGTAGACATTAAAAATTAAATACAACCATTGCTGAAGGGGACAGATTCATGAAGAAGACTGGGCTGAGATTAACTGAAGTGATTCTCCTTCAAAATTATTATGACTATAGGATAAGGTACTGGATTATGAAGGTGTGAATGTGTGATATGCAGTGGAAGTGTAATAGGCTTAAAGAAGGAAAGCAGGACTGTTTGTCAAATGTATGTCAAAAATACCACATGACAGTCCCATCGTTTAAGACTATATTTCAAAAATCTGTTTAAAGTTGAGTCAAAATGATCTGAAGGTTGCCTACAGAACTCTTTAATGGTGATTTATTTTGTGGTTGTACATTGTAATAATGAATAACAAAAAGCTTCCTGGAGCAAGAATGATCTAAGTATTGTAAATGTTAGCCACCAAGACAATATTTATGCACAAATTTTTGAACCACTAGGAACTCTAATTAAAAAGGAAGGAAAGAAACTATGACTATTAATCTCCACAATGAAACTGGTGTAATTAATTGAAAAATAATGGTAACTGTCCAGGGAAACTAAAAAGGTACAATTTCTGCCAATATTTGTTGGATTAGATCTTCCTGTTTTCTCTAAGTTGGGTACTGCAGTGGTGCTGCCTTGTTCTCTGAGGCTGTGTTCACAGGCTGGAGCTACACAGCAGCACTGTCCTCATTGAAGGCTCTGTCTTACCTCACTTTAACCTTTAGTCTAAAGCTGGCTCCACATGACAGACAGCCTGCCAGACCACTGGCCTGAGAGCTGGGCTACCACAGTGCCTGGCAGGTTAGCAGGGTGTGTTGCTCTGGAGACAGACAGCCTCTTTCCTCCCCTTTCCCTATGTGTATTTAAAATACACTCAGTGATATGTACACATCATCAGCAAAGCAAATTTCAGACAGCAGAGACTATGAATAATATTTTCAGTGTAATCGAAATGAACTTCAGGCTAAAAAACCTCTCTCTTATTATTCCTTCTTCAACAATATTTTAAATGAGGTTAATACGCGCTGAGGCATTTTACCTGTCACATTCAAATGAAAGCAGTGAACCATAAGCTGGTTATTTTTCTGAATACCTGCTTCATGTGAAAGCAATTTTTAATAAGAATACACTGTTGTGATAGTTCACAGTATACATTTATAATGTATAGCTACTCGGGGCTTGTCCTGCATTTTTTGCCAATTTCCATTTCGTCATGAAAAACCCTCAATTATGTTCTTCATTGTTAAAGCTATCAGGAGTTTAGAATACATAAGAAATGCAGAATGTGCCCTGTCTTTTGTTATCAGCAAAACAGTGATCTTCAGACAATATGAATAAATTACTGTTTTTCAAAGAGTAGAAAGGTCAGCTTCTACCTCTCTGTTCTTTGCAGAGTGAAATTGTCTGATTGCTACTGTTAGTTTAATAAGACCTATTAATAATATAGAACTTTTTGGCTAGGAGAAAACAAAATCAAATGTCAAAGGACTTTCAGTCCCCTTTTCAGATGATGTGCAAATTTATCCACAGACAAAATTGCATTATGAAAATAAGACACAAAATATTAATTGCCATTTTGTTTTGATTATGTTTTTCGTTTTGTTTTGCCTAGTTTTGTTTGCTTGCAGGGTTTTTTTACTGGCACATTTACAGTAATTGAAGGACATCTTTGTTTTAAGCAAATCCCGTAGGCAAACTGCTGCATCACAAGCTGCTGACTCTTTTAATAGTTGTGAAGAAATCTACCTTTCTGGGCTATTCATTTGTAGTAAAATCACCTCTAGGCTCATTCTGCAATCTTTAAACTTTTCTTGATCACATCCTAGCAGAGAAAAATATCTCAGCAAAGGCAGTTGGTTTTGGAACCCTCTCTGCCACAGTAAAGAAGTGATGTCTCCATTCTCAGGAGAGGAATGGTCTGGAGACTTTATGTAGTAAGGACTTGGATTTTTACCTACTGGCCAAAAGAAATTAATATCTCAAAATGGTGATTGTCTGCTGCATTGAAAGTACATAGAAATGTGTTTTTCAAGGTTATCTATGAGTTGGTTGAGCTGTAGTGCTTTTTATTTGTTCAATACTTTATTTCTTATTAGGAAACTTCACAGTCTTCTGTGGTAAGGTAATGTTGGATTTTTTGTTAATTTAAAAAATGAATAATTAAAGATTATATCTGACCAAGGCACAGATATTCACCTTCTTTTAAATGCTGATGGATTTACTGGTAATTAGACAGATGTAGCTAAATTTTCTAACTTATTTATAGGTGTTGTTCATTGAAAAAATTATTCAAGGAAATTTACAATATTGTGGTGATTATATGTGGTGCAACATCGACTATCTCCATAAATAACAGAGATAATTGAATAAATTATATAAACTTTTTTATTCAAACACTTGTAATAGTGACAAATTGAAAAGTAGTATATTTTAGAAGTTCATCCTTGAGAAATGCCAGACAAAATGGATTGATTTAGCAAGAAACAAACATTTCCCTTGGAGTAAGCTCCTATTGTTTCCAAGGTAAATGGTGAAAAAGCTGTACAAAATTGCTGAGAGGAAAAGGGATATGAACTATTCTCCTGAAGAAGTCTGCATTTTTCAGGCCTGGAGGTTACTCGAGCTGTAGCTGCCAAGGTGGACATTATCTTGACTGCCAGGCTTTCAGTTCTTTTCCAGACAGATGATTTTTATCAGTAAAATTTGTCAGCGAGCCAGAGGAAGCTCATCTGTTTGAGATGGAACTCAGTTACCTTCACTCAGGTTGAACTAAACTTTGGAATTTGCTTGTTGCCAAAGGTTCCAACCTAACTTACTAAAAGAAGCTTTATCAAGATTCAGAATGTGAAGCCATCAGAATTCCCTTGTATTTAGATCCCTTTTGGTAAACAAGTAGATGTTCATCATTATCCAGCTTTTCAAAGACACTAAATTCTAACTTTTCTCCTCACAAGTGGCCCGACTGCACTAAACAGTTGGCACCTTACATATTTCTAAATGTGTTTCCACACATTACAGGAATCAGTCTAGAAAAGAATAAAGCATGACCAGGATTTATGTCCACATCCCAGCCTTGTGAAATGGGTCTGGTCTGCACAGATCTGTTATGACTGCAATGAGTGGTGTCAAAGGCTGAGAAAGTGTTAGAGACTGGTGTAGAGAGATATATTGTATAATTTTCCAGTATTGTTCTTCCCATATACTTAAAAAAACCTTTGTTCTAGGAGAAAGGCTGGATGTCAGACTTTTCAGTTGGGATCAGAGTAAACTAAACATGAAATTACGTAGGATTTTCTGACCAGTCTTTATAAAAAACATTTTGCTTGAACTTTTACTGCCAAATGAGACTGTAACATTGTCTTTTCTAAAACCTGATAACATAGGTTTTCCCATGGCACTAGTGTTGGTAATAATATGCCTCAGCTGTGACTTAGACCCTTTTTAGGGTTTTAAAACTTCTCATGCGAAACTGCCTGAGCCTTACATTTCTAAATATCATTTACAAAGAATTTCATGCTACAGGGTGCTAGGTACATTTCTTATCTCCAGGAAAACAATCATAGAAATGTGTAAGTTGAAAGCAATTTCCATTAAAGTCTGAACACTTAAAAATCGGTTGAGTGAACTTGGCTTAAACTTAGAAAAAACTTAAAGCTAGAATAGAATCAGAGAAATTGTTACTTGGTAGGGTCAAATACATGAATAGCCATTCAATCTAATTTATGATGTTGTCTTTGGTTTACCTAGAAAATTATCAGTAGAGAAGATGACAGATATGAATAAGCATGAGTGAAAATCAACTTGGAGACTTCTCATCATTAGCATGTGGTGTCACTGTATTATGGCATGAAAAGTAAAGGAAGTTTGCAAGAAACATTGATTATAAGAAACCTCTTGTTTAATCCAGGTCTGGTGTTGCTTCCAGTGTACCCAGAAATGTACATTAGTCATCATTATAAAATCAACCTTTCCCAGCAATTACCACAGAGTGGTACATGGATACTGCTGTTCCTTCATGGACACAAAAATGGTCTGCAAATCCATCCCTGCTACTTCTGAGGTGAAAAACATAAATAAATCCTGCAGAACTCTGAGCACATGGCTGTGCTAGAGATGAGGTAATGGCTGGATTGCTGTGGAAATTTATGGATCTCCAGCACACCATGTTAAAAATGTGCAGTATAAATATGCAGAGTCAGGGTCGCTCTTCCACAGTAAAAATCAAATTTGGCAATGGTATTATTGTGGGTTACTATTGTGCTCTTTTTGGTACAAAAGTACTGTCTAACTGAGATGATTCTTCCTGTTAGAGAGTGTAATAAAGAATGTGGGCTCTGTGCAGCTGTGTTCTGTGGGGCTAGGGAGAAAAGTAAGGAATGCCTTCAGAATAGCTCCTGGCTTTTTTGTGAGTTACTCTGATAGCCTAAGGAGTGCTTAGAAATAAGTATTATCACCTCTGGAGTAGGCATGAGCAATTACTAGGTGTTTTTGAGGTGCTCTTGTGTCATCACTTCTGAAATTTCTCTTCTACTATATATTTTTTTAATTCTAAACATTCCTTTTTACTTGTGGAAGGTTCATAGAGACCTCTCATCCCAAAAATTGCTGGCAGAATTTGGTTGCACTTAAAGGCTTAATGACTTAATAAGTGATAGGATGAATAAAAGGATGTGTACTATAGATATCTATATCTATCTATATATATATATATAAATACATATTCAAGATTAATGAAGGTTCTATCTAACAGATACTTGCCATTCTGATCTGTCAAAAATATCACTCTGGTATTTGCAGTATTGTCACTAACATTTTGGCAACCTCAGAAGTTCATACAGTGTCATATCAGTCTGTGCCAAAGGGACCCTTCATCTGGATAAGGTCTTACTCCGTTTCATATCCTTGGCAAACCAAAAACCCTTTTTTTCCTCAAAACTTAATTAAACACAGTTCCATCTGGTGGGACTGAGAAGGGGCATGTGCACATCATTTCTTGGTTCTCAGCAGCTGAGGACAATTGTTGAAATTTGATATGGGTAATCTTATATTTGGCAGAACCTTTAGCAGTTTTGGCATCTTTGACAAAAAATTCTTCAAGGGAATGACTCCTAGCTTGCCACTAGGCTTATCTTTCTACCAATTTTTCCATTAATTCTCCAAGTTGTAAAACACCCACACTTGTAGCTCTCTGTATTATTATCCTATTAGCTACTAATAATCTTAATATTACTGATTACAGATAAAAACCCCTTTCATTTCATTTTTAAAATGTAATAATCCAAATTAACTGGGAATTATGAGGCAAGAATATATGAATGAAACATTATTTTAAAGCTAAATTGTAGATGAATGCAAAAACCCCACCTAAATACAATATAAACTTGCTATAATTAGCCATCCCCCAAGGCATTATACTTTTATGTTGCTATATTGTCACCTGCTTCTGTTAAAATGGTGTCTTAGAAGAAAATACCAATGTGGGAATCACAAGATACTTTCTCAGATTTAGAAATTCTGAAGATTACATTCAATACCCTGAAAAGTTTTCTCTTTCCCATAAAGGGGCTTGAGTTCCACATAGAGGAATAAACCTGCAATGGAAGCAGAACCCCACAAAGCTCTGATATCAGTGCCAGACTGGCTGGCATTTTGGATACACTTGAGTGTTTTTATGGGAAAAAAAAGTTCCTCCTCTGAGCTACTTAATTTCCTTAAATTCCACCCCAAACACATCACAGACAATCTAATTTATCCACTGTTTATTCTGCAGGTGGCTTCTTTCAGTGTACCATCATAAAATTGTATCACATTACTCCAAACAGATTATATATCCAAAACATCTTCTAATACATCTCCTATCCTTCACACAGGTCCTATTCTACATGGCAATATGCACTTTTAAGAACACAAAAATTTGCTTTGGTATCACTATTTAATTTGTAGCCTTGGGTTTTTGCAACACTCTCTCTTCAGCTGCCTGTCAGAGATATCGTAGAAAGTAATATATTTTAATAAAATTTCGTCTTGTTCCCCAAAAGGATTTGCAGGTTACATCTACTTTTCAGACTTTTTGGAGCAACAATTACATTTCATGTTCTATTTCAAGGTGAGATAACTGATAATGTAAAGTAATTTCAATATTTTGTCTGGTTCCCTTGGAAACAGCTTCATTAACAGTCTGTTACAGAATAGTGTAATCTAATATCTAATCTTAATGTCTGGTGGGTTCAGGACCTCTTGGTACAAGTATATATAAAGTTTAGTCATATGAACTTTATCATCTCTACTTGTATGGATTGTGTCACCTTCCTTGTTGGGATGATTTTATTGTTTATTCATTTATTTATCCATACAATCCATTGTACAAAAAAATGGATGTAAAACTTCCCTTTTTGCCCTGTTCTGTAACATGAGATCAACATGCTGCTCCCTCTCTGAGCCTCTGTGAGTTAAAATTTGAGTTAAAGTTAACCCTTTTGTGTTTCTTCATTCCTAGTAGAGAAATTCCTACCCTCTTCTACCATAAACACCAGTTCTCACTTTCCGTCTAAAAATGTTTTCTAAGGCTCTTCCTTTAGGTCATCTCTTTCAAACTTGAAGGTGTCATGTCTTCTTGAAATTATTCCATCCACTGGATGTGATGGTTCATATTACTGGTAGTTTCTTGGATCTCTGGTAGTTGGGGATGAGATTTTTGTAGGTTCACATTCTTCCCACAAATTGCTGTGTTAATAAGGACTTTATCTGTGGCCACTGAAGAACTTTCTGTAGCTCTACTCTAATTTTTTACAAATTTCTGCTCTTGCTTTAAATTACTGCAGACATTTCATTTTTGTATAATGAGCAATTTAATTTTTTTCTGACTTGGCCTAATGGAAATTGTCATTTCCAATTTCCCTTCTTCATCTTACACCAACATTGCTGTCTGCTCTCAGATCAGCAGCATTCTAGGCTTTTTGTTGTTGGTGGTAGGATTTTTTTTTTTTTTTTCCTGGGGATTTTTTTCTTCTAGTATAAGAGAAAAGACACATAGGGCTTACATAAATTCTAATGCCCTGTTAAATTACTGCAGATGTACACCGTGTTCCAGGCCATGGTAGGACTAAAATGAGACAGATTTCTACTGACAGTCCTGTACTCTCATAACGATAAGAAAATTGTAAATATTGTTTCTCTTGACTTCTTTACCAAGTTCTATGTGTGATTTTTTGAGCCATTTTAGACTTCATAATATATTTGTCAGGTTAACTGCATTCCTCAGTAAAGTGTAGTTACAGAGTTTTTCTTAACATTAATTTTTACCATTCCTACTGCCTTTTATTCCAAGATCCTCACTGCCTTATTAGGATTTCTACTGACTGGCAGGTGCCTACTGATTGGATTTTCCAATATATTCACCTTTGTATTCTTTGTTTTAAAGGAATAGACACAGCAGACAAATGGAATGTGGTTTATTACTCTTGTGTCTATATATTATAAAACTCAAGGAGTGATGGTTCACCAAGATGGCTGTCAAAGTCAGTGATGATGTAAGAAGTTTATCTTTCATTTCCCAGTGTCTGGGATACCTGCTCCTGCTGGTGAAAGATGCAATCAGGAATATCCTGTATTACTGTAATTTCCAGTACATCTGTTACGCTTATCTTCACACAAGCTGGAAGGGTATTTTTCACTGTGTCTGTTTTATGTGTTTTTGTGGCTTATATCCTGATACCAGAGCAGAGCAGATTCCCTGTAGTTTATATTGTGCTCCATTTATATCTGACTGGTAAAAAGCAGTTACTCTGAGTGCATGGCTTATTGAGATGGGAGCTTTTTCAGCCAGAGCCTGAGACACACTGGATCTCTGAAATCTCAAAGTAGATGGTACAGTAAAAACTGGGAGAAAACCCATGTCAAGCTGGAAATAAAAAATACAGTGTGAAGAGAGGTTGGGCTGTTGAGCTGTGTGATTAAGCAGTATCTTATGCCTACTGTGTGAAGCTGAGGTTCTGGACATAGGAGAAATGTGTAACTGTGTATCACTGGTTCTTTGGTAAATGCCCCTGTGCATGTTTTACTACATTATATGTTCATGGAAGTATGAGATGGTTATCTCTTTTTTACTTTTAATTCTGTAAGGATTTGAACAGAAATCCTCTGCTAATGATGACAGATAGGAGTGCATCCCTCCTTGGCAGATAGACACGTTTTGTGTTACCACTAAAGAAGGAATAGGATGGGATGCTTAACTCACAAAAAAATGTGTGAACTGAACTGTAACTCTTGAGGACTTCTTTCACTGAACAGTTCATTCATTACTGACAAGACCACTAAACTGAACTGCTCATTCTAATTGTTGAAAAATAATCTCAATGTTACTTAAAGAAAAGGCAGGATATATGTAAGGGACACATATTTTCAACAGATTTATGCCATGTGTTTTTTCTTAAAAGGTATTTGAGGTGTGTTCCCTAACTAAAAGGAAAAGCTGCTTAGATAAACAAATTTTCAATTATAACAGGAAACCTACATCCTCAAAGTCCAATTTATATCTAAAGAGACAGTCAGAGTTCCTCTTAGACTGTGAATTCAGCTAACAAAGACTTTAAAAGCTAAAGCATCAGCATAGGGTACACATTTTTGACTGAAATGAAGCTGCTGCATATGTACAACTTTCAAAAACAGCCAGTGGAAAAAACCCAACAGATATGTAAAATTAAATATAAGTAAAAGTAGTTGCAAAAAAAGAAAAAAGCTCAACTTTTGTTGTTTGCTACTTAATTTCTCCAGTATTACCTCAGAACTTTATAAAACCACAAAGACGGTATCACTGCGTGAGTATTTAGACCCAAAAAGCTCTTAGTTAAACATTTTTACAATCAATAGATTATTTTGCCAGACCATAATTTTGGCCAAACCCTAACCCAACGCTGTGATTTAGTGAAGTTCACTGAAAGGTGCTAATGGATTTGTGATTGCTGCAAGGTGCTAACTGGACAGTATGCCCCAAGGGACCAAGACTTAAGAAGGACTCCTGTCCTGACACATTCTCATGGAATTCTTCTGGAGCACCTGCATTGCACCAGGGAGATGACAAAGCTTTGCCCCAGTTTTTCTCCCAAACCTCTGCAATTCACCAATGTTCATAATTAAAATTACTTTAAAATGAAGGTCCTTGTTCTGGGTCACAATAATTACCATGGTGATTTAGGGAATATGATTATGTATAATTTCCGAACTCACTTTGAGAATTTGAACTCTGTACTTGTAACTGTGTCAGACTGAAAACTGCATTTGTACTCCACTTTCTACCTCCATATTGGGAAACAAGCTAACAAAGGATGGTCAAGCTTCGATCCTACTTTTTATGTGGAAGTATTTTTGAACTATTTTGAGTGTTGCCACATGTGATTTTTGATCATCTGAGAAAGATATTAGACTTCATCTGATGAACATGCATGAAAGTTGTAAAAGGTGTTTTCAGATCCAGTGTTTTGTAGAGGGAGAGTAGACAGCCTGGCCTTCAGCCTCTGCTGGGCTGTGTGTGTGCTGTGGGACAGCCTGGCCTTCAGCCTCTGCTGCTGGGCTGTGTGTGTGCTGTGGGACAGCCTGGCCTTCAGCCTCTGCTGGGCTGTGTGTGCTGTGGGACAGCCTGGCCTTCAGCCTCTGCTGCTGTGTGTGCTGTGTGAGCTGCTGTGTGTGCTGTGTGAGCTGCTGTGGCACAGCCTGGCCTTCAGGCCTCTGCTGCTGCTGCGCTGCTCTGATCCACACAGGAGTGCTGAGACAGGGCTTTGGGCTCCAAAACAAGAACATCTTGGAATTATCATTGGGTGGTTCTGTTTGACACTTAAAGAGGAGCACTCTTCCCAGGAAGACAGGCTGAGAGAATTGAGCTTGTTCAGGCTGGAGAAGGGAAGGCTCCAGGGAGAGCTCAGAGCCCTTTTCAGTGTCTAAAGGGGCTCCAGGACAGCTAGAGAGGGACTTTTGGGACAAGGGCATGGAGTAATGGGACTTCCACTGACAGGGCAGAGTTAGATGGGATAGTGGGTAGGAATTCCTCCCTGGGAGGGTGGGCAGGCCCTGGCACAGGGTGCCCAGAGAAGCTGTGGCTGCCCCTAGACCCCTGTAAGTGTCCAAAGCCAGGCTGGATGGGGCTTGGAGCACCCTGGGATATTGGAAGGTGTCCCTGCCCATGGCAGGGATGAGACTGGA
This sequence comes from Cichladusa arquata, assembly GCA_026413545.1. Classification (NCBI taxonomy): domain Eukaryota; kingdom Metazoa; phylum Chordata; class Aves; order Passeriformes; family Muscicapidae; genus Cichladusa; species Cichladusa arquata. The sequence continues at coordinate 52,120,086 of JAOTQP010001652.1, forward strand.
CAGGCTTTAAGCTCCTTCCCGTGCCAAACTATTCTATAACTATCCCATGCTACTTTGATTACTATGTAGAATCAGATCACTTTTTTCTTCTCCAGGGTTAAAAAAGATGATGGAGATTAAAATAACTTTTTTTCTTTCCAAACCACTGTTTTTTGCTTCATTGAGAGGCCGAATATCCTTAAATCAAACAAAAAAATCAAATAGAAAGCTGCCTGGTACAATATGACAGGTCTTTGTTATACAGAAGTAGCTTGGGTGATGCTAGTGAAGCCCTGAGTCAATGTTTCCTTGGTTTAAGCCCTCTTGTTGAAAGCTCTGGGATCATGTTGCAGGTATAATTGTGGTTTGTAAGCAATTTTTTGACAGTTCACACGTCATAGCAAACTCAGAATCCCTGTGGGCTCTCATGTAACCCCCTTGGGGGTTGTAGCTACATGTTAGTTGTGTTAAGGAACCCACAACTTCCGTGTCAACATGGTGAATTTATATATTTTATTCCAAAGGTGAAGTCATGCTCACTTCCCACATACAAACCCGATAAAACCTTTCCTCATACTCTGAGGGAAATCTGAGCTCTCCACCCTCAGCAAGTGGAAAGTTTTGTCACCGTTTTGGAGCTCTGAGTGACAGCAGAGAGCCCCAGGAATCCTGTGTCCATCCCAACAGAGGTATTTTGATTTAAACTCAGATCTCCTACTCCTATAAAGGAGAAGAAATCATGCATTTGTGTTTGGGTGCAAATGTGTAGGTGGAAAACAATAAAATGAGCGGCCTGGGAAGAAGTGTCCCAGCTTTGACCGCCAGGATCTGATAGCAGTCAGATTTCTTCCCATTGGTAGGAATAATCAGGAGTTTGGTGGGAGAATTCCAGAGTTCCCAACCCCACTAGATGTCAGTGTCAGCCCAGAAACCAGCAGCAGCCAGAGCTCTGGCAGAAGAGCTGGGATGCCGCTGTATCCCTGAAAACATCACCGACCATCCATGTCCAGGCTGAAGGATGTGTGAGGTGCTGCCAGGGCTCTGGAGGTGGTGCTGGCATTTGGGGAGCTGGGGATCTCTCAGTTTGGAGCAGCTGTAAATCTGAGAAAGGGAGGAGAGAAAAACTCACCCATCTACGGTCACAGGAAAGGTTTGAGAAGAACATTAGTCAGCTGTAAACAAACAGACTAAAGCTCTGCTCTGTGATAGTGAGAACTATCTTTACTAATGTGAGAGGGTGTTGATGGTTAATGTCTGATAAATGGGAAAAATAATAATAATTTGCCATTGCAGAATTAGCTGTGTCTTTTAAGGTGGGTGTAGTGAGATTGTTTAATGAGTTGCCCTGTAATCGATGTCCTGAAGTACTTAACACCCACTCTGCTGTAACCCAGCTTTTGTGCCAAGTTATAACCTGGAATTATTTAATTGAACAAACAGATAACCAGTATTTTCTGTGTAGTTATGAATAGAGTGTGTAATTAAAATATTTTACTGTTTAGCTCTGGGTTTCTTGCTGTGCTTCTCTTCCCAGTCACTTATGCCTTTATCTCTTAGAGAATCAGATCTATTTCTGTTTAATAATTGCAAGTTACCCCTTGTTATCTAGCACAGGTAATCTGTTTAGTGATCTTTAGGTCCTCTGTTGTTGGAAGAGGACCAGGCTAAGTAGAAAATATTTGATTCTTCTTAATTACAGGTTTTGAGTTGGAATAGGGTTGAGAATTTTAAGCATTTTACGCTCAGTGCATTAAACGCAGCATCTCATCTTTTTGACATTGAATATTTTGTTTGTTATAAAGCTATTGTTGCAGCATCTGATTTTCCCCTTAAGTGATAAGATAGATGAAATATTAGAAGAGTTAATATTCTTTGTTTTGGACAGTGTGATAACAGGGACCACCAAATAATCTTGTATAGGGCAGGTGAGGATTTAAAATGCATTTATGAGGTTCACTGAGCAAGAAGCTGATTCTAACCATGCCTGATCCCACACTGATTGAGGGAATTTCTGGCATAAAAAGGTGCATCACTTTTCCCACATTCAGTGTTACCTGTCTTACATATTTACAGAATTCCAAGAAAGTTTTTCAAACTTAAAATGAGCTCTCTGTCTCAATATTTACTGTTAGAGATGAGCACTTTACTTTTGGGGTGCTCTGCAGTGCTGATCTGGGTCTGGTTGTGCCCAAACTCAGATGTGACATCCTGGCTCAAGTCTTACTTGGATTAAGTCTGAGTGACTTCCAGGGCAAAGGGGAAATCTCTCCAATGATATTCGTGCAGGTACTTCAATTTTTCCAGACCTTCTTTGGTTTGCTGGCACCAAGTTTTAAATAGAATCATTTATTGTGGAGATGTGCCATCAGAAAAAGTCCTGGGAAGTGTTGCTCTAGTGTGGTTTGGAGTGGATTTTTTTTTTGCTAGCATATAAGACACATTGTGTGTGTCATAGGTACAAAAGCATATAAGATCAGATCTCTGTTTCACTGCACAATTTATCTTTACAAATAGCAGAGTGTGCAAAGATTCTCCCCTGGAAAACCTTAGGGATTCTGTGATTACAAGCAGCTACAAGGGAATTTACCTAACATTTCTGTACTTCTGGCATTTACCAGTGTTTTTGCACGTAGACATTTCCCTTCCACGTGCAGTGTGTGATTTCCAGCTGCAGGAACTTTGAGGGAATGGTGATGAGTTAAAACCAGGAATGAAAAACAGCACGTAGATATTCAGCCTGCATTTCAGAGGCAGGATCCTTTCTCTAAAAACAGTCAGATAAAAAAGAAACATTCAAGTTGACAACTCCCCTCCCAAGGATTTGGGCACCTTCTCTGAGTTTCTTTACAATGTCACTTACGGGTGCTTTGCGCCATTGAAGCTTTGTTTTGCCATGTATTCTTGGGAAGTGGCACTTTCAGAGGCAGAAATCTGTCTTGAAGGACGAGGAACAATAGTTATCCTGCACACTGGATTTCATCCCTCCCACTTGTTTTGCTTGCTTTCATTTGTTCTTTGTTTAATTCCCCGGCACGTCATTCCATTGCCCCGAACCATAGTAACTGGTGATAGGAGCCCGTTCCCGGCGGAGCGGGGCCGGCAGCGCGGGATCCCCGCTGGGTGAATGTGCTGCTCAGAATGCTCTTACTTGGAGTCCTCCTCTCACGCCCGAGGGCAGCTGCTCCGGGCACCCCTTTGTGGGACGGGGGAGACGGGCATTAGCGCTGCACCATCCCGATTCTCCTGGTTTTTCTCCTCTTTGCGCTGGAAGCGCGGAGCGGGCTCTGCCGTGCTCCCGGTTTCACTGACTCCCCATGGCGGTGCCGGACACCACCGATGGGCTCCTTTCATACATCATCGCCGGGTTGAAAAGCACACGAAAATGTTTTCCCGTTTCCGATATTGTGTGAGTAATGTTCCCATTGGAAAGTAATGGAGTGAAGTTGTCACTTGTCAGTGCAGTTATTAAGGAGGATGACTCTCAGCTCTTCTTTTTGTAATAAAATAAATCCGTCAAAATCGCTGCACCCGTGCGTTCTGTCGCAATAGCGGGCTGTGATCTGAATAACTTCTTCAAATTCCCATAGAACTTTATCAAATCACGAAGGCAGCGCTGTGACCTTACTCCTGTAGCAGTTCCAGCCTTGGAGAAAGCCAGGATAAAGCAATTCAGGTTTTAGACATTGGTAAAATTCTCGTCATGCTAATTTTTCCACTTTGTGTTCAGATAACTTTTTCCGGTCACTGGCTTTTCTTGCTGTTCCAACTTTCTAACTGATTCCAAGCAGAAAAAAAATAATAAGTTGAAGTCCACATGGTTAAACCTAGCATTATAGAATCATATTTCTAAATAATTGCTGACATTTCTAAGAACCACACAGATGTGAATTAAATGTATGCATGGGTATATTGAATGTTTTTAATGAGATGGCACCTTCATTCCCCTTTGGAGCCACTGTTGGAAACTTCAGATACATGTCCTCTGATGTTGTGGATCTTCAGACAGTGGAGCTGTAACTCTTTAAACTCAAACACATTTCAAACTAGTGGATGGTTAAAATTTATGGGTGGTGGATAGGAAATTTATTCAGATTTTAGGATGGTTGCATACTTGTGTAGATCCAATTTTGAGCATATATTTACCTGCCGAATCATTTTTTAATTGCCCCGAAAGAAAAAAAAAAAGGCAAATAAAAGCATCCTCTGTGTGCATTTAATGGAGCACAAACTTTTCTTTCCGCTCTGCAGTCTCGGAAAGGGAGTGACCCAGACAAAGAGAAGAAGGTCCTGGAGAGCAGAACAGACAGCATTGGAAGCGGCCGTGCAATCCCAATTAAACAGGTAATGCCGAAATAGTTGTATTTTTTTTTTCCTCCCCTGCTTTCCATAGTTGGGAGACACACCTCGGGTCCGGGCACGGCGGTGCCGGGGCCGCGCCGAGCGGCGTTTGATGTGCGCCGGTGATGAATGTGGAAGTCACTCACTTGACATCAATTAGGAGAGGTTCCTATGTGTATTAAAATAGGATCATTAGAATAAGAAGAGGGAAAATGTGACAACAGGCCTAATGAAGTGCAGTCTGCCGGCCTGCATATGGAGCGGGTTTCTAGGCTGTGCTGGCTTCAAAGCTGCCTTTGTAGAGGAGGCTTTGATTGGGCCGAGTGCTGCCAGGCGCAGGGTAAATCAGATCGCTCGACAAGAGCCCCTTGTGATCGCAGGAATAGCCTGATGTGGCCCTAATTTGCTACCACAGACGGACATCTGAACACAGTTTCAGGCTGCTCCGTAACAACGAGGCAATTAGTTGTGATAATCATGGCCGGTGTGTCAGCTGCGCGCTCTTGTTTGTAATTTGCTAATGAAGGAATTGTAACTTTGATTAGGTTCAGTTTCATTTAGACCTTATTATATAAGAGAACGTTTACAGCTGTAATGTGTGGCCTTAATTAAACTTTCTCATTACACAACAGGACTTGAAGCCGAGGATTTGTTTTGGTGTGTTTTTACTAGCCTAGATGCACTTTCATTAGCCTGGAAACTCGATCCTAAATTGTAGCTGGGAACACTCCTTTGAAAGGCAAAAGCAGTGCCAGCGTTGGATGGGAAGTATTTGGGGAATGAGATGATTTACTTTCTCAAATGAAATGGCACTGAATCCATGTGGTTGAGATCTCCGTGTTCCCATGGAATGCTTCTCACACAGTTTCTGTGTTAGTGTTTGCAAGTGTTTACTCATGTGTGAGAGAGATGTGCCTTGCTAGAGATAAGCTCTCTTTTTTTCCCCACTTACTTTCTTCCCTCACGTTTCTTTCCACTTGTTTTGGTGCCTTTCCTGCCCTCCAGGGGCTCACTTGCCTCTCCTAATCTTCTGTCAGTCCATGCCTTACCCTGCCACGTAGCCCTGCATGTCCTGTGTGCAGCTGGGTTTACATGTTTGGGGGTGTGTCGTGTTTTTCCTCTATTTCTGGGTGCGAGGAGGAGTTGATTTTGTACCCTTAACTATTAGCTGTGATTTTTCTTCCTAAAGTCATTCTAAAAGACCTTTTGGGACCATCAGGCAGCAAAAATGCTGTCGTGTGTGAATCTCTAGTAGGCAAATTTTAATCAAGCATGATACAATCCAGAAGAGCAGTTTGAAAGCAGAGGAGCTCAGTATTTGGCTCTGCATTCAGGGGAGGAGATTCCAGGCATTTAAAGCAAGCTACAATTTTATTTTCCTACAGCTTTTGTACAGTACAGGATGGGTAGACCGGCTGCAATCCTTTTGGGTAGTGCTAATTAAACAAAAGTGCAGCTGAGAATGTAAAACTGAGGAATAGATGTGCCAATATTTATTCCAGGCATACGTACTGTTGTTTCCTAAAAGGCTGTTGTATGGAATCAGTTTGATTAAAAATACACTCATAGGAAGAATACTGTAAGATAAACATTCTAAGTGTGATTGTGCCAGAGTGTGTTGTAAAGAAATATCCCCTAAAATATCTGGAATTTCTGTATGGAAAAATTCTCCTTGTAGCCCTGCTCGTGTACCAGATATGACCAATCTTTTGGGAACATGGCCTTCTTGTTACTAATCCCAATTATGGTAATTTCATTTTACCATGTACAAGCCATTACCTACAAATCCTTGATGTGCATCCTCAGCAGATCCATCCCGTTCGTTGGCCTTTGGGGATGGGAGGTTTTGCAGTGCTGTAGGGTGGCTGCTCCCAGTGGGGTTTCCCATCACACTCAGATGTCATGAGGAGGGATTTTGGAGGTCTGGTCAGTAGAGGTGGCTCCAGGTTCAGTTGCTGATACAGCCACGTTCTCAGGGGGCTCGACAGGTGCCAGGTCCTTGGAGCTGTCTCTGAGGCAGCAGAAATTCCTGTAAGGAATGTTGGTATCTTTTATTTCATGTCTTAACTGGGAATAAGACAGAGGGATGTGGAAGAGAACTTTCAACCTGAAAATCTTCGTGCTGCTGTTCTTCTTGAGATGAGAAACCCCTTTCATCATGATGTTTTCTGTGGCAAATGGAGTCACAGACTCAATGAGATTGGAAAAGCCCTGCAGGATCACCAAGTCCAGGGTTTAAACAAGCACTGCCAAGGCCACCACTGACCCATGTCCCCAGGCACCACATCCTTACAGATTTTAAATCCCTCCAGGGATGGGGACTCCACCACTGCCCTGGGCATCTTTGCCAGTGCCTGACCACTTGTTCTGTGAAGAAATTTTTCCTAATATCCAGCCTGAGCCTTCCCTGGTGCAACTTGAGGCTGTTCCTTCTTGTCCTGTCTCTTGTTGCTTGGGATACTTGGGAATAGAGAGAGGAATCTTGTTTCAGGCTGCAGCAATCCCAGGATTGCTGTGGGAGAATAAAACTAAACAATAACAACAAAGCTCCACAAAAAAAATAAACCAAACAACAAAACCAAACCAAACAACACCCCACAAACTAATGATAAAACCTCCAGCCAAAACAAGTTCCTTGGAGGCTGGAAATGTTCTGGTTTTGAGGAAAAAATGGAATCTCTCCCAGCACTATGAAAGAGTTGCTGATGATTCTGGGACCCAGGTATGGACCTGCACAGCTGCCAGTGGGTTTTGGTCAGAAGAAGCCAAGAGTTGCAACCTGCTCCTGCATTCCTGTTCTTGGTGCCTGAATCCCTGTGAGTTTAAGGGAAATCCCTGGGAGTTTGGATGGTGCCCTGAGCAGCCTGGTCTAGGGGAAGGTGTCCCTGTCCATGGCAGGGTGCTGGAATGAGATGGACCATAAGGTCCATTCCAGCCCAAACCATTTCAGGATCCCACAAATGAGGTAAAATTGTGAGCAGTCTATTTCCTTCCAAGGAAACACCTCATTCCTTCAGGGGTTTTTCCTGAACCCAGAGCAGCCTGGTCAAAAAGAGTTCATGTTCTTACTCTCTGTGTCCTTTCTACATGGTACAGCTGATTTTTCACTGCAGTGCTAAATTTGGTTTAATTGGGCTAAGCCATATAAAACTGTCCTGATGACCCTTCCTGCTCCCAGCAGAAACCCAAAATGCAGGCAGTGAAAAGCAGGCTTGTTTTTAAAGGGTGCCTGCTCACTCCTGCCAAAATACTCTTAAAGTGAGTGAAATTTTGGGAAGGCAGATTTCCTAGGGAGATATCAATACCTTGTGTCTTAAATCCTGGACTTCTGGAAGCTGCTGAGAACTGGGAATGTCAGAATTTTTTTTTCATTTTACAAAATTTCACTTGTGTACTATTTAAAAATCTTATGCAAATCAGAGTCAGAAAAAGTCTTGAGCAATATTGGCTTAAAGTCAAAATCCTTAGGAAGTTCTCTACTTCTGAGAAAGAGGTGCTTAAACTAAGAATATTTAAGCTATTTTCCATAGCATTGCTAATAATACTCATAAAGTGAGTGGCTTGCTCTGGTTGGAGAATCTTCCCTCCAAACCCATTTATTCTGGAACAGAAGTCTTGTTCCTGGTAGCCTGAGTGAATATTTTGAAGAATATTTTGAAGCACACATTCGACTGCACAGTTATGGGGAATTGACTTTCTAGGATGGGAGGTTTTGTAGTGTTTTGGGAAAATTACTTTGGTTTTTGTGGGCTTGGGAAATCTTTATCAGTAGGGCATATTCAAATTTAAAAAAAAAAAACTGCTCACAACAAGAAAAATAAAAGCAAGAAGCTCAACTCAGCGGTGAGGGGGCTTGTCATGTATTAATTTTTCATTGCTGTGGAGAATTGTACATACATAATCACTTGATTGCAGTGGGAGTTAGCGAGCTCCTATGGTGTCATTTGCATAAATCTTGTTAAGTCAATGGCAGTTAATGAAGTACAAATGAGCCTGGAGAAGGTGACATGCAAATCGTGGGTGGCAGATGGGAGGTCTGTTTTTGGGATGGCAGCTGTGTGCTCTTTCTTTTTTTTCTTTTTTTTTTTTTTTTAAATTTTTATTATTTTTTTCCTCTGTTCTGCCCCCATCCCCCCCCAGACTGGAGTGTAAATAAATACATAAGAGCTGGCCTTGACTTTGTGCTCCCAACCCTTCTTCTCTTTGCCCTTTGCACTTCATCACAGATGCTCACATCATGATATACTCCAACTATATAACCTTGACTGTTCTTTTACCAAAAACTGGCCAAAATTGGTGTTTGACACGTTGCCTCCACCCTTGGCTTACCCTGGGAGGTGTTGCACCTCTCGTGCCCCCAAATTGCTGCATCATTTAGGGATGACAAACTCAAAGCCTGGATTAGAAATAAATGTTCTAACAGTTAGTGCTGTATTGATGACACAGTGAAAAATTTGCCATCCATGACTTGCAAAGGTGAACTTCAGAATCCATTCCCTTCCCTCAGTTTGCAAATGGCTGGATTAATGGAGAAAGTGGAATATCTTATTCAGGCTTTACTTTTAGGTGATATTTCAAATGACCTTCTTTGCCTGCCAGCTTGGCATATTTAACTACATTAAAGTAATCTTAATGAAATTAGGTATTTTGTCTTTTATTTTTTTTCCTTTCCTTTACTCTGACCTAAAAATGGCAATTTTTTTTTTTTATGTCAAGGCATGGGGGTGGCATTACTGATTTGCTGTTCATGAAGAAGAGTTTGGTTCCTGGATGCACAAGTTGCAGTTTTTCCTTAAGAGAGGCATAAACAAACCTGGCACTTCCCAACATACATCTGAATTTTATTAAAAACCATTAAACTCAGCAAAGGTAACTTTGAAGATGCTCTCATCAAATGTCAAACTTGGCATAAAAAAACCTGTCACTTCTCCTCAGTTCCCTACAGGTGTAGGTCAATGTTGCCTGTTTCAGTAGTGATTTTCTGCTTCCTCTGCTTCACTAGTAATTTCCAACTTCCTAACCTCCTTTTTAGCCCTAGTTGGGATGTTTTAAGCACCATTTACACAAATCTTGCATGGAATAGCACACAACACTGTTATCTTGGTCCTTCCACTGAAGCAGTGAGATCATTCTAACTGAAACCCTTTTCCCTTAAACTACCCACAGCTGTCTGTCCAGCTGCTGGAGCATTTCAGCAGGCAGGGCAGTGTCTCTGAAATGGGTTTTGAAAAGGGATCATCTGCCACGTCTGCTCAGTCAGAGTGATGTCCTTAGTCATCCTCACTCCCACCAGAGCACCGCAGTGCTCCGGGCAAGTGTCACATCTGAGACTCGCTGTCCTCACGAGCACTAAATGCTCTCTGCAGCAGCTTTCCTGGCTGCAAATGTTTACTTGGAGTCTACCAGAAGAGAGAACAAATAAGCAGTGATCTTAGCAGGTCTTTCTGCTTAATTCATCTGACTTGACAGGGTGAAAAAAACGATCTAGAGGAGCACGACAGACAGATGATGCTACAGCCAGTATTGCCAGGGCTTATCTGATGGCTTCTCTCTTCTGTCTGAGCTCAACATCAGGTTGTGTTTTGAAATAAAAGTGGCTGATGCAGGTAAGGGCCAAAAGCATTGCAGGAGGATGGCAGCAAACCTGTGGAGGGCACACAGGCCCCAGGATTTACTTCCCTTCCCTACAGCTGTGTGTTTCTGCACTGACCCCCATTTCACTGACACACAGACCCAGCCCCCTGTGCTGCTGCTTCTGCTCCAAAACAGAGAACCCTAGAATGGTTTGGATTAGGAGGACCCTAAAACCCATCCAGTTCCACCCCCGCCATGGGCAGGGGCACCTTCCACTGTCCCAGGCTGCTCCAGCCCCAGTGTCCAGCCTGGCCTTGGACACTGCCAGGGATCCAGGGGCAGCCACAGC
>JAOTQP010001652.1:52140374-52193021 GCA_026413545.1 Cichladusa arquata
TTCATGTTAAAACCAGCTTTTTTTTTTTTTTTTTTTTTTTTTTTTAATAGGTGCCCTGCAGTAATAATTGAAAGCCAAAAATTCTTCTGAACAGAGTGGTTTCAAAAACTGGTTGACTCAGAACTGAGGAGCAATTAGAAATGAATTTTCTGTATATAAATATAAACACATGTTTATTTCAGTGCAAGTATTTTATATCTGCTAATCAAACCACAGAACTCCAAGAACGTTGAGTCCAACCAGAACTGCCAAGTCCAGCACTAAACTGTGTCCCTTTGAGCCATGTTTACATGTCCTAAATCCCTCCAGGGATGACAACTCCACCACTTCCTTGGGCAGCCTTAGTATTTGACAACTCTTTTAGTAAATAAATTAGCACATATATATTTTAAGATTATCAGACAGTGGTCCTGTATGACACAAGGACCTGTAATCAACCCTGATACCAGCAGGACCCTAAAGGCTCAATCACTTCTGGCTACAGCTTTGCCAGCAGGAGAGGTTGTTACCCACTGCTTTCCTACAGACATTTTTCACTCTGGGATGGTTATTGTCCTCTCACATCTGTTAGTTCAGTGTCAAAAATAAACCACACTAATATAAACATTTTCAATAGTATTTTGTTCATATGTCTAAAGATATATACATGTGTTGGGTAGTGAGGTTTTATTTCCAAATGAACTGCTGTAATGGTTGTGTCACTGGCTACTCGAGGAGGGAGAGAATGGTAGATGCTAATTTGCAGTACATTGCACCCTGAAAAATAGCCAGGGTTGATCTCCAGAAAACATAAGCTATACTGTAACAGAGTGCTGTAGTAAATTGCTTATTGATTCTGAGATGCTGAACAATGGGTCATCAGGTTGCTTTCTCAATGTTCTTTGTCCTGTTCCTTCTTTTTTTTTTAATTTATTTTTTTATTTAGATAGCAATAATAAAACTTCTATAGATTGCAAAAACATTATTAAAGAGTCTAAAGGTCTTCTAAAAATGATTAATTATAAATAGAAATGACACTGAAAAAAAAATTGTTAAATCACTAAAACAAAAGCAATACTAAACACCTACAGATTTTTTTTTTAAAGCTTAATTGGTTGGCACTAATATAGCCATCATTAATCATTTATTCCAAACAGCCACCAAAAAGATTGTTGATGGTTAATTAGCTATCTTTTTTTCTCAGTCAGTCCAAGCACTTTTATTAGGAGAAGGGAGCTCAAAGAAAAATCTTCCTGATGGCCCTCTTCCTGAACCTCAGTAATTTCCTGAAGTTTCAGAGCACAGATTTTCTTTGCAGGTAATTGCAGACGGAATGGTACAAGCTTCTGTGTCATTGTCTAGTGGAGTGCAGCCACTCAAATCTCTTTGGCTGTCCAGAGTGACAATTCCCCCAAATCTCTTTTCCCCAGGCCTAAGTGATCTGGAAGAAAGTGGGGAGTGAGAGTGCTGCTCTACTTTTCTGAGCTGGCTAATAAATCTCCTTGTGACACAGGTCACCCAAACGGGCATTTTCTGAGAGATTTCCATCCTACTCGCAGGATAAGGCTTTTATGCAAACATTCCTGGAGTAACAGTCTACATTTAATAGGCTAACTTTAACTGTTTAAAAAACCCACTTATATGTAGAAAGATCAGCTTGTTTTGTTCAAAATATTTTTTTTCTCTTTCAGTATGTTTATTCTGTGGTTTTTATCACTGTTTTTGTTAGGGTTTTTTTCTCATTTCTGAAGACATCAAACCGAGTAGAGAGATTTGAGTTCTTAAAAAGAAAATGTGCATGTAAGTAAAAAAAATTATCATTAAATACTTAATCATACTTAATCAGAAATAATATCTGAAATTATTACTGTTCCTTTTTAAATAGATATATTTCTTTTTCTGTGTCCCCAGTGTCCTAATTCTATAGGCAGACAACAACATTTTGTTCTTTATCTCCTAGCAGACCTTTGAAACAGTTGAATTAGGCACTTTTTTAGAAATTACCAGCTCGTGTTTTTGTGGTTGTTCTAATTTTTTTAATACCTAATATAATTTTTTTCTTTTCAGAATAAATACTTAGGAGGGTATTTTTTTACTTTTCTTTAGAAGTAGATAAGTCCAGACTAGAGAAGCTGTTCTCTTGAAGCCTGTTGCCAAAAGAGGCAGAAACTTTTGGAAAAGTGCCATAATTGGAAATTTGCTTTCTAGCTTGGTATTATTCTAAATTGGTGGGAAGGAATTCTGATTAATTAATTCTTAGCATCTGTAAATAAAATTGGATTAATTGGATGTACATGGGCTTTTGAGAAGGTATTAAAAAAGAGTCCTTCCCTTCCTACTGCTTCTTTCACCAAATTGCTTTCGTTATTCTTAATTCCTATTAAGTGAGATAAGGTGAGAATTATTGGTCTTCCTGTAAGTATTGGTAGTGCTCTGTATTAAAAATTCTGAAACATATATTTTGTAATATGTGTTCGAGACTAAAATTAGAAAGACACTTTCTATGCAAATGATTTTCCATTCTGTTATTGTTTTAATTCTGCTTCCCAGTCTTTACTAATTGATACTAGTTCTAGTCTTTCTCTTCCAAAACTGTCTCTGTAAATTTTCACAAGTTATCTACTCTATTCATAGCTCACTTCCTATACTCTGGTTTGCCAAGTCATTGCTTCCTATTTTAGCTCATTTCTAAAATCCACTTCTCATCTATTTTTCTTCATTTAAATAGATCAACAATGTCTGTTATTTTATCAGCTTCTGTATTGGGTGGGTCACAAAGTGGAAAACCTTGAGACACTCTCTGTTACTGATTTGTATTTGAACTGTTAAGTGCTTATGGGCTTTTCTAGTTACAGAACTTTCACACAGGAATTCATGTATTCTGCCCTCTACACTAAGTAACCATAGTTTGGTGACTGACTGGTAGTACAGAACGCCAAAGCAAATGGCTTCTAATAGTGTATTAATCTTTTAGAATGTGGAATCTGTTCAACAGAATTCAGGATTTTTTCCCTTGAGTTAAAATCACACCATATTCTGTGTAAAACAATGAACTATCTTCTATATTCAGATATTCCTTGAAGTTAAATTCCACAAGCAGAAAGGACTGAAAATTGAACAGCTAACTGCTGTAGTATCTTTCTTCCATAGGTTTTCACCACTTAGCTGTTAGGCATTGAGGAACCTTCTCAGAAGTACTGTACTTTTTACTGCATGAAAATCTAAGGGACATAATACAAAATTGAGTACTTCTTCTGCTGAAGTTACCTTAGATCAGAAAAACTGAGAGCTTTATTCAAAAATAATTGGAAAATTGTATGCCAAGGGCTGTAAGATTATTCTTTCTATTTTGTTCTTTTTAAGAAATTGTTACAGATTTGCACATATACTTATAATATTTATTTGATTATGTCTTAATTACTGTATTACTTAAAAAGTAACGAAATATATGTAGTCATTCCAGATTTTTCTCAGTATGGCATAAGTATTTTTTTCTGAGAACTCATATAACTATATATATAATTATCCATATATGAATATGGTTATATCTCTATCTGATCACCTGATTTTAAATTGAGCCACAAATACGATTAAATTTTGCAGGTACCATTTTAGACAGTAAGGCTCCTGTCTGTAGCCACTGACATTAGACAGCTGTGCTGCATGGGTTTGTGCATGCACACATAAGAATCCATGTTGAATGTTGTTGTTTCTCTCTTTTATTGCTTTTGCCTTATTTACATTGTCTGGGGCTTATTGGGAAGTCTCCATATTTCACACTTATAAAAGTTCATTGTGGCAGTTAGTCTGAAGTGATATGTTGTAAGAATCCTGAAGAAATAATTTGAAATTATTTCTTTAAAACCAAGCTTCTTTGTGTTCCACTGGGAAAAAAAAAATACTTGAAGAAGTCTTGAAAAACTAAAAAGGAATTTCAGTTTATTTCTGGCAACAGTTTCCAGATTCCCAAGATGGCCAATATCCATGTGAGGATGGGCTATCAGAAGACAAGAGAGCAGCTTGAGGACAATTGCCAAACTATAATAAAAAAAAGTCCAATATATTTTATTTAATTGCAGTCAAGATTGGAAGTCGTTTGAAAAAGAAAACTAAAAAAAAACCCAACCACCTATCAGAGCCTTCTGTAAAAAATATAGCAAGTGGATTTGTGTGCTTTTAGGCCTGATAAAAACCAGTATCCAGTAGGGCAATTTGTCCTGGTATGGCAAGAGTGTGGTTTGTCAGGGTCTCTGGAGAGAGATCTCTGAACTGAACAGATTTGCCCTGGCAGAACTCCCAACCTTTTCTCTAAAGGGACTTTGCAAATAATTTTTTTTATTTGTGATAGGACCTTTGGGGCAGGTGGTTTCTCTACTGAAAGTTTCCCTTTCCTTGCAGGTAGCACTGCAGCACTCAGTGGTCTTCCTACTTACTCTTTTCCCCACATTTATTGACTCATAAATTGATGTTCCTTTGGTCACTCCTTTTATCACAGGTCGAAAAAATTTTATCACGGTGAAACATGGTTTCACTGATTTAGCTGAAAATTTTGGACACTAATTAGGAAAGCATTTAGGAATAGGGAATGAAAAAGGCGTAGGGATTTTATGTATTGCATATAAGTCACAGCTGACTTATACCAGGATATCTCATGTTCAAAATTCAGATATATTTCTTTCTGATTGTAAGTAAGCAGGAGAAAAATGAGATACAGCATCCTCTTCAACAAGCTGCATTATAAAGCATCCTGGGTTGGAAGGGACCCACAAGGATCATCAAAGTACAACTTGCTTGGAAATTACTGACTCAAAGCACAAGAATTAGGTCCATGAGATCTGTGGTCCCAGCACTTGTCCCTGCACAGTTGAAAGTTATGTCAGTCTCAATGTGAGAATTTGCTTCATGCAGCTCATGACAGAGCACTGCAAAGGCTTTTTTGCCTGAAGTTAAAATCAAGCACTTCTTCCTGTTCAGTAGCTGCCACTTTCTTTTGCTCTTTCTAGTTATTGTTTCAAGCTTTTGAAAATCATTGTAATTTATAATCATCCTGTATGAGATTATTGCCTAAGGATCAGAGTCAGCTTGTATTTACTACAGTAAATCTTGTGTGAATATCAATTAATGTTTTTGTCCTCCCACACACAGTAGGGCCTAAGTGAACAGTACATAGATAAGGAGTCATTGGTAAAAGCAGAAATATAATACAAGTAAAACACAAAGCAATGCATGTCTTAAATGCCCTTATTCGTGTCATTCAGAGTTCTTTACTTTTCTCTGAAAATTTGATCTAGTTGTACCTCAGTGCACAAATAGAAGAGTTTAAAGGGTTGGGAAAAAGAAGAATATGGTCCAGTTTTCATTTCCTTGTGCATGCACAGATATTAATAAAAAGTCTGAACGTCTTAGCTAGAAATTCAGAGAATTGGGTGATGAAAAGCTGAGATCACTAAGAGAACAAATGAAGATATCAACTTTATATTAAGGTAACTAGTCTAAATGAATTTTATATATTTAAAGTGTGGAGTTTTCTCAAGATGAGAAAGGAGTATTACTGCTGGAGGAGCAATATGGAGAGACAAGTTTAGAAGAGGTGTCTATCCATGTTACAGAGCAGCAAGCACACACTCCGTGTCAGAATGATACATTTATGTCAAGGCAGGAATTTTGTCTTAGTAGCAGATTTTGAACAGAGTGCAGGAGTTACTAGAACTAGGAGTGTAATTAATACACGAGTGAGAACTAAATTATGAAGTTTATATGGAAAAATTGAAGCTGCAGGCAAAACAGAAGAAATTGAACACTACCAACTTAAAAACATTTCAGCCGCAGAAAACTGCATGTTTTAATAGTTACAAAGTCAGGAGGAAGCAATCAAACCCCATGTTGCAGCACTGTATTTCTTTTATCTTGTGTCCTCAATTGCCACAGGGAAGACGTGTTATCAGCATTAGCATGCTGCAGTCAGTGTTTGTGTGTGTGCCAGGGCATGCAATTGTTGGTTCATAGGGAACAGCACCTTTAAAAAGCTGTCCAAAACCTAAAAATTTAAACTCTTGTTTAGTATGTGATGTTTCTTTTATCTTTCAGTGTTAGTCCTTCTTTATGTCCTTTGCAATTTAGGATGGAAAGTTTCAGTTGAAACCTTTTTCCTAATGTTTTTCGTAAAGTTTCAAAGTTCCTTTTTAAGCCAGATTTCACATCTCCTTGTTCAAGGAACTAATTTTATTAGGATTTTTGGCTGGTGAAATCCAAAGGCCTTTTCTCCAATTGCCCTCATAGTGCTCTGTGAATTAACCAGCCTTGAAAGCATTGTAATTCAAAGAAAAAGTAACAAAAATAGAGTTTTGGAATTTTTTGGGGTGTATTTATATCGCATTAGATAAATCTCATTGTTATGACAGTGTATAATCATCTAACATTTTTCAGGTTGTTTCTAGTTAATCATTTCATGGTTTTGCTATACATGGTATCCTTCAGCTGAAATAGAATAGATGCCATTCAAAACATTCTTGAATGAAAAGGAAAATAAATGCAATTTCTAATCTCAAAGTATCTCAGAATACCTCAACCTCTTTCTTGTCCAAGGATTAGCAGGAGAACATTTTTTGTCTTCTTTCAATAACACTGCACCTTCTCTCCAGCTCTGTGATGTAGAAAACAGAATCATGTCAGTGTCACGTGAACTTGACAGCAGGGGAGGCTCACACTTGCCCAGGTTAAGCATTTGTTCTCAATCCCACCCAAATACATCACTACTCCAGGCATTTAGAAAGAACTAATTTCAGAGATGTGCTTTCAGCTGCATTAGGAAATAAAAGGAGGTTGCAAAGGAAAGGGCTGTTCTTAAGCAGTCAGATGCTGTCATGGGAAGCAGTGTAAAGAAAAAGGGGACAAGTTAGACACCCTCATCCAGGGATTCAGTTGAGTCTGCCATTCAATCGCAGACTTATTTTCCTAAGAGGAGGAAAGTATGTTTTTTTTAAGCTTATTTAAACATTATTTCAAAGTGGTGCAAATGCATCATAATGTATAATATATTAGCAAATACATAACTCCTGATTCTTATGAAACTTTAAACTGCACGTGGAATTGCTGACAGTTAAGTTCTTATACTCACCACTTAAGAGATTATGTTGCTTCAAAGAGGCTTCTTTAATTAATACTTTTAGAACTCTAGTGAAAAAATTACAGTATATGATCACTGCTATCCAGACCATTAATTCTTCAGCCTGAGATTAATTATATGTATTATAGTCTCCGAATGCAACTGTAGTCAAGATGGATGAGAAGATTGAGTAGAAGTTCTGCATTTTGTAGCAAATGGCTCTTACAGGATGGGATTGACAAGAATATATGTGTCACTTCTAGCCAGTCTGATTGCAAATCTGTTTTACTAAAATCCATCATGCTCACATGCCAGGTGTTTTTAATTACAGTTTCAAAGAACCCACAAGCTTGGTGTTTTAACACCATTAGCACCTGCTCTAACCAACTTAGACTGTCATCTGTTGTGTGCCTAGAAGTGGTTTTCAAGATGGAGCTGTACACACAGTTGTAAAAACTACAAAAGTGGCTGCATCATTCTTAAGGAAACTAGAACAATTCTGAAGTAAAACACCACTCTTACACTTTTTTAGTAGAGTGTACTGCATCTAACTACATCAAAAAATTCATGGTAACTCAAGTCTGTACAAAGTAAATGTAAATGTAAACATAATGTTACACTTGGTTTTAAGGCTGTGATTAGGAGGAAGGAGTGATACCAATTTCATCTATTCTTTCTTTAAAGTATTTTTCATGAAGCATTTAATGAATGGCAAAATTTTTGGTTTCTTTAGATTTTTTTGCAAAAGTGAAAAGTAACATCATTATTTTTTTCTGCCCCTCTTCTGTCTTAGTCAAAAATGTAAATTTTTGAAAGCAGGATACAGGTTATCAGTGGAAAGTGAAGCACTTTACTTTAAGACTGGCAGTTTAGCAACAGAAAACTATTAGTATGCCAGAAAGGTGTGATGTCACCATCAGCCCCAATCAAATTAGCCAAACCACAAAAATTTGCAGAAAAATGTTAGCAATTTAAGTATAGAATATGAAATTTAAGCTCCAGAAAAATCCTACAGAATTATGGGGAAAATTTGCTGTTGACTTGGACAGCAGGCTTGGAAATGACCTGTTCCTGACTGACCTAGGTTGTGGCTGACTCACTGACTAGTTCAGCGGAGCTGAAAAGTGTGTGCTGGTTTAATTTCACCATTTTGTGGCAGTTCTCTCTAAATTCCTAAAAAACATTTTAAAAGCACATTACAATGACTGCCTGGAGCACTGCAGGTTAATTATTTCCACTCAGCTCAATTAGATAATAGTAAGAACACTATTAAGGTATACTCCTCAAATTATTCATTAGAAGTGTCTCTCTCTGGTCTTTAAGTTTCCTAATGAGTATGAAAAGACTTCTCTCCACAAAACACTGGTGTGCTTGTTAAGGGATGTTGTAACATACTCCACAGCTGTGATTTGGAGGAGACAGAGAGGCTTCTCCCCGCTGCAGGTGGTACCAGACCCATGGGCTGTGACCTGGGCTCCCACTGCAGCCACTCTCAGTGAGCCTCTCTCACACTGGAGCCTGCTGTGGGTGTTTTTCAGGACATGGGACTGCCACCCACTCCACTGAGGGGCACAGAGACCCCACTGGCTCCAGCCAGAGAGTGACACCACAGACCAGGGACACCTACGCCCCTGGTCTGACTCCAGCTGCTGCCCCTTTGGCAAAAGTAAATGTCTGAGTCCAGCATTGTACATGTTCACATACAGCTTCAGCAGTTTAGATAAGAAGCTAAATTTAGAGATAATGAATATTTGAAAGGTTTCTTTCTTTTTCATTCAAATTTCTTTACTATTTCATTCAAATTATTAACTCCTCTTAAACATTTTTTGCTTTTTTTTCTGTCTCTCCTTTCTTTACAGAACTCTTTCATTCCAGCTCATCTCATATGAGCCATTTGATTTCTGTCACTCATTTTTGGTAGACTAATTTTTTGTTTTGTTTAGTTTTCATTTGCTTTCTCTAGCATTCTTATAATGGTGTTTTTCCTTTTTTTGCTTTCATATTTCACAGCACAGTCACTGTGTGCCATTGGTTTTTAGCCTCCAGGTTGGAACTGATCCTTCATTTCAGTTGAAGTATCAATCAGTTTTCCTCCACTGCAAAACTCAGTGAATCTCCACTAAACCAGATAAACTCAATTTAGAAATTATTAGAAATTCAGTCTCTTTTATAGCTTTTCTTTATGAGTCTGTGACCTGCTAAATGCTTGGAGGGCCTTCCACTGCCCCCACTGTGCCATCTCTGGTGCCAGCCCTTCAGACTCTTCACTGACCAGGGACATCACCATGGAGGTGTCCAGAAGTGTCTGCCCAGTGCTAGGGCCCATCCACTGCTACTCAAGTTCCACTTCTTCACTCTTTATATCCATAAGCCATCTGCAAGATCTCCACTTTCTCAGCATCACTTGCTATTTCTGTGCACCAAATTGCTTGTGAAGAGACATAGCCAGAGAGAATGATTAATCTATCTTAAAAACCTCTTCCTAATCTGTCTTTTTTATAGATCCCCACAAAATAAGTAACTTTCTGTTGATGTAAGTTATTCTGTGAACATTTGTACACATTACAGATAGTTTAAAACTTCTAGTAAACAACAAAAAGGGGGGGGAGGGAAAAAGGAAGGAAGCTGCATAGTTCAGCATAGCAGTAAATCTGATTCATTGTGCATTTTTCATATGCTCACATACTCCACTTCAAGTGAGATTCTTCTAAAGAAACCAAGTGATGTGGTATAAATGTGTTTCCTGTCATAGGGGACCAGCTTAGTTTTACACACACTTAGTCTGTGTAAATGTGTCAAATGGTATTAAATGAATTAAGTCATCTTGACATACTTGTACACTTTCAAGTATTGCACTGAAGAAACTCTCTGCCATTTTCAGTGTTTATGCACCTGGAGATGTTTGTAACAGTTTTAGGTAATGTTTACATTGAACATTTGTATAGAAACTGTTCATAATGTAAGCAGTTTTTCAGATGTCGTGGAAAGGCATGGTCTGAATGATAAAGCTGTAGTTGGGAAATGTAATGAAGACTGTCAGGAGAAAAGTATGGCCATTTCTCTGTTTTATCACTTTTATCTACTCTATTTCTTCTCTTCAGAGATACTACTTAATCCTCTCTTCTTTCATCCTTTTTCCTTTGATAATCTCACAAATGCCAAGCTGTAGTTACTGGTTTTGACAAGATTGCTGGTTCTTTGCTCTTCATTTTCAACCAAATCCTGTTGCCCCCAGACTTCCCAGTTGTCTCTGATCTCAAATTTATTGGTAGAGAAGGATAACTATCAGTTCCTAATCTGCATCTGCCATGGGGAGACAAGAGAATTTAAAGTGAAGGAGAGAAATCTGACTTTTAAATTAGAGTTCCAAGGTATTCTCTAAAATGCTGCCATCCGTTTTTTACGTCAGTACCTTCATGGGTGATCTGATGTCATCTATAGGGTTTTTTTTATCAACCACAAAGTTGATAGGTATGTATTGCAATGAAAAACAGAAAGCTAGGGTCAGTAGAGGAAGAATCAATAAAATGCATGTGTACAGACAAATGAGATTGTCAGGAATGTTTTCCTGGCCTGGCAAAAAATGCTGATGATCTGCCAAGAAGCCTACTGACAACTCACACAGTTCCTCAGCAGGTGCTTCCAAAGAACTGAGGCTGAGACTTATAAATATTTATGTTGTACTTAATTTCATTTTATTCCAAATTTACTACACAGAAGGCACATGTACCCTGATTTGTCTCTCTTCCACAAGTCCTGAACTGCAAATATGAAACTTGCACTTCATTTTGTCTCCCCTGCCTCTCCATCTGTGATGAACCATTAACAGTTTAGTGGGTCTGACATCCCTTAAGGCCCTGAGAGAAATTCCATCATACAGCTGAAATTGAGTGTAAATCATCATGTCAAGAAACCACTTAATGCCTTTCCCTTTCAGTTTTCAGAGTCTTTGTCACTTTTGCCTTAAAATTTTGTATTTAGAAAAATGATCTGTCCATCCTAAATTTCAGGTCTTATGCTGAATCTCTTCCAAAAACACATTCAGAACTAATGTAACAGACAAATTTTTCGCATTTTTTATAAAATTTTTTATAAAATTCTGCAGGTGAACAAAATCAAAGTTCCAGCACTACTGGGAGCTTAGCTGTACTCTTAAGGCTTTGGAGGTGGCCAGTGGATTGTAAATGCTGCTGACTAAAAAGCAGAGTTAGACTTAAACAGTGGGAGCTAACCTGCTGACTTTGCCAAATATAGGAGGGAGACTTTGAGAAGGAAAAATATTAACAGAAATAAAAAAGCATGAAGAGAAAAAAGAGTGGGGAGGGAAAAAGGTAGTTTACGTGCAACTTCTGTCCTTCGCTACCAGTGAAGGAGGAAATTGTTGGAAAAATTGTTCTGAGTTTTTGAGCAAAAAATATCCTCCTCAATAGGATGATTACCAGCCCCAAAAGCTTTTAGGGACTCAGATTGCTGTGTCTTCTGTGTGTATTTATCACCTAAATCCCATTACAAAAAGGCAGTAATGAGGCAGGTGGGTACTTCTTTGAACAGAGAGCATTTGATGAAAGCAGGAAAGGTGAGCACCACTTTGGGGGCAAGGGCAGCAACATCAAGGTCTGTCCTGTGCACTTAGTGGGTGTTAAGATAGACATTCTGATTTATCTGCTACTCCAGCAAAAAGTGCCCTACCTGCCCTTGCTTTCATGCTGACTACAAAGAATTTTCAAAGACACCATCACACTTAGAAAGAGAGATATTTTGCCTCTGAAAACTCCTTTCTAGATGGTCTTCCCTGAGAAGTCTGACCTGTCTCTGTAACAACAGGGCAATATGTAAGATGTACTGTCTTTCTAAAGCTGAGATCATATATCTGAAAAAAAGTAAATACATCGAGTTAAAATAGTCTTAGTGTAGATGTATATGTTTGGAAATATACAGTCATTTATTAATAACTTATAACTTTTAGCTTATAAAAAATTCATATGTTTTTGTATATTTTTATAACCAGCAGTGTGATTAAGAAGTGACTAGGTCACATTCATGACAATGACCTGGATGCTTTTGGTCAAGTACAATTTTTAAAACTAGCAGTTTGGAAAAAAATTACACAGGCAATATGTGCATGTACTACTCTTAATATTAAACCTTGATTAATAAGTTACAGCTCTCCAGTTTAAGTATCTCTACACAGGAGGTTTAGGCCATTGGTGAATTTTCCAGTTGCAAATACAGGTATAAATCATGCTAAATAGCAGACACTCCCACAGGATGTCCTGTGCCCCGTGTCTGTGCACAAGTAGCAGTTCAGGGGTACCAAGGTATGAGAATACATGAGCTGTGCTCCAGTTACAGAATTGTTTGTGAAATGTAAGTGTCTCTGGGGACGATTGCCCACAATTCCACGTGGTGTCATACAGATATGAGTTCTAGGGCACTCCCACAGTGAATTCTGGGGAAAAATGTGTCTCACAGTTTAATTTTCATTGCAGGGAAACAGATTATTAAATCCACGAGCAAGCAGCACCAGTGAACTAACCTTAATTTGAAGAACCTTCACATCTAGCCCAGAGGAGTTTGTGCCTTACTGGGTTAGGGATAGGAGCTATGATATTTCTAGTCAACATATTATTGAAAAAAAAAAAAAAACAAAAAACAAAAAAACAAAAAAGAATCTGGAAAATCCATCTTCTCCTGAATATCTGTTTTCAGGCTAAGAATTACTATTATTCTATTCTAGAAGTTTGAAGGAAATAGCATCAGTCCATCATTATCAGTGTGTTGATGCTTTATAGCTCTTCTTTTCATGACCAGCCACTTTAAAGACTGTAATAAGAGTTTCCTACTGTGTAAATAGTTTTAATCTATTAGATTAATTAACTTCTTAATGGTCACATTAGAGGTTAAGGTTTTTCCTTAACCTGTTTCAAACTGGGCAAATAGACACAGAATTCACAGAAATTATTACAATATTTCATCTTCATTATCACCTTTAGTGTTTTGGCCCAGCTTAGGCCCAGTGTGCAGCATGTTTTGTCTGTATAAGGTATTTTTTATTTCTTCTTTTAGCTCATGAAAAATCACATTGAAAGTTGCAGTACTGCTTAGGAGATCGTAAAAGCAGTAGCTGCAGAATAAACTAACTGCAGCCATTGGGAAAAGCTTCCGTGCTGTTTTCTCATACTGTGAGAAGATAAACCAATCCCCTCACCTCTGCCCTGACCATAGTGTCAAAATTTTAAATTAGCTGCCAGAAGTGAGCACAGATCTATACTGGTCTCCTCGGTTACTTACTACTCTGATATTACTTTCTCCCATATATATTATTTTGGTTTTGAAATTAATTATATTACTGCAAAGCCCATGTGGTTTGCATTGGATTCCATGACCTTTTGTGTGAGCCTAAAAGTAGCAAAATTGTCTATTTGCTCAAGGCTTTTAGCTTCAAACCATTTAGAAATAATACATCCCTTCAGGTTTTTTAAAGCATTGTATACATCATCAGTAATTACATATTGTGGACCTATGGAATTTTATAAGTAATATGTGTATAGTAAACTTTTGCAAATCTTTATTCAAACAAATAGGATAGTTTTAGATATTTCTGCATCATGTCTATGATAGAAGAATTCCTAATACAGAAAAACATCTTTCAGATTAAAAAATTCTTTCATGCTCAGGTAGGTACAGTACAGGGATAGTGTGATACTGCAGACATTTCCAGCTGAGATGGCAGGCTACCCATTTAAAGGCTCAGGTTTGGTGCTCAAACTAAAAATAGGAAGTTTGAGATCCCATCAGATCCCAGATTGCATTTTATTTTATCCATTTATCTACACTATGCTTCTGAACTGAGCTGATGCTTAAGTGCTACAGCCTAAAAGTGTATTCATTTTTATTATTTGTATTAAGGGGTTTAAACATTTCCTGAGATAGTCATTTAGGTCCATCTGACCTTGTGCTGAAACTGGGTTGTTTTGTGTACTCACCAGAGCTGCTGCTCTCTCTGAGGCAGAATTTGTCTGCTGGAAGTTCGTTGATTTTTTTCAGGCTCTGGCTGAATCATCCCTGGTTTTCCTCATTTGTTTTTCATTTCCTTCAATGTTTTTTTCATATACAAACTGATTTTTTCCCCTTTTATTTACATAGTTTAATATCCTTAAAGCTTCTTCCTTGCTGTTCCCAAATACAAGCACACACTTGAGATGGCTTGGGAACAGTTCTACCTCATGTCTCTAACACGAGGATTCAGTGCAATTGCAGCAGAGGGGATAACTAAAGATTATCCTGGTGCCCGTGCCCCTAGCACAGGACCTGTCAGTTGTGCCTTTCATCTCTTGCCCATCTGTTTTGCACTCTCACTGTTGTGGCAAGAGCCATGATAGAGCAGTGTTTGTGTTTCCACGCAGTCCAGATGAAAAGTGCAGGAGTTGCATAATGTCCCAGCCAGCTCTGCCTCTCTCAGGAACATCAATCAGGTACTAAGCTAACTAATCAGGTACTAACCAGGTGTTAATTCTGCCATTTGCAGCAAATATCCACCCAGGCAATGCTTGCTCATATCACCCATTTTGCATAAGATGGTGGGTTAGACCTCACAGGAAGATACTCCAACGATTTCCATCACAGTAAATAAAGGAGATGCTGTTCACCTGATTTATAGCACATGAACGTTAGCTATTCAGCCAAATCAGTTTTTAAAATGAGAGTATAAATAATATTTATATTTTATATATGTGGAGTGCCAAATATTAAAGGGAGACTGACTACACATCATGGTTGATATTTCAACACTCAGAAAAGGCAAAAGTACCAGATTGGTTATCACAGTTGCTGAATTCATTATATGGGAAAGCTCAGCCATGGAATTAGAAGTCTGCCAGAAAGGACAACAAAAGACATCTTTGAGATTTCATTTCAGTTTGGTTTTATTTTCCATGTTAAAATTCAAAATGAAATAGACTTGAAAGTCTTTAGAATATTTTAACATGAAAATGTTTACAAACCTTCTTTTACCTTCTGTTGTTTCAAATAAAAAATCTGACACTTCTCTGTAGATGATTTAAGGTGGGTTATGAGAATATTACAAGAGATGCACACAGACAAACAAATCCCCTTTATTGGAAAGATGCTGGAAAGATACAAAGACAAAACAATTTTGTTGTCCTGTTGAAAAATTCTGGTTGCCCTTTGCGATTCATGATGGCTGCAATCTATTTGGCCTTTTCCCATCAGGATTCTGCTCTAATGATGAACTCTGCAGCATGTACAGAAATTGTTCTCAAGCCTGTGTTAACAGTCCTGATAATATATTTTTTAGGTTTCCTCTACGCTCAGAACAGTACCAAACGCAGCATTAAAGAGCGACTTATGAAGCTCTTGCCCTGCTCGGCTGCCAAAACGACATCTCCTGTTACTCAAAGCAAGTTTTATTTTTCATTTTTTTCATTTGATTTTTTTTAATTTGATTTTTTTAGGTTTGCATGCATCAAAAGTTATACTTTCATTAACTGCTCATTTGAGAGGCAAGATATCTGCTGAAGTAGTCATATGGTTTATCGAGGTTTAAAATCTAGTGATGAACAGATTTGTCTGTGCAAAGAGTAGGATGGCAAGATACCAGTGCCACAGTCTGCCTCACAGGAGCTGCTGGGCTGGCACTTATGATCTGCAAGTTAGTTGACAAGTGATTCCCTGGTTAAATTTAATGCCTGCTCTCCATGTATTTGAAAAGTAGAAACTTTTTTGCATTTTTATGCAAATGTCTGTGTGTGATTCTATCCAATACACAGAAAGCACCATCATAACTGGTCTGGGAGGAAAGAATTGACCCTGCAGGTTTTGAATATTTAACTTCAGACTATTTAGGGAACAGGACTTAAAGTTGGTGTCTGAGAGAAAAATAATAATGAGATTGAAAAGAAAGTATGTGGATGTGGATATACAGGAAAAACACACTGGTATTATACTGAACATCTTAATATGCTGTAAGGAAATAAAATCTCCCCAGGGTAGGTAACAGATAAATATAGAGAGGCAGAGGGAGTGAGAGAGAGATCAATACATAGATACATATATATTCCTTGGCAGAGATTAATTATAGTAATAACACTATAATGTCTTCCTATATAAATTGTCTCCTATGGCAGATTTTAAAATATCTCTCTGCATTCAACTCAATCTAGATTAATTTGACTTAATTCTAGGCACTTATACGAGCACCTAAAACCAGAAGCTGAATGGTCCATGTGTTTCCTGTATACTCTTCTGATAAAGCATATCAATCAATGCCAGGTAAAAAAGGCCTGCAAGAGCAGTTCCCATGTCTAGTGAATCCAGGACAGCCAAAGGCAACTTGATTAGAAATACAGGCCCCTACTAAATGCCAAGACTTCAGAGGTATAGATCTAGGGTTTCTTTTTGCTATCCCTCTTCACTTTCATATGCTCCTCTGTAGAGAAAACTCTGGTACTTGTTTTTTTTTCAAGTATTTGAAATGAAAAGAGCTAAATTTCTGGATGTCCACTGATTTATTTTTTTTCATGGTGTCTTCAGCTGTTATGTTTTAATTGAAAATAAGGTAGCTGAAAAACTGCAGTTACTGTTGTGGCACTTCTTAATTAACTCTTTTTGAGTTAGTTAATTTCAGCTGCATTACCTGAGCAGTATAGTCCTAGACAATAAAAGGAATCAGAGAGTCACAGATTTGCTTGATTTGGGAGACCTTTAAAATCATGTAGGCCAGTCCTCCTGACCAGATTGCTCAAAGTCCAACCTGAACACTACCAGGGATGGGGCATGGAATAGATAAGGAAATAGAACAGAATTAATAGAAAGTTTGATCTGTTTGTCTGAAGTTGCTGGGAGAGTGACACATCCTTATTCCTTGCACATTTCTATGTAAACTCTTCATCTGCATAGGTGACCAAATATATTTAGAGTCAGTCTCAGAAACCTTGACCATGTCAAACTTATATTTTCCTTACTGAAAGTATTCTATAAACCAGAAGAGAAATTGAACTAAAGTGAATATTAAATATTTCGTATTTGAGAACCAAACGGTACAAAAGGTGCATTCAATAATTTTCTCTGTAATCTCCTCAATAATGAAGTGTTATATTAAGTAAGAATGTTCTGTCAGGTGAAAATGTTGAATAAGAATATCACTGTAGACATGCATTATTATTATTCCTTTTTAATATCATGTGCTATTTCATTTCTGCTAGCATGAAAGAAGCAACATTATGTATGTTTACTAGTGTCCTAAGAATGAAAACAGCACCACTTGCAATAACAATTACATTATGAGAATTCCTTAGAAATTATCAGGGAAATTATCAGGGAAATTTTTTTTAAACATGTAATTTATTGAAATATACATAGCTTGAATTTGCACTTCTGCACTTCTATCAGTATGTGCTTACAAAGGTTATCTAAATATGTAAAATCTTGTTTCAGCATTTGTATTGAATATATTTCAGCATTCCTATTGGAAAAAAAACATGTAAAAGAACACTTATTTGTGTGCTCTAATCTAGTAAGTCTCAACTTAAAACCATCATTCCCTAGGTACGTGCATGTGCTAGTACACTAGGGTAAGGCTACACTTAATGGTTTTGAAAAAGAAAAACATGCTAAATAGTTTTTAAGTAGTTAGGGAGGCTATAATGTGGAGTTTGTGCAGGGAAATGCATGTGCACAATTTTTAGAGATATGAATTATTTGAAGAGTACATTTGCTTTTTGCAATGTTTTTACCATTTTTTTCTTTAATGAATAATGAAAGGTTCAAAGCATATTTCCTGTGACATTTACATTTAAAAAATCTCTTTACTATTTAGCTATAAGAAATCTACTAATTAATGAAATCAGTAAAAATATTTTATTTAGCACATTAGTGAGGGATTGTGAACTTCTTTCTAGTTTTCAGTTGATATGAAATTTCATTTCTATGAAAAAAAAGTACTCCTAACTCATCTAGGCTGAAGAAACCAAAAGAGCTAAAATAACTACTGCCTTAGAAATCATTATTGTTTAGAAAGACATAAAAATAGAAATAGCAAAAATAGATTTTCACACATTTTCCTGCATATTTTGAAATATAGATTTTTTTTTTCCAGTCTGGTAGCTATAAGTGTGAAGAAAAAATTTAAAACCTGCAGATGACTCATGAATGCTATAGCATTTTAGTCACCACAGTTGGTACATTTTAAGGAAGATTATGATGATCTTAGATTTTTATTATTTCTATATATGAGTGGGAAGAATGTTATACTGAACCATTTCATTAACATCATCAGCCTATTGCAGTCTTCTACATTCTTACTGAATCATTTAAACACAATAAAAATGTTTACTACTAAGGATATACCAGATATTGTGCTCAGCACATTGTCTGGCCTTTATCTCTAGCCTCACATTTATTATGTGCATTCATTTAGCTTCCAGAAAATCTTGTAGATGTCTCTCTAGGTAGCCAGATGTTTTACAAATGGGTGCTTAGAGAACTCATTTCAAATTAAGTCTTTTTCTGTCTAAAATCAAAGCCCATTTAAATTCCATGTAACCATTTGAATATAAAATACAACTGAGCTTTCAACAATATTTATTCTCAGGTTGATTTTTTGCCAATTTAGTCTAAGTACCTAGCGTTGAGTTGCAGTTGACAAAAAAAAAAAATCTGGATCACACTGTGTTCATCTTACTGAGATGAGTGCTAAAAGCAACATATTGTTCACAGGAAAAAGGACAAAGCCCTAAATTTTGTGAAGATTTTCCCAAATAGTTTATATATTATTAAATATCTCTTTAAAAGTTGTTCCATTTTTGTTTCGCTGAACTGTATCTTCTGATGCCAAATTTCTCCCAAGCAGCTGAAAGCTATTATTACTGCATTACAGCAGAACAAAAATATATGAAACTGTAGGCATAATACTACTTTAATCGAGTCTTCTAATACTGTGTTCTTATGAATATTGAAACAAATAAAACTTTATTCTAAGAATAAAGAGTCCCAGATGAAATAAACGAAATAAAATATGTACCTTCGGCATTGTAGAAGTGACAATTAGGCATGTTGTATTGTTGTATTTCTACATTTTGTGTAACTCTTAAATCAAAATAAGGCAGTAATTTCATTAAATCAGTCTGGAGTACTATATAAGTTATGTTTAATGCTGGCAGTACTTAGAAATGGACACACACATTCATATTTTTGATCACAAGTGTCTGACACCCTATCGTAAGTTCCTTTAGCTGTTTTATTGAACTTTCATATTTAAAACTCTACCTAGGAAAAAAATGCATTGCTAATTCTCATTGTTTTAGGGCTACACTCAACTGTAAGTCTTGAATGTGTATATCCACATTCTTACTTACCTAAAGAAGAGGTCACTAAAGCCATCATGTTCCCCACTTAGGCTGCTCACCCTCAATAACATTTCTCCTAAAGGATCAGCTGTAAGATACTCAAAGTAAGATCTGCTGCTGGATGTACAACATCAATTTCACATGCTTTCCAAAGGACAACTTCACAATAAAAATCCCAGTCTGATACAGTGAATTCACATCCCTTAACTGAAGGAAATTTTTCAGCTTTTTGGAGTCACTAAAGTTTTATAAAATTGTTTTCTTTTGTCAAAGAGTTGCATAAACATAAAAATCATACTGAATGTATCATGCATGCTCTTGCAGGATGTTGGCTTTCCAGTATATTGCTATTACTACTCATGAGATAATATGCAGACTACTGGACCATCACTGCTGTTCACTATTCTTTGCAGCCACAGAAGCAGATGATATACACCCTTTTCCTATGAGTTCAGAATGGATTCATCATTTATGATGTCATTCAAGCTGCAAAAACAAGTCTAAGAGATTAATGTTCTTTCCCTTCCCTTTCCCTTTTTTCCCTTTTCCCTTTTTTCCCTTTTCCCCTTTCCCTTTTTTCCCTTTTCTCCTTTCCCCTTTCCTTTTTTTTTCTCTGTCTTTTTGAAAGAGTTAATTATTTCTACCTCTTGCATTTCTTACTGAGCTTTCCTTCTCTGTCTCTTGTATTCTGCAGACACTGTAGAAGATGAAATGGAAATGGCCACAGTACGACATAGACCTGAAGCTCTTGAACTGCTGGAAGCACAGAGTAAATTCACAAAGAAGGAACTGCAGATCTTATATAGAGGTTTCAAGAATGTAAGCACTTCCTTTTTGAATTTGCAATCTGTTTATGGGATATGCCACTGCAATCTGTTTATGGGATATGCCACTGCAATCTCAGCTGTAAGAGTGACTAGCAGTGCAGCTCATGAGATTCAGTAGCTAAATACTGCATGTCTGATCAGATGAGGAAACAATCACTCAGAAATTGGTCTAAAGTCATTATGTTATTTCATGAACAAAAGATGCAGACAAAATAGAAAGCATCAAGGAGAGAATAATTATAACTTAGTATGGTAGGATTTTGTCCAAAGACAAACTGAAAGTTGTGTTGAGGTTGTTTATCTAAGGATGCAATAACGGAAGAGTGCTCACTTGTTCTACAAATCTATAAACTTCTTAGATCCCTTTGTTAGGAGTAATTGTGATTTTTTTTTTTTTTTTTTTCTGATAATGTATAGAGGCAGGTCCAATGTTTTATTTGGCAGGGATCCCAGCTGAGGACCCTAGTACATGGATGTAGTCTGACTCATTTTCCAGGGTGCACAGCTGCCCTGTACTGCTGGGCTTGGCTTTGACTTGTGAGGAATGCATGGCTAGTACAGCAAAGAAATAAGATTCAAACAGATGTTAGTAAGTAGTACTGAACTCTGTTTTCTTTAAAAATAGACTTTTTCTCTATTTATTTTATTATCTCTCATCATTCATAAATATTGAATATTGCATGCAGTTAACATTGGATATAAAATATTAAAGAAATATTATATTGAAAATTAATAACAGAAAAATTTTAATTATCGGTGTGTAATGTTAATTTATAATTTCAGCTGTAAGTATTGCAACTGTGCAGATGTCTCCTGCTAAGCTGAAGCTAAAGATTAATATAATTTCATTTATCACCTTGTAGTTTCGTTTTTCTTTCACCCTTCTTGGGTAAAAAGAGATGAACTCTTGCCCACGGCATTTACTACTCAGATGAATTAATAAAAACACAATGAAGCTCCATTATGGAATCAGAGAGGATATCTTCAACATCTTGTACAAGAAGTGTAAATTTTACTGGGTTCTTAACTCTCCTGCATTCTGTAAAGAAAGCAAGACATGCAAAGGGATGTTTTAAACATATATTTTTATCAAAAGCTTACAATGCAAGCGAGACAGTCACTTAGTGTGTCCTGTCTGTATCATCAGTTCCAGAAAGTATATTATGTTGGCATGTTAGTGATTAACAGTGATTGTTCTTAAAAGCTTTTCATTTCCTCAGGGTTCCAGAGAACATTCCCCTGCTAATGACAATATTCTCCAGGCATTGCAAATCATGATCTAATGTCCCTAATTATCTAAGGTAAAAAGGTACAAAGTACAGTGGATAAAATAAGCCTTCTGTCTGTTTCTCCAAGAATAATTATTTTTAGAGTTTCACAAAGTAAGAACTTTGATATTTCTTTGCATAAGATGAAGTATGGATAAAGAGAATAGGTTATAAGGAAGTGTTTCAATTGATACCTTTTTTAGCATTTTCTGAAAAGAGGAAGTCCAGCTCCTCCTATGCTTTTCTGTTCCAAGATGTAAGTTCTACTTACATCAAAGGAATGTTGATGGTAAGACATGGTAATACATCTTTGTATTACCATGTTTCAATATGTTTCATTTCCTTATCAGTACATGATAATGCAAGACATGCATGTATAACATATTTTTGACTAGATAAAGGTAATGGGCATGAACTTCAGTGTTTTTGTGTATGATATTGTTGCAAAATTATCAATTACAATCTAAAATGCTGTAAAGCATGCCCAAGGCTATTGACTCTTATAAAGATAAATCAGTTTAAAGTAGTATTCTTTAGCCCAAGCATTAGATTTCAGAAATGGATGATTTCAAACTTTTTATTGAGTGGGAGTTTGTTTTATTTCTCATACTAGCAGTTTCTACTGCAATATAGGGTGCTAGATCACAGTTCTCTAATCACTTCAGAGAACTGGTGGGACAGGTCTACCTGAGCACCTTGTCTATGCTGATTAGTTCAGCTTTCCTGACACATATTGAATATATCTTTTGTTGAATATATACTGAATGGCTTTGGTGATCCACAGTGGCATTGCATGGTCTGTGCTTGGACTGTCTCCCCCTTACAGTGCTCCATCATCCTCTTCTGCCTGCCACAGGCCACCTGTCTTCTCACACTGTGATCCAGCTTAGTGCTGTCCTGCGAAAATTTTCACACCTGTGTGCTTCATGCATCTGCTTGGTGTACCAACATCTCCTGGGTGCCACCCAGCTGGACACTGACTTTGCTTTGTTGGGCAAGAGCCAGCAAATGTGTGTGTCTATGCAGAAAAGGCAGTTCTGCTTTAGGTAAGGCATTTCCAGCAGGTCGAGGGAGCCCTGGGAGGCCACACCACCCCTTCACTCAGCATCTGAAGTGCTGTGGCCTGTTCTGGGCTCTCCAGCAAAACAAAAGCATGGACATACTGGAGGGAGTCCAGCAAAGGGTCACAAACACGTCTAAGGGACTGGAGCACCTCTCCTATGGGGAGAGGCTGGGAGAGCTGAGATCAGTCTGGAGAAGAGAAAGCTCAGCAGGGATCTTACCAGCATGTATAAATGCCTGAAGGGAGAGTAAAGATGGAGCCAGGCTCTTTTCAGTAGTGCCCTGTGCCAGATCCAGAGGCAGTAGACACAAAGTAAAACACAGGATGCTCCCTCTGTACATCAGGAAACACTTTTTCACTGTGTGGTGACCAACCACCAGCACAGATTGCCCACTGGGTTTGTGTAATCTTCCTGCTTGAGGATATCCAAAAGTGAGTTCTCTGGACAGGGTCCTGGGGATCCTCTCCAGGTGGGCCTGCATGTGCAGGAGTGTGCAGCCAGCTATCTCCAGAGATCCCTCCCAACCCCAGCCGTTCTCTGAGTCTGTGATACTCTGTTTAATCATTCCACTAAGAAGAAAACTACTGATTTATGATTTAATGAAACACACAGGCACACATATTTAACATGATATCATCAAAATCTCTGTGCTTTATGCTTTTTGCTGAAATTTGCCTGTCTTACTATCTCTTTGATAATATAAGTATATAAAGCAAGATAAATTAAAGCATGAACTTAAGTTACTGTTGTTCTGCTGATGTTGTGGCCGTTAGATGAAATTAGCAGCATCCTACAGCACATTAGTGCTAATTGAAAAGCTTCTGTCTATAGAATATCACTCCAGCCTGCTTATTTCCCTGAATTCTGTCAAGTTTTAGAGTATTTGTTCTGAGATAGGGATGAACAGAACTTTTCACAGCTTACCTCCAGTTATTTGTTATTTCTGACTTCAAATTGCTTACATGTAGCTCTGACTGACTTCAGATGAGAAAGCAGGAAAATACGCCTGCATTTCTGTAGTGTTGATGATTACAAAGTTTGATTTATTATCATCAGTTTGATTTTCCACTGTACACAAATGACATGCAAAATCCAAGCAGAAGGAGCACAGGGTCTCACAAAGCATCTTTGTGTGTATGTAAACACCTGAAAGCTTTAGAGAGTCTCAGATCACACTGTAGTGGAGCTGATGCTCTGAGTAAGCAAGAGGTTGAGTATAATTGCAGGGAATGGTCAAAGATGATTGAAATGCCTTTGGAACAATGGCTGTTTTGGTAGAACTCAAAGTCAACATTTAAAATGAAAGGATATATACTAAAGAAAACATAAGGTGGTGGGATAAGCACCTTCAGATGACCTAGTAACTAATATGGAAAATTATCAAGGGAGGCCTTATGTCTATATTACGTAATTTAGCCATTTTTAAGTTTCAATACTATCCTTGAAAAATGGTCTTAATATAAGGCCTAAGCCCTTCTCAGGCTGAAAAGGTTGTCCCCAGCACTCTGGCTTTACAATATTCCTGTGCTGCTGTTGATGAATTGTTGCTCGGCTGCCATCGC
Organism: Cichladusa arquata; assembly: GCA_026413545.1. NCBI lineage: Eukaryota > Metazoa > Chordata > Aves > Passeriformes > Muscicapidae > Cichladusa > Cichladusa arquata. The sequence continues at coordinate 52,164,545 of JAOTQP010001652.1, forward strand.
AGTGGGACATTTCCAATTTGTATTTGGCTTCCTGTCATCCCATTTCTTGTAAATTGAAATTGTGATTGCTGCAGTCATTAACCTTTCAAACGAAGGGCTCTGTGGCAGTCCTAGTACAAGTGGTACTTCACAATAAATTGTACAGACTATCAAGCATGGACTCAACATGTGGCCTTTCTTTTTCTTTTGTCCATTGATAGATCTCTCCCAGTTTTAAAAATGTCCATTTAAAAAATGCCTAGATAACGCTTTTGCTGTATAAAAGATGCTCCTGTGGTAATCTTAAATGTTAGTGATCTTTTGATTTTGGCTAATTATTCTTGTAAAAATTTTTGTAGAGCTCTGTGTTGGGAAACTCCCGGGTTTTTCCAGACAACTGGAAGGATTTTCCATGAACCTTTATCTTACCTGGCTGTATGTCAGAGAAAATGTAAATTGAAGTCATAAATCTATGAAAATGCCTGTGGACACATGCTGGAGTTTTAAATAGGCAGCTCCACACTTTAAACATTTATTGAGAAAACAGCACTTCTAAGACACTTTTCTTCTCTTTTGCAAATGAGACCAAGAATGATAGTAAGAAAATAAATCTGGCAATGTTACAGCTCAAAGATCAGTTCCCTCATTACGCTAGCCATCTATGTGCATAAGTTGAAATATGCTAATTTATTCAGAGTTTTTTCTATTTCAGTTATGATTTGATGGAAGCATTGTATCATTGTATGTTGCATTTGTGAGTCTCACAGAAAGTTTAATGGAAGCTAGTTTTAGAGGTGATAAAGCTCATTTATTGATTGGCTAAAGCATTTGAGATTTGTGTTTGAACATTTTCCCATTTAATTAGAGTTCTAAAAAACAAAAGAAAAATTATAGATTTTGTGAAAGTAATTGAGATTTAGCAGAGCAGAATTGAGTTGATACACAGAATACAAATAATTTTCACTATATTTATAATTTTTCTACTCCTGCAATTTTTAGTTTAATGATGAAGATGAAAGTTGTGTATATAATGGGCATTTTGCAGGATATGCACTAACTTGTGCAAAAGCTGAAGCACCTCAATGTAATTCTGAGTACCGAAGTTAAAGTTTTCAGAATGATTTAACTTGTCTTAAATATTTGTATGCATGATATTCTAGGAACACTATATACATTTCTTTATTTCACTGCAATTGGAACCTTCTTGTTAAGAGAGAAGGTATGAGAAACATATCTCAGTGTCCTACACATGGATGGCTTTTACCTTTATGGCTATGCTATTTGCACAGCCTCTGACCTATGGCTAATAGGGATGTACAGTTCTGTATTTCACTTCCTTCAAATGTAGTTTCTAACTGTCTAGAAATTAATTAGTACAAATTGAAATCTTATACTGACAAAGGACATAGACATTGGACTATTAAAGAGATTAAAAAATGGGCATTGCAAAGAGTTAAAATACCTCTGTGATGATCCTAAACAGAGATTTTGAAACTCCATTCCGTTTTCCTTGCTTTCTTACTTAACCTTTTCCACCTGTTCTAAAGCATGACAAGGGACAATGACAACATAATCCTCTTAGTTTATATCTCTGGAACATTGTATATTATGAAACAGAGGCTTTCACGCTATAAGAAGTAATATTTTAGCTTGGATCAGTTTTCTCTGAATTGGCCATGTCATCTATCTCACAGAAACAAAAGAGGGTCTTCAGTTTGTTGTGATCACATTCAATTCTATCCTGAACCTGTATGTTTGTATTGCAATGAGTAAATGCAGATTCAAGATTAATACAGACAGAACAGAAAGGAAAAACCCCAAACTGGACATGAGAGGAAATGGCACTAATGAAGGAGTATTTTGCCCCTGACATCAGTCCTCCAAAGCTTGTTCTTGTAGGTGAAGTAGCTTAGAGCTTAAATATGCTTTTCAATCCCCCATGTGGACCCCTAGGAAAGCAAGGAAGATTTTTCATTTGACCAGCAGTCGGTGCAGTTGCTTTTCCTCAAGATTTGATGACTCTTTGTACAAGCCTTAGAGCTTCACAGCATGCAATCTTAGCAAGATCTTTCCAGATGCAGGATTTCTGACCCAACAGAAGAGTGCCTAGAAGAAAAATATAGATCAGTTAAAGGTTCCTACCTGGTTTTCTTGGCTGACATGAATCAATACTAAACCATTTGAGCTGTATCCCTCTGTGACTCTGAATATCAAAGAGGGGATGCTGTACTGGGCATCAGGGCATGAGACATTCCCATTGTGCTGAAAGCTTTTGCAGAGGTGCTAAACCCTCTGCACAAGACAGTGTTTGAACACCAGTGTTGTGGAAGTGCAGAGGTTGTACATACAAAGAAGTACCAACAACTTGTTTTTTCAGATAGACATAGTGATGACAGCTGAACAAGTTGTGCCTCATACATGTAAACCTGCTGAACTCAGAGCATAGAAATGCCAATAAAATGGAAAAAAAAGTAAATGGAAGTTCTAAGTATTACAAGAAAATCAGATAGTAGTAATTCACACTGAAAATTAACATCTCCCCATGTTAGAAAACTCCTGTGACTTGCTTGTCTTAATAAGCTACACAATAGATAACACCATAATGAAGCTCAAGCAAGTAAACCTAGAAGCTAGATACTGTGTGTGCTGTCAATAGACAGATTTCTGTAAATCTTTTTCTCTCCAGGGTTTCAGTAGACATGTATAATGCACATAGCTCAAATCTCTCACTCTTAAATTCGAGTTCTTGTTTTCGTGTTGTGCCTCAGATCAATTGTTTTCTCAACGTTAGATGGCTGAAGAATAGATTTAAAATAAGCAGCCCTTGGCACAGAAGAATTTTGTTATTATTTTGCAATAATTCATTTGCTAGGGGCTTAGAGGGACCTCTTCCATATTTCAAACAAGGCTTTGTGAAAATCTTTTAAGAAACTGAGCAATAAATAAGTCTTACATTCATCATATATTTCCTTCAAGTGTTAGTAAAGTGACTTGAAACATTTCAAAAATTTTTCAAGTAAAATAATTTAGAAGTACAGTTTGACAGACCTAGAGTATAGTTGTCAGTCGTCACAAATTTACAGATCTTATTGTATTCAGCAGAGATATTTGTTTCAATTAGTCTCACAGTTACTGGCAGAGATTGAAACCTTCTTTCTCAAAGTTAATAATGAGCTTAGTCCCTACACTTTTATTCATCTCATGGCTTGCACGGAGATATTTCATGTTGTGCTCACTAGGGTAAAAATGTCATCTGGCTTATCAAGGACTGTCTTCATAATTGTAGCTGCTTGCTCATGAATGATCTCTGAAAAAGGTAGATGCCTAATCTCTAATTAAGAAAAGTGATTTTAAGTACGCAATAGTAATAGTAGTCCAGAGCACCAAATGCCTCTTTAGCTTTACTTTTTTCTTTTTTTTTTTTTTAACAAAGTCAACATTAGATTTTGGTGGAATTTTATTGCTCTGTGTGCTTGTGAGCCGCTCCTGTTTGGAATTGGCAGCATCCTGTGCTCTGGTGTGCTCTCCCTGGGGCTCACAAGTGCCAGGCTGACACCTGAAGCCCAGTGCAGACCTTGTGCTGAACCAGCCAGATGCTCAGTGTAACTCATCTGCTGGAAGAGCTGTTTTCTACCACATGAGCTTTTATGTGCATCAGTTTGGAATATAAATGTTTATGTACTAGAATACGAGCAGCCAAATGTCGTCTTTGGCTACAGCTCTCTGCAGTTACTTTTTTGCAGCATCTGGACTAAGCACTAGAGCCTAGTATTTGAGTTATGTGCAATGGCTGGATTTTGGTTTCTGGGTAATCACTAACATTAGAGAAGTAATGCTTGGTGCAATGCAGCTCTGATGATGCTGTAATTTAAAAATTTGGAAGGAGACACCTCTTACTCTCCTTTCTCTGCCCATCCCCTTTTCTTCCTGACATGCGATGCATATTAACTGTAACTGCTATAAACTTTGTACTTTATAACACACAGCTTAACATAAAATGGTTCTGTGAGAATATTTATCAGTTGAGACAGCAGCATTCAAAAATCCCTCTAGCTGGCTTTCTTGCTACCAATTTCCTTACTTTTAAAGAATTTGATTAAAAAATGTTATAATTCTTTATTATATCTTGTACTAAGTTGTCTCTCTGTTCCCCTCCAATTCTGATGCAGCATGTGGACAAACTTATTTTCAGGTGGGGCTCCTAAGCCTGCAAAATGGGGGGAGAGGGAATAAATGCTGCTTCTGGTGAAACTTCTTGATGGTGCACTTCAACCACATGGGTCCTATGGACTTGATAGATAAATCTTATTTGTGCTGGACTCAGGGATCTGCCATGGATCCCAGGAATTTCCAAATTATTTTGGATCTTTATATTTTTTTCTACGTTAAATTTCTGATCGATGTGAACAAAATTAGCAACATATAGGTTTTGTCGGAAATAAGTGAAACAGATGAAAGTCCTTTATTTCAACAGAATTAATTTCTGTTTACAAATGTCTTTAGATCAACATCTGTGCTAAAAATAAACACTGGTAAGTCTTCAAATAAAACAGCAAATCACAAATGACAAAGCCTCAAGGTCAAGTCTTTCAGTGTCAGGGAAGTTTATTACAAGTTTTGGGTCAACCTGCATTTACCTTTGAGTGAAAGTGTCCCACAGAGCCTGCATTCTTTAGATCAGCTGGACATTTGCACAGTTGCCCTTAATTATGTGAATTATTCTCATATTAGCTTTCAAGTAATGGAATTTATTCAACCCAATGAATTCCATTGTGAAATATTCTTAAAAGACCTTAGATATGGTGAGTGTCAGAGAAGAAATAGGAGCCAATAACTTAGAAGACAGCAGGATTCAGTAAACACAGCATGAAACTAGAAGTCTAAAGACTCCAACCTTTTGGCTCTCTTGCTGGCTTATTAACTGCCACACACCTTTAAAAGCCTTAGCTATCACACTAAAAAGCCTTCTGGGTTGCCTGAGAGCATTATACCAGCACTTGAGGGCCTGCGTGGGCTCCACATTGACAGCTGCCTAATTTAATGTCTCTGGTCTGACAGCCAAAACCTTTCAGAGGGTCCCTGGCTATCTGAGATTGCTGCTCAGCCATTGATCAAAGCATCCTCAAACACATCTTGGGAACAAGGTGGGGGGTACCAGTGGGGGGGCTGCTGGCTGTGGGAAACTGAACTTTCCCAGGAGCTGGAGATTGGCAAAGTTCATCCCTAGAGGAGAGAAAAATGAACACTGAAATTCCTTGGTGTTGAGTTAAATGTGTGGGCAGTGTATTTGAGGGAGATACTTTACCCCTCAATGGCCAAGCTCCATATCTGTCAAGCAGAAATCACAGTAAACTCATGCCTGAAAAAACACTGGTCTAGGAAGCACTTTATGTGCAGTTTATGTATTTCTAATCATTATTTATTCCATTTATGCATCTCTGACACTGTGATCAGCTTCACAGTGTCCTCACAAAAAAAGTGCCAAGAACAACTTTTAAAAGTGAACTCTCAGGGACTGAATATAGCAGTATTTGTATCTGACATACTATCTACAAGCAGTTACAAATATCAGAACAACAACATAATTGCGATTTTTCTTGAGATTTAAAGTGTCAGCATTAAGCACTGTATTTAGATGCACAGGCTACCAAGTCAATAGTCTACTGAAAAATCAGCACAGTACTACCCCTGTAATGGAGCATAAATTATAACAGCCTTGATTTCTTATTCTGTTCTCAAAATCTGTGGTTATGGAACAAAGACAAACTTAACGTGCCATAAACTTAGCAGACTGGGCAAGAAGTTTTTATGTCCAGCAGTTTCAGCCTCAGGATATCTCCATAAGGAATGATACAACTATGAGAAATGAAATCTGTTTTTTAGGCCTGAACTGATTGATAGATGAAATTTTTTTTAGATGTATCTGATTCTCTATCTGTCTCTTTTTTATTCTTCTTGTTACCTATTTTAACTGGGAAATGTCTTCTGCTTTTTTATTTCTGTGTGCTGTTCATGTTTTCATGAAAATATGCCAGCAAATATCAGTCACCATTTATATAGGTTTATTTAAGTATAAAATCCCAATGATTTGACTTATGATTCAAATTTTAGATGTGCTGCCAAAAGCAATGTATCGGGTATCCACATATGAGGAAAGGAAAGCTCCAGAACAGTCTAAAGGATGGATATTCATATAGTTCATTTAGATTTTTTTCCTGTGCTAAAAGAATTATCAGTCCATATGCCTTGCTAAACCTCAAATTCCATTCTGATGCTTTTCTCATGTGTCTGAATTATAGGAATAATATCTCCTTTATAAGCAGTAATGGTACATCCTCCCTTGTCTTATGGAACTGTTCATCCCTCCTTCTCTAAGGGATTTAGATGTAAAGCCACAAAGCCACCCTGGTCCTTCCAGGATCTCCATGAGCAATAGAGCTCTTGTGGTCAAGTGTCTTCTCCTTACCATGGATCTGCACTCTGGGAGACCTTTGGGCAGAATAAAAGTGTCAGTGTATTGTGCTGGAGGACTGGGCGAGCACAGAAGGGACAGTGAGGTTTTGGTACATGGGGAGGGGACCCTGTCTCAGTCACTGAGTGCCAGAGCTCCTCCAGGGTGAGGCACATTGCCCTCACTGTGTGGATGGGGAAGAGGCTCTCCTTCCCACAGACCACATCTCTCCCACCCACAGCAGCCCCATACACATCATTGCCTCAGTTGTGTCTGATTTTCCCCACTGTACTTGGTGATTCAGCTCCAACTTATGCTAATGTCAGGCTCAGTTTTATAAATATTTATGCAGGTAAGCACATTTGTTCTACTGTTTGCACTGCTGGGGCCCTTCTCCTGAGACAAAATGTTGTTAGTAGTGGAGAAAGCAAAAAACCTTTGTTAAAGGGTAAATGTATTACCATATAAAATATAAATAATGAGCACAGTGTTTGATTTTCAGTGTCTAAACCAGTCCCCATTGAATTTTATGTTCTTTGCCATTTCTGCAAGCTGTGAGGAGGCTGAAATTCCTTGTCTTTTCATTGTATTTAGCACTAACCAAATATTGACATGTCTGCCTTTACCATTGCACATCTTTGAAAGAAACAAAGAACAACCCCTCTGAAAAATACTGGGATAGCATGACTTAGGAGACACTTTCAGCCTGACTGTCTTTCATTCAGTCATATGTCTCAGGAATGCAAAACTCAGTGTTCTTCATTATTAAAACTAAAATTTGATTTGATGTCAGTACTTAGTATCAAGATCCAGTTGACTGACAAGAATTTAAGACAGAATTTAGAATATTTTTTCACCCCTGACATGCTGCTTCTGCTTCCTAAATACCTTGAGCTAAATTCAGGCTTTTCCATTTTCAGATATGTCCATGTAAAGATGGCTCAAGTCCACTAACATTTAGCAGAAGGTTGTTAGTACAGTTTCTTCCTCAGTGAATCTTCCACTCTTCAAGGATACAAGGAGCATCTAGGATAAACAAAAGCACCCTCATGTAAGAAAAACAAAATAAATGCTTCCATGGTTTTAAAAAAGGGAATTGACCTACCTTAAAATATTGCTTTTAGAGACTGGTAATGTCCTGCATTCTGTCCTGCAAGAGAATCACTGGAGTGGGTCTAACAGAGAACACCCAAGGGACCAGCACTTGCTAATATGGAGCTATTCCTTCTCCTCTCACCTAGGATTTCAGCTAGGTGATTTTAAAGGGCTTGATTAAAAGAACTCACGTGGAAATCTGTGAAAGGCAAGTCCCCGAAGCAGTGCTCGTCTAAGTACAGCTTTTCCCAAGAGGGTGAGCACCTTATGGTTGCCAAAGTGTTTACAACAGGCTGCATTGTTGAAGTATGGGTTCTGCTGTTTAGTTTAATTATATTTCCTGCTTATTTGTCAAGTGAGGATTGTAAAATGCCATCCTGCAGTGACAAGTAAGGGCAGAAATACTAAGCACCATTCAGATGCCAGGGACTCATCCATGAAATTTGGGGTATCAAGCTTTTGGGTGAGCTATTAAGTACAAATCTTTAGCTGTGTTATTTACTGTTGTTTTACTGCCAGTGCTAGTAATAAGAAACTAAAAAATTCACTAGTTAGTGGGCATTGCTAAACAAAGAATGGCTCTGATTAAAAGCATTTGCTGGCACCTCGCCTGCTGAGTTGTGGAAGCAGCCAAAGTGTTGATTGTTATTTACTGTGTGAAGCCACACATGCTGGATGTCAGCCAGCTCCTTTATTTCTGCTTGTTTTTCTCTGAAAGTGCCACAGCAAGTAGGAGGTGGAAAGAAGCTTTTGTTCATTACAGTATCCTCCAGTGGGAGGCTTAAAATGTGGTACATCTTTGCTTTGCCGTAGGGAAACATTATTGTATCTCTTCTACAGGTGGCTAAGTAGAAGCAAGTTTTGTGTTTTACTGGATGAGACAAAATTTGAAAAGTGTTTTTACATGTATTTCACCAATGAATGTCAATGGAGATGCTGTCAAATCAAAACTGCCACAACATTCCTAGAAATGTAGACTGTTGCCACTGAACTATAAAATGAGTTTACAGCTCCTGTGACAGAAATGAAAATGCAACAACCTGAGGTGTTCCCCCTGTGAGTCTTTAGCTGAAGTAATCCTACTGTACTTTAAGTCACAGAGGAAAGATCGAAAGGAAAGTTGTCCCTTTAGACCCAGTATTTAGTGTGCTCTGTTTGGGTCTGCCTTCTTTCTTTTGAGTCTTATTAAAACAGTGTAAGCTTTCCACTGGTAACCAAATAGGCAAATTCACTGGAAGATTTAAGAGTAGTGACAAAAGACTTTCTGAGGTAACTGTCCCTAACCATCCCTAGCCATTTCCTAAACATTACTCTATATGCCTTTCATCCCATACAGTTTCTATAAACACTGGAGAAAATATTTCTTTCCCACCATCACTATTAGTTCTCTAGGCTCACAACTATATTCAAGGATGCAAGACTAGAGTATGTCCTTTTGTGCTCTGATCTGTAAGGATTGATTCTGCAATAAATTAACACAATAGCAAACTGTCTTAGGGAGATATTTAAGCCCTCTTGAAGTAAATAAATCTGATCCAAGATATAATTTTGGTTACACATATTTCATCATTCATCACTTTTTTTGGTTACAACATCTTTCTATATGATGGCATGGAAGTTATTTCTAAAAATGCAAACCAAATTTTTTTTTAATAGAGAAGAGGTGCTGTGAAAGTGATTTTTATAGCCTACTCCTGAAAAAACTAGCATTAGAAACCAAATTAAAAAAAAAAAAAAAAAAGAAAACCAAGAACTAATTCAATTTCAATAGACAGGAGGTTAAATTAATAGCTGTCCCTTTCCTGATAACACAAAATATAGAAGTTAAAATTGAAGTTAAAAAACACCAGTAGTTTTCAATATAATTGAATTGAACATAGGTTATTTGTTAGAGAAAATTAATGAAAATCCATCGAACTAGACATAGATCATTATAAATATATTCATATGTATAGCATATATTGTTATACATAGTGGGGACAATATTCCACAGACGAAAAGCATATTAATTTTGACCTTAAATTTTTCATAAAAACTAATTTCCTGTAGAGTAATAAATAAAAATTAAAAGCCCCCACACCACCTTTTATTTTGAGCTTTTACAATTTCTACTCTCCAAGTATGTGCATGTATCTTACACATGTTAATATACTGGGTCTGAACTCTCCTAGGAAGTAGGAAAGGCTTTGAGCCTGTTTGGTGGCCAGTCCTCTTGACTGGGCACCTCATGCACATCTGTTCAGAATTTTCCTTTACCCATCTCTTCCATGGCAGTCTCTGCTCTTCTTGTCTCTGCACGTTTCTTGGTAATGAGCAGCAGCTCCTTCCACAGCCTGTCAGAAGAAAGGCAGGTAAGGTCTGGACTTGTTCCATTATAGCCCAGGCCTGGGCAGACCCCAAAATGATAGGTGTAAAGATAGAATAAAACAAATTGTCATCCTTTGTGAGTAGTTTGAGACACTGTCCTGCCAATCATCCTCCCACTGCTTTGACAAACTGGTTTTTACAGGAGGCAAACAGCAAAGCTCAAGGAGAACACAGTGAATAATATAATTGCCTGATCAAAAGAGCCAAAGCAGAATCTCTTCTGTAGTCACTGGAATTATCTCATACATGCACTGGTTTCCTAAAAACTTCCTCAGAGCTCCCATTTGATGTGCTGACATGTTGAACGATAAATCTATACAAAGGAAACAAAATGTTTCTGTCTTTCAGGTAGTTTCAAAAAGAGGTGTTTAAATACAGGAGCCCAAATTCTGACAATGCAGCAGTTCAGAAGGCACCAGTTCAAAGAAGCTGATCAGAGAAATTACTGTCTGGAATAGGATACAAAGACATGGGAGTTTTCCTTTTTGTTCATAGTTGAAGCAACCCCTTGAAATTTTACCAACGCCAAATGGACAATACTTTGTTTGTATTTTCACCCCTGTGAATTTGTTGCTCTCTTGAGGACATCTGTGGCATGAAAACAGCGGCTCTCTTTTCCCTGCATTATCTTCTGTCATTTATTCGCCTAGAAGTATTTTGAGAAAAGGAAAAGAAAAAAGAAAAGGAACACAACTATGGTTGTCTGTGATCTCTTAAAATCTGTACTGATGAGAAAAAGACTTTTGAACTGTCTGACTATTCCCAGGTTATTTTTTCTAGTCTTAATTTCTAGTGCTTTGTTCAGCCACATTTCAAATATTTCAAGAGAGAGGTTTTTCTCTGAATTAGTTTTCTGAGGCTTCTTCACAGGCTAGTGCATGGCATCTCTTTTAAGCATATCTTTTGAGATATTTTTTATACTACACTTGTTTTTTCTTTAATGACTTCAAAACCTTCTCTCCCCCAGACACCTAATTTTGTTTGCATCAACTACTTTGAAGTCCTGCTAGAGTAAGTTCGCTTTTATTAGCTGCTGCAGGATTTTTACCCTGCTCTTGGTGTTACTTCTATGTTGGCCAGTAGTGTGATCAGAACTCCAGAAGTGCCACCCAGCCCCTTTTCACAAAGATAATTTCTGATATGTGTTCTGTGTTTTTTTATGAAATAAACCAGTATCAAAAGAGAACCCTGTATTCTAAGAATACAGGGCAGAAGAATAATTACACTCACTCTCAATTCAAAATAAATAGATGATGAAATCTATTCCTTATGAATATAGCATGAACAAGTTTATTTATATTTACTACAGGGAAATTAGTTACAAAATTACAAATGTATTTGGTTTTAATTTGCAATAAATTACACATTTATTTATTCTTGGCATGCAGCTATAAGGTAGGTCAAAATTTCAGTTTAGCCCTGTTGGTACTTGGTAAATACCTCTTTAATTCTAAAAGTATTCTCAAGTAAAATGGCTACAATACTGATGAATGAATGTATTGAATTATAGAAATTTATTAAATAAAATAATGAAATAATTTCATTTATTAGAGGAAGTACCTGGTCAGATTCAATGGCATGAAAGAGAAGGAGGCTGCAGGTGTATCCCTAGAAGACACATGCACATAGTACATGCAAAAAGAGAAGATATTATCAGTCACTGATAATTAAATAAATGGACATGAACATGTACCTAAAATGAAGCAGCATGAAAACTGAAACAGCAGATGAAGCATGGGATGGGAAACCTGTCATGCAAAAATCTATAACTAAAAGATATTCAAAGTTGCCAAAACTCCAGCTTTATCCATCATTCAAAATCGTTTGTTAGGCAGACAAAAGTCTGAGCTTTGAGTTTTTTTCTCCTTCATTCTCTTTTCTACATTTCACTATTTCTTCATTTTTGTGTCTTCGTGGTTTGCTTCTTGTCTGAAAAGGATGTTGATTAGGAAGTAAAGAAGAATCACCTACTGCAATTTTTTTAAGAATACTGAAGGAGAGATGTCTTAGACAGTATGAGGCTTGTAAATAATTTACAGGGTTTGGAGTGGTTCATAAGAACATGTGCTGGAGGTGTAATTTCCCAGCAGCAAAATTGCAAGCAAGAGAGATCATCAAAAGGCAGAATCATATTTATTATTCTCTGTTTGTCAGTTTGTATTATTTTCTCTTTAAAAGAGAGAGAACTGGACTCAGTTCAAGTTGAACATTCCCTCCTTTTTACTCTCCAGAAGGAAAATCTAATACATTAATGTAATTTTAAAAGATTGTCAAACAGAAATTTGCTGTAACAAAATTAATTATATACAGATCAAGGAAAGAATATAGGAAATTGTTTGAATAAGCCTCAAATTTTTCTTTCGAACTGTTTAATTATTTTCCTCTCTTTTATAAGAGTTTAATGAAAGGTTAGATCAATTTTTTTAATTATAGTTGGTACAGTGGAAAAAGTCAGCAATAGCTTGACATAAAACCTTGGTGTGTACTTAACAATTACAATATTTAATCTCTTTCCCTGAACTGCACAAATCTCCTGATAAACACAATAAAGCCAGATTTATGACTCAAGAAAAGTACAGCCATGGAGGTAATTCATGTTGGCCACATATATTTTTAGAATGAAATTATTCAAGATCAGAAGTGTTTGCTGTCATGTAGAGTCTCAGAGGGAAGATGTGTGCTAAAGGAAGAAATGTCTGAGCTGGTATTTCTGGTAAATGTAATTGGCCAGCATCTCAGCTTTTTAATGAATGTCCTTAAGACACCATTTCTACATACTTTCAAGGATGGAAAAGGTGAAGTGTGACTGGCAATGCTGTGGCAAAGAACAGAGGAAACTACAGAGGGACAAGCTAGAGAAACTCAAAATGTCATTCCTGGCTCTGCTAATATATAATTCTCTGAAAGTAGGTTGCCTTTTCAAGCAATGATTCTTTCAAACAGTTTGGTGAAACCAGTGTTTATTAAGTGACAGAAAAAAAGGAGTGCCTTTAAAGGAAGTATGCAGGTCGTATTTCTCTAGTAGCAAAAGTTGCCAGCTTATTTTAAACAAACAAGTAACAAATTGTATAGATTTTTGCAGAGTATCCTTAATTGTCCTCTAACATTACAACACTTAAATGCAATCAGGAAATGGGACTCTCAGTCTTTAGGGCTTCAGACTAAGGACTGACGGAGTTGGAGTTGTTGGCATTTATTGTAAAAAAGGGGAGAGCATTCTTTGCAAAATAAATATAGTTTGAATGTTTTTGTCAGTCAAGGGAAAGGGAAAAAAATTGTTTTACGTGTTAATAAGCCATATGGTGAACTTAAATGTACATTTTGTCATTCATTATTTATTAAACTTCTCAGTTTTCTCTTTAATTCCTTCAAAATGTACCTAGCTCTTTTTTTTTTGTCTGAAAAAGAATTACCTGAAGAACAAAAAAAAGCTACTGCTTCTTTGTCTAAGTTTCAAAATGCTGCATTGTGTTTTCACACTCACACTCATCTCAGGGTAAAGGCTGTTTATTCTTCCTCCTGCAGGTCTGGGAATGACATAGATCATACACTATTATATGCTTGGAAGAGGAGGTTGTAAAATACTTTTGTTGCATTTTCTACATTGAATAACTATAATATTATTTCAATGAGTATCTGAAGGATTCCCTGATGTTTTCTTTATTGTGCTTTGAATCCAATACTGCTCTTTTGCATGCTCTTATGCAACTCCAGAAGGCTTCCCAAAGACAAGCAGCATAGTAGAATTATAGGATCATAGAATCATCGAGGTTGAAAAAGATGTCTGAGGTCATCAAGTGCACAATTAACCCAGCACTGCCAAATCCTCAACTAAGCCATGTCCCCAGGTGCCACACCTACATGCTTTTAAATATCTTCAGGGGTGGTGACTCAACCACTTCCCCCTGCAGCCTGTTCCAATGCCTGATAACCCTTTCAGTGAAGAAATTTTCCCTAATATCCAATCTGAGCCTTCCCTGGGGCAACTTGAGGCCATTTCCTCTTGTCCTATAGCTTGTTACTTGTAAACCTGCTAGAAACCATAGAGGCAGTGGCCTATCTGACTGCAGTCTTTCTGGAAAGCTGGTAAGAGAGAGAGATGTTTTAGAATGTCCTCATACCCAAAGACATGACAGACAGAGAGATGCCTCCTCAATTATGGATTGCTGCTTACCTAATGAAGGGTACAGGTTCATTTCACTGTTCCTCCCATTCCCCAAAGGCTTTGGTTCCAAAGGCAGTGTGGCCCAGCAGTCAGTATTTATTTCATCTTACAGAGACCTGAGCTCTGACTCTGCCTGCATCAGTGACAGCCTCTGTGCCCAGGGACAAATAATTTTGTATGTGTATCTCTGACACAGCTGTTTGTTTCTAGTTTTTGAGCAAACAGAATTCTTTCTTGCTATATGTTTACATATGCTTAGTTATGATGAAAAGCTGATTTAGTTCAGATAAATAACATAAAATCATAATAACCCTAAGACCTAAAGATCTGACATTCATTTCTCAGATGGTGCTTTTGTCTCTCAATTAGAGATTACACTATTTGTTTCTTAGCAGAAGGTACCAGAACTATGACTATCTCAGTGGTCCTTATTTGATCTAATTGGAATACTATTTGTTCTCACAGGAAAAGTTGTTATTACACTGGTAAAAGATGTTACACTACTCTTGATCTCCATTTCAAGGTATTAACTTTCCTGCATTTAGGACTAGGAGCAAATATGTTTGAGTCCTCAGTCCAATAGTATGATAATAGTAAAAACTAAATGTATGAACGTTAAAACTTAACTTGCATTTTCTTTCTTTCCTTTATTTCTAAAAGTCCTTTTCTTTTAAAGACCATACCTGGCTTTTTACCCCCCTTTTGTGTTAAAGAAGGAATTAAGGCAAAAAAGGAATTAAGTACATTGCCCAAAGTCTTCTGCTCAGTCTGGCAAAATCAGGATAGAAATCAGCTCTCCTGAATATCCAGGTCTTGGATATTTATGCTTGACTTAGTAAACAATAACAGTATTCCTTCTGCTTCTCCTACCTCTTTGCAATAGTCATTTTTATAAAGTCATTGGTTTAACCATCTTTATTCTTCTCCTTCACTTCCTTTCATTTTCTTTGTAGTCACTATTCAGAAGTTTCTTACTTATTCTGTGTTACATATTTCAGTTTATGAAAAAGATGTAAAGACACAAAAGGATCTGCAAGGTTTGAATAAGATCTTCAGTGGCAGGGTCCTTTGAATTCATTGAATAGAACTCTTCCAGTAGAACACGATTGCATGTTCTATCAGTAATACCCAAGTGTTTACATTCCTGCTTGATTTCCACACCATGCAGATGCTGATTGCAGCTGAGGCAGCGAGACCACTCAGGACCCACAGAGACACAACAGCTCCACTCACTGTGGCACAGCGGCTGCTGCTCACATGTGTCACTCAGGTCTCAAATGAAGCTGAGATCCATGGCACAGAAGGAATTTTTTTCTCATGGGAATTCTTTAGGAAGATGCATCAGTGTGATAATGTGCATTGATACTTGGTTGAAAGTGCAAAGTCACACATTTTGAACTGTCAGTGACACACATGTTGTGGATGGTCTCATGAACGCCTGAGCTGAGTGGACCAGATTGGATGATTTTCATTTCTTGTCATTTACTTTTTTCCAGGAATGTCCCAGTGGTGTTGTCAATGAAGAAACCTTCAAAGAGATTTACTCTCAGTTCTTTCCACAGGGAGGTAAGTACTTAGCAGATATAATTAGTACTGCAGTATGTCTGTTAGTTCCTGAGTCTGACAAAAGAGCCTCTTGTTCAAATTAACAAGATTGTTGCCTCAAGCTCTGTCTGAACTCACAAGGTACCTCCTTGATAGTTGGACACATTTTTAAGTTTATATTTCTGAATGAAATGCAATGATAGCTACATAAAGTCAGCCTTCTGTTATGAAGTTACTACCTATGCTTGGGTACCATCAAGTTTCTCTGAATAGGTTATTTTTCTTTAAGCTTTCTAAAAATTCTTGCACATTCCCTTTTATTAAAAAAAACCCCTTTCACAGTTGGAGGAACTGTAGAAGGCACTGCAGGTACCCTCTCATATCAATAGCAGAACCCTCCTTTAATTCTATGGGGTTTCTCTTCTTAAATGCTAACCTTGATTTCAATTAATTGATTTCCAGGAGTTTTGTTATTTTTTATTTCCATTACCTTTTAGTGCAATGAAGGTAAAACAAAAACATGTAAGAGGTTTTTTTTTTCCTTGAACCTCAGATTTCTTTCAACTTGATTTTTTTTCCTCTCTTTTCTTTCCCTTGCATTTGCTTTTCAGTTACTCCTCTTCATATTCTGTTACAACCCTTCAATTCCACCTCTTCAGCTTCTTGCAGAGCTCTTGAGATTTGTGTATTTCTCTGGGACTGTTCAGAATTCCTTCTTTTCATTTTTAATTTAAAAACCCATATTAATTGGTAGGAACAAAATATCTCCCCATTAGTTTTATTTTGAATAAAGACCTAGAAGGTAAAGAGCAGCATTCAGAGCAGATTACCATCTCTGAAATTATTAAGAAGTAGGCACACTCAATAGAAATGAACAAAAGGCTGGAAGGGTTGAGCTGCCTACTGATTGTTTCTCTTTTAGACCAAGCTTACAATTACAGTTTGAAATATTATATTTTGTAGTTACCCTTGGGTAGTGAAAATAATTATCTCTATGTCATTTACTAAACCTTTTCTGCACTTAATAAAAAAAAATCTATCATATTTCCTATTGTTACACCCAGAATTTTTCATGGGCAAAGAGAAAGCACACCTGTTCCAAAAGTAAAGTCAAAAGATATTGTGAGAGTAAATGTAATCTTAAAAGACTAATGTTTATTAGTCCAGATCTAGTTGTTACAGAGAAGAAAAGTTATTAATTTACTTAAAATGGATATATATGGAATATCTAATTTCTACCCCTATTCCTGGTGTTAATGGTGATCCTTCTGCTCCTCCTTTGGCATTTAGGGCAGTGGCATCTTTTGGAGGAGTAGGTGAGAACTGCAGTGGAATGTCTAGTTAAGAAGCCAGACTGAGTTCTTAAATCTTTGAATGTCCTGTCGAATTAATGTATCCAGCTGAGGCCTTTAAATTTCAGTTGTGCTTAAAATAATGATTTTGATGTATGATGCATGTCCCAGTATTAAAGAGAAAAAAGAATCTTGAAAGTTTTCCCTGAATTAAAACACATAGATCTGTCTCCAATTGTCTGTGTGATGAAAAACCAGATACAACACGATGTATCATTATGACAATTCATATCTGAACAAACAAAAGTATGTCTGTAAGATTTTAAGCTTCAGGGCAACTTAAGAAATTCTTCAATGTCATCCAGCAAGTCACTTCCTCAAGCAACTTCCAAGACTGTCCAGGACAAGGTACAGGAGGATTACAAATAGGACAAGGTGCCACAAGAGTAACAAAGGAAAGGAAATGACACTGGATTGCAGCAAAAGCAATGTATTTTAAAAGGCAAAAGTAGCTTTGTAAAAAGCTTTCCATGCCAGAAAGGACACTCCAGTAACCTCTTTTTAGATTCACTGCCATACAGGTGAGTGAATATACACCCTGCATTTGTGCAGTGGATCACCTGAAATGAAAGTTGGGATTTCACTTCAGCCAAGCAGGTCATGGATAAGAATCCACACACTGAATAATTATTACACTCCTTCATCACTTCTGAACAGAATAGATCATGCTTGTAGTTTGATAAGTCATCCTCTCCCCTGTGTCATGATTACCATGTTTTGCCTCTGACATTTAAAACTCTTTGATGATGTTTTTCAAGGGAATTCTGATTTAAGAGCTGTTCCTATCTCAACCTATTAAAACAGCAAATTAACCTGCTAGTTATGATATCAGATCCTTGGAAAGAAATTGTATTTAATTTTAAAAGTTAAGATTTTGTCTAAAATTAATAATGTTCAAGATTTAGGGGGGAAAGGGGTAAATCAGACTAAGTAGCTCTAATTAAAAGACTAGTGTGCCTCATCCTGCTGTGGTTTTGAAGGCAAAATTTCAGAACAGAGTTGCTTGAGCAAATGACTCTGAAAAAGGCTTTTGATTTATTTTTTTTCAGAGATGTTACTAGAAAAATATTTTTCAGCTAGGGATGTTTTTTTCATATACCATCATACAAAAAATAGTAGTAAATTGTATCATGTATGGGCAACAAAATTAAAATACCTTTGTGCTTTGTGTATATCTACAGAAAATAACCAGGAATATTTCAGATGTTTTTAAGAAATGGGTGCCAAGAGGATAGGAAGGTATTTAAAATTCCTTTTACAGTAATTATACCTTTAGAACATATTTTTTTCCCTGAAGATGATTTGCATAGTATATTCTGTTGCACAACAGAAGTCTCAGTAGATTATAGAAAATATGACTATTAAAATGCTAAATATAAACTGTAGTCAAAAAATTTGCATTTTTCAGCTAAAGTGTGAATGTACCTGCCAAGCTGTGCTTAAGCAATTACAGTGGTTACTGGATACATGGAAGAATGAATGACTCTCTCAAATAGTGCTTGTGGGGATTTAATTCTCTGAAAATGTGTTAACAGACAGGTTTTGAGGATTGCAGTTTTTTCTTGTTATGATTATTTCACGTCATACAAAATAAACATATTGCAGTAAGACTAGAAAATTTTCTTACAAATATCAAGTCTGAATCTGTGAAGCAAAAAGCTTTGAGTTTTGGTATATTCAGTTCCTTGGAGTCAAGGTGGCATTTCAGCTGAGTGTCCCAAGACTATTGCTCAGTTTAATACAAAACACTATTTTGGGCTGTGAAAAATAAAGGTTTGCAGGATTGATATAAAAAGTAGAATGGTTTAGTGCCAAGAAATCAGAAAATGGCATTTCAGCATTGATCAGGCTTTTCCATGAGAGGGAGAAGTTTGCTCTGCAAAGCAGACTCTGATTTCATAACACTTTGCCCTTTATTAATAATTTGTGAGGTTAATGTTAATTAGCCAAAAATTAATGTAAACATATGAAGCAGAAAGGGAAAAGTGAGTATTAAAAGTAAACAAACCCTCCTCCTTCTTTAATTTGCATGATTTGGAGGGAGGAAAAAACACTGAGCACAGCTGACTTGCCTTAACCCCAGCAGCTTTTGCCTCACATCCACAGGGCAGTCTCTGGATAAGTGCTCTCCTCACAATATGTCACTGCTGGAGCAGGTTGTGCCTTTCAGAAGGCATTCAGTGGAAATAGAAAGATGGATCTTTACAAAAGTTACAGTCTTGACAGATTAATATTCATGCCATCTCGTGTTTCTGAAATGAGACAATATGCACTGGGGAGGAGGTTTGGAAATTATGCAAATAGTGAAGGGATCATTTGTTTAAGGTCATCTTTCAGAGTCTTACTGACCATTTAGTGAGTCAGCCAATTTTTCCAAGCCCTAATGCCATGATCATGGGAATTCAGCAGGAAGCCAGCTTTAAGAATCTGCTACTCAGGAGAGGATTTCCTCTCACCTGTGGGTGAGCATAGGACCCACGAGCAGCAGCAGCAGCTTTCTGACAAGGTCAGCTTCAAGCTGGGAAGCAGGTCTGTGTCCAGAGCAAAACCAGTACACACAATGCAGTGAGGGCAGTGCCTGCTTCCCTTATTTAGTGGGAAAAAATGAGCACATTCTTAATTGTAAGCACGTGAGGTAGATCCCTGTCACCACCAGTGTTCCTGTTAAAACAGGTTGTTTCAGAGCACAATAATATGTCACCTTTGCTATTTGCTCGGGTATCAGTGATTAGCAAACACAAGAATAAAAATGAATAGAGATATTCTAGAACATAATTTTTCATTTTTGGTTTCTAACAGTGTTGCCATCCACATACTTGCATTTAAAACTTATCCTTCCTCTCCTGCCAAAAAGGAAATTTAAATTTCATTGAAAAGATAGTCTTGCTATGACATTTTGGTATCAAAATATATCTTGGTATCAAATAGTTTTAATAGAACTAAATTAAATTTTATTCAGTAAGATGTGCTTACTGTGATTTTTCTTTTCTGCTTTAAATTTTAGATTCCACAACATATGCACATTTTCTGTTTAATGCATTTGACACTGATCACAATGGATCTGTAAGTTTTGAGGTAAGTGATGCCATTGCTTATTTCTATAAAATGGAATACTTTGCCAGTCCTTGTAATGAAGTCCAGTTTGGTGGCTGGCTCACATTAGGGAAAATTTGGCTTATGTGAGTCAAGTTTCAAGTTTTTCCAATGTAGTAGCAAAAGACATTACTTTACAATTGTATATTCCATAATGGTAACTCAGACTGTGCTACTACGCATGTTTTTTAAATCTGTCCATTTAAAAGGTAACCTAATTTATACACAAGTTACCTAAAATAGTTCTTCCTCTCTGCCTTTGCAAGATGAGGTCTCTGAACTACAACTAATGATATGTAGATGACTCAGCCAAAATAGGATTTTTCATACTTAGTTTCCAGAAAGTTCTAGAAAAAGGCTTTAACGCAAATGTTTCTAAAAGCACAAGAGCTGGAATTTCGTTCTTCCTCTATTTAGCTGCCCAATCTTTTTTCCCAGTTCTGCCTTTCCTTGGTAAGGCTGGTGTCATCCACACAATATAATATGGAAAAAAGGGACCTTACTGCAGTACTGTAGATGAGAACAGGATGTACAAAATACTGCAAAGGAGATCATATTTTAAGTTAGAGAATTTTTTTAAGTCAGTTCATTTGCAAAAGGATATGTTTGTTTTTTCATTTTTTTTTTGCTTTTGATTATAATGAACTATTTCCTTAAAAATTCTGATTGGATTGTGAGAAATACACTCACTTTAAATTTATTGAAATGTTCTGTACATGTTTTTATGATTAATTTTAGTAAATGATGTTGTGAGGTAATACTGATTTTTTTCACAAATATAATTAATTGATGGAATAGGAAGAAGACTTACTAATCAGGTGCACTGTGATCAGAAATCTATACCCTAAACTAAGACTATAATCAGATAATTTTTTCATCATTATTTGCATTTATTTTAAAAAACCCATGAGCCCTATCTACCTTTTTCCAAGCAGACGAAGTCAGTGGAATCTATGTGAAACTAGGAGCAGCAATGGAGGATTAATTTATGTCTTCTGTACATAGGCTAAATATACAAGGATTCTTCTGGTCAAATCACAGGATCATAGAATGGTTTGGGTTGGAAAGATCTTAAAGATCACCCAGTTCCAAACCCCTTGCCATGGACAGGGACACCTCCCAGTTGACCAAGTTGCTTCCTCCAACCTGGCCTTGAGCACAACCTGTGCCAGTGCCTCACCACCCTCCCAGTAAAGAATTTCTTTTGTAAATCTAACCTAAACTTCACCTCTTTCAGTTACAGCAACAGCAGGCGCATTGAGAAAAGTTCTTTTTAGGATGAGTAATTGAAAAGTATTTCTGCAGTTATCATTAAAAAGAGTGGGAACAAAAAAAGCTTCTGTACCTTTTCTGGTCAATATGTTGACATTTGTATTTCAGACAGAAAGTCTTAAGAAATACACTAGATTTGGAGTGCTTTGATTATCTCAGAGTGCAGGTTTATGCATGAAGAAAGGGCTTTGGAGTAAAATAAATCAGGAAAATAAAAGCAGAGGTGCTGAACTTTTGTTCAATATCAAAGCAGACATGAGAGATTCAGACTCAAATTTGTACTGATTTTGAATCCAGCATAACTCTACTCCTATCAAAAGACTCTTGCTTCTGTATCCTTGTAACAACATTATACTTACAAACTGTATGATAGCCATTCTAAAAGTATCCTCCTGAAGTTAAAAATGTATGAGGTTTTTTTTAATCACATGAAAATAGCTGCAAAATGTGAAAGAAGATATTGTGAAATGTGCAAAATACAATGATCCCATTTTTGTCCTACTCCTTCTAATCCTAGGTGCAGCTGTCCCATTTTCTTTCTATTCCAATCTTTATTCCAGTTTTCTAATTTCCATTAGAAAAATAACAAAAGTAAACAGCTCAAAAGGTAGAGAGGGAGTAATTTGAAAGTTTGGAGAAAAAATAATCATTCTTTCTAAAGTGCTTTCTATATCAAAGTGTAGGAGTAAATACAATTTAATATAATTCCCTGTGATGAAAACACTCTGGCTGTCTTCTGTAAAAAAACATTATCAAAATCTGAAATGGTAGCAAAATTCTTTTGTTGATAAGAATGACTTTGTGTGTGTGTGTGTGTGTGTGTTGCACTCTCAATTTCCCATGAAGGAGTGGTAGCTGGAGTTACATTTAAAAAGAGAGAATTTGCTTTAGTTTTTTGCTCTTTTTTCCTCAAAATTTCAACCATCAACAATGAAATGTTAGATCTGAGCACAACTTAAATGCTCACTTCAATTGACATTTCTTGGTGAGATTGGTTGGTGAGATTACTGTGTCCTTAGAGTTTTGTCATCCCTAAATCTGTATGCTCTTTGGTACGAGCCAGGATCTCTAAGTGAAGAATTTATTTAGCATAAAAATCAAACTTATAAAATTAGGTGCTTGAACTTATCTCTCCTTATCCCATGATTGTAATAATTTTGAGACTAGTTTATTTCATTAGTTTTGTGAACTAGTTTTGCTTTAATATGACAGTTTCTGAAGACCCAGTGACCCAGCTATTGGATGGTTCTTTGGGCATATTAGTGATGTTCTTTTTCCCACTAGACAGAGACAGATATAAAAGCAAGGTTTTCATTTGCTCCATGTATATTGTCACTGAGCTGAAATGAAGATCTGGCCTCAAAGCTATTTACACAATCAGAGAAATGGAGGCTAATTAACTTTAGATATATTGTCAAAGGTAAAGCTCATTGCACACACATGCAAATATCCAAATCAATATCCTTAATTTGTTGTAGATGCAGATTAAGGTTATTCTAAATGTGACCTTGCTGAAAGTCATTCAGTAATCCCACAAATTCTCAGTGCCTGAAAGCACAACTGTGCCCACACACAATGGAGATGTTTAAAGTTTTCTGTCATCTTTAATCAAAACCAAACTTAGATTGGTTAATAAATTAGCAAGCATGCTGACTCACTTCTGTAGAGGAGTACAGTTCTTAAGATCAAACACTACTTCATATTTCACTACTAATAAAAGTAGTGTCCAAGGCAGTATTATGAAGGTAGCAGTTAAATGAGTCATAAATCATAGAATGCCTCGGAATGGAAGGGACCTTGAAGATCATCTCATTCCAACCTCCCTGCTGTGGACAGGGACACCTCCCACTAGACCAGGCTGCTCAAAGCCCCCACCTTAAACACTTCCAGGAACAGGGCATTCACAGCTTCTCTGAGCAACCTGTTCCAGTGCCTCGCCATCCTCACAGTGAAGAATTTCTTCCTAATAGCCCATTTAAACCTACTCTCTCTCAGTTTAAAGCCACTCCCTCTTGTCCCTACATGTCCTTGTGCAGAGTCCCTCCCCAGCTCTCTTGTAGGCCCTCTTTAGGTAATGGGAGGTGCTCCAAGGTGTCCCTGGAGTCTTCTCCGGGCTGAACAAGCCCAACTCTCTCAGCCTGCCTTCATAGCAGAGCTGATCCAGTCCTCTGGACTTGTTCCAGCAGGTCCATGTCCTTTGGCCCCTGAACTGGATGCAGTATTCCAGCTGGGGTCTCATGAGAGCAGAGAAGAGGGGCAGAATCACCTTCCCTGACCTGCTGGTCACGTTGCTTTTGATGCAGCCCAGGTCATGGTTGGCTTTCTGGGCTGCAAGCACACATTGCTTGTCCACATTGAGTTTTTCATCAACCAATATCCCCAAGCCTTTTCTTCAGGGCTGCTCTAAATCCATTCTCTTCCCAGCCTGCATTTCAGCTTGGGATTGCCCTGATCCAGGTGCAGGACTTTGAACTTGGCCTCATTGAGTTTCATGAGGTTCACAAGCATGAGTCTGTGGGTTCAACACAAAAAGGTTTGTCCATGTCATGTAGGAAATGAGCTCATTTTTCTCAGTACAGTGGTGATCTCAAGCATTTTAACACCATCTGATTTAAAGTAGCTACAAAGAAATGCATTTCCTTTTGGGAGCAGTTCCTCCCCTGTGACCTTTGTTTTACACACACCGGGGCTCCACCACTTCTGTGACATCACTTGATTCCTTTTCAAAATCCTAAAATCTAAATTTAAAAATGGATTAAGGTTCCTGCCTACCTTCTTCTGGCCTTGATAAAGACATAAAGGAACATATGACCAGGTGGAATAATTTTAGACTTTCCTATGGATTTGAGACAGCACACTAATAAGCTTGTTAATTAATTTATTAATGAACTAATTATCCCCAAAGATTTACTGAGAGATAAAGCAATCAGAAAGTCATCAACAACCTTGCTAGGAGATAATTAATCACTGCTGAAAAAACTCCTACAAATACAAGTTCATCCTAGATCACGAGGAGACATTTTCTACAGCTATAGTGCAGAACAGAAATGTCAGCAGGCTCTGAGTACACAGAGGCTCCGGTACAGGTGCAACGATGCTGCATTTTGCAACCCTTCAGTGAGACATCCCCCTTTCTTGAAGAATCAAAATTAGGCACAGAAGGAGGCCTTAACAGGTATTAGCATACTCTGCAGGAAACTGGCAAGTTACAAACAGGAGGCTCTGGAAAGGACTAAAGACAAGCACCAAGGCAGAGACACTTGTGTTTCCAACTTCACTGTCACAGACTGAAGAAAGACCCAACCTAGAGTTGTGTCTCAGCCCACATTCCTGTTTTAGGCTCCTTTGTCACCCTAGGTCAGATGGACCTCTCCCCATTAGCAGGACCATCCCTCTCAGTGGGCAGTGACAGCATCCTCAGGGGATGCTTGTATCTGAGTATGGTGACATTTTCTTAAACAAAAACAGGCTCTAAAAGTAGAATTCCTCTCTCCCTAGAAATTAGATGTCTAAACCGGGATGGAAAACAACATCTGGGTGCTCTAATACCTTAACAGGGACTTGTATTCATGCTCTTTGCTAAGTGGTGTGCCTGATCTGTGCATCACTGAGTTGTTGGTTACATGCATAAAGATGGGCAGCTGCTCCCTGAGTTTAGCTGCTTCCCTCTGCGCTGCTGTTTGGCTGTGGCTTTCTGCACTGGATGATTGGCTGAACAGCTAGAATGGCTACACTGCTCCTGACACACACATTGCCTTCCACCATGCAGAGCATTTTCCTGTTCAGGGCTCCAGCCCAAAATACCCTGTGGATTTGGCCTATATCCATTGAATCAAATACTCTATTTCTGTATGATTCTATTACTGCATTCTTCAGTTCCTTGAAAGTAAGTATGTAGAAAAACATCCCATCCTAGCTGGTCCTTATCCAGCTCATCACAACTTCTTATTACGATAAATCCTTTCTGTTGTTCCTGAGGTGGCTCCTACACAACACTCAGACAAAGGCAATGCACCTGAGCTATGTGTGATCTCAAAACATGTTGGTTCAATATGGAAGGAGATTACTCACTGCTGCAACGTTTAGAGCACATACCCAGAAGGTTTTTGAGTTGACTCTGCTTTTTAAGAACACCCAATCCCATGAAAAACAACATAAAGGCAATGGTTTTATTTTTAAAACCAATGATGGAAGGGTAGCCTTGGAAATGGGGGTAGAAATGATTCCAGGAAGCCAGCTAACACAGGTGGTGCATCACAGAAAGGAACAAAGAGAATTGAACAAGAAAAGAAAAATAGATGTATTTTAGATAAAATAAATTCAAAAACTATTGCTGTGCCAAAATAAAAAATAAATTCACAATTCTTACATATAATCTAAGAAAATAATGCAACTGGGCGCCTTCACAAAGGGCTTAAGGAGAAGCTACATCAAGAATGTAAAACCGTGCAAAAAAGATTTGAAGACATGGTACTAAATTACAAATGTTAATTACTAATGCTGTAATGTGATCAAATCTGTTCTGAATTTCTTGAACATTTTAATGTTTAATAGTACATTGTTAAAGAAGTGTTTGGAGATTTAACCCTGTGACCCTCAATTAGTCATTGAGATGTAAGACAAGATGAGCAAAATTCTTTCAAGATTCATGTATCCATTTACCCCAAAGGGCACATATACCAATAAGACAGAAATTTGTGACAGACTAAGAAAACCCAGAGCATGCCAATTGAATTGTTGAAAAGACTGAAGCTGTCAGAAGAGCTGTCTGTGCCTACTAGACCACCTCAGTCCATGATATCTGTGTGTACTTCAGTGTATCAGGTATAGGTATTTGACTTTGTGGTACACCAGACCTTTTAAATTTATGTCTAACCTCAGTTTAGTCTTTTCCATTGTTCCTGCATTAGACAAAATGCAAAATCTTCCTGGTGCAGGAACTTCTTCAGCTGTTATTTTCTCTACTTTAATGTTACTCTAAGACTTCCTCTATGTAATTGTCAGCTATGTAGAAAGGGACATTTAAATATACACATTTGCCATATTCTTCTCAACCTATTATGAAGGCAATTTCACATATTTATGGGTTCATATGCTTATTAAATAAAAAGAGATGAAGGAGATGGTTAGGGAAAAAGAAAGGCTATTATTTACAAAATATTAACATGCTAGGAGATACAGAAAAGAGGTGATGGGAGCTGGTATTTTCTCCAATTTGGAAGATGCTCACTAAATGAGGTTGTGCTGTCAAAAGAGTATTTATTATGAAACAAAAATCTATAACCAAATACCATATATAAATAATCTCAAAAGCCTTTTGATTAATTTCTATGGAACAGCTCTGTAGCAATAGAGCATTGGTGGGTCACAAAAACATTAACATGGTACACGGACATGTAATATATTTATTATTCCCTATCATACTTCCAATAAATGTAATAAGAAGTGAGGTGTGCAGTATCATACATGAAATTTGACATATTGACTGCAGCAGATTGATCTAAGAGATCTGGGAACCACATATTCCACTTTAACAAGGTACAGATTTAACAATAATTTAATGTTCCTTAGGACATAGTTCTCCCCAAATTGGTCTCCTGTGCTTAGATTAATCTACCTACCACTTAAGCTTTTCTTGGACCATTAAACCATGGAGATGGCTTTTTCCTGGTATTCACTTCAATGGGAATTGCTTATGTGAGACATTAGGCTTTTTAGAGGATACAACCACTAACAGAAAATTATGGTTTACTTTATAGAAAATTACTCAATTTACTTATTAATTATGAGTGTAGCAAATAGTGCCTAGATTGTTAATCCAGCAATCATTAACGCTCATAGCAAAAGCAAAAAAAAAAAAAAAAAAAAAAAAGAAGAAACACAACTTTTCATACTTCTGGCAAATGCATTATTCAGGATTTCTGAGTGTTTGAGAAAACTGCTCATTCCCAAACTGACCAATACCTTTTGCCTATTTAGGATTTTGTTATGGGTCTCTCAATTTTACTCCGAGGGACAGTACAGGAGAAACTGAACTGGGCTTTCAATTTGTATGATATAAATAAGGATGGATATATAACTAAAGAGGTAAGGCCTACTTCTTACTGCAGTCACTGAAAGTAAAGGTCATTAGCTAAGTTCTGCATTCAGAGAATGGTTTCATTGTCAAATGGAATGTGTTAACAAGTTATCAGATCTTATGAAGTTAGACATGCTAAAAATTAAAGTACTTGTCTCATTTTAAAGGCATAGATGATCATTGAAAAGGGAAAATCTTTACAGAAATTGTAAAAGTTCTGAATTCTTCAGAAATTATGTTTCTGAACATAATAGGTACAGAAATAGATTGCTTCAACTTATGCCTATGTATTTGCCCATATTATGCCACCATTGTAGTCCCTAGAATATATTGGTAGGATATTTGGACAAAAATTAATTAAGTATGTGGGCAATAATTGTTACTTATTTTATGAATCTACTTCTAATAATTTTTGCTTGAAACAGAATTTATAAAGAAAGATTCCTACATATTTCATTCTGCAAGGATTCAAACACATATTAAGTGGGACGAAATGAGAGCTTTCATCAAAATATATGGAGGGGTTTTTTTAAGCGGGGTTTATGGAAATATATAAATTACACTTCTAATTTTACACTTTTAGAAAACACTTCAGGACCATTATAAAAGAGTAATCTATAGAATAATTTTTTAGTATACTACAGGTGACTTGGTTTCATAATTATTAAAATTTTCACAAGCCACTCAATAAAATTCAAAGATTTTGTTATAAAAGGAGGACTCTGTCTTATCTGCATAAGTTCAGGTGTGTGCATTGGTGTTTAGGGAAAATGAGTCATAAGAAGCTGATGTGCTTTGGCCATTCACTTGCTGTTACAGAACTTATTTTTTTTTTTATTTTTATTCATAAGACAGTGGGAGATTCTTCCCACAATCCATGAATTTGCACTTATTATAAATAATTTAAAATTTAAATCATACTTCTATGAAAGCTGAAATCTGATGCTAGAATTTCTAAGAATCAAGTAGTTCTTTCTTGAAACTGTTCAGTCAAAAAAAAAAAAAAAAAAAAGGTGAATTACAAAATTTTATTCTAAAATGCAAATTATAAAAAATATTTATTTTCAGAATTAAAGCAG
>JAOTQP010001652.1:52193121-52214935 GCA_026413545.1 Cichladusa arquata
TTCTAAAAAATATTTATGTTCAGAATTAAAGCAGTGTCTACAATTACCCTGCAGAAACATATATTTTTTTTCCTCTTCAGGAAATGCTTGATATAATGAAAGCAATATACGATATGATGGGCAAATGCACCTATCCTGTTCTCAAAGAAGATGCACCTAGACAACACGTGGAAACATTTTTCCAGGTGGGTCAGGTAACACAGAAGCCAAAAAGATGGCTCTGTGAGCAGGTAGAGAAAGATTTTCTTTGTTATAACATATCCTTCTAATTGTGTAATCCTTTCTATTCTCTGTGGTTCCATACCAAGTTTCCCAGATCTACTCATTACACTCTGTTTTTTCAACAACAAGCTCTTTAAGCATAGTCCACTCACTATGACTTCTGGACTGTTGTTCCTAGGCTGACATAAAACTGAACAATGAAAATGAAACTGAACTGAACTGAAATGAACAATGAAAAGGACTTGTTTCACACAGGAATTTGGGAGGACGAACATACTGTAGTGGGTTGACCCTATCTGGATGCCAGGCAACCACCAAAGCCTCTCTCACTCCCCGCCTCAAGTGAAGAGGGGAGAGAAAGTCTGACAAAGGGTTCAAGAGGGTATCATTCCTGATGGGCTCAGCCTTGGCCAGCAGCAGGTCCTGGAGCTGGCTGGCATTGGCTCTGCTGAAGCTTCTGGCAGCTTCTCACAGAAGCCAGCCCTGTAGCCCTCCTGCTAGCAATGCTTGGCCACATAAACCCAATTCACATGCTTTTTTTTTTTTTTTAAATACAGAAAATGGACAAGAACAAAGATGGAGTAGTTACCATAGATGAATTTATTGAGAGCTGCCAGAAAGTAAGTATTCAGTGTTAAGTACTGACTGTGTATCTGTTGGCTATTTCTATCATAGCTCTTTAGAGGTTTCTGGAGTGTCAGTGAGGGTGGTCTTAATACCAGAGACAACATTTTCCCAAGGTAGAGTATCTATGCACACCATTACACAGAAACACTAAACTGTGTAAATAAATTTGTGGCCTGAATCTGCAGAAGAGCTGTTACATACAAGCTGTCATTGCTTATTAGACAACTGTGCCATTATCCTTTCTCTCTTTAATAGTGTATTATTTGCAGTTGGTAGAAAAAAGTTTCTTCACATCAGCTAAATATTTATTTTTATCTTCTGCCCATGCTGGAGCACACAGTTCTGTCACAACTGGCATATAATCATGGCAGTAATAATATTGCCTGAAAATTTATCATCCATGGGTGAGTTTCTCAGTGAGTTGTGATGCGCTTATAAGCAGTGAAGCTTTATAAAAAAAGAGTGCAAGGGGTTTGCAAAGTGTTGGATGGCAAGAGTAACACCAGAGAGATTTTCTCAAGGCAAGAGTGTGAACTGATTGTGATTGTCAGCCACAAGCCTCTATGCTACCCAAGTGGCTGTCAACTTCTTTCAAAAGCTTGCAGCAGCTCCTGGCCTCTAGAGCCAGGATGGAGAACTTCTGAAGCAGGAGTTACAGAGTGATAACAGTCTGCTCTTCAGATACCAGCTTGTTCTCAGACCAGTAGATATGAGGAAAGGTAAATTGCATTTTTGTAAATTTAAGGAAATTCTGTGAATTTTACAGTTAAAAATTGCCAGGAAAAGAAACATGATAGAGTATAAAATAAGAATGACTAGGCTTTGGCGTGATAAGAGGGGTTCATAGAATCATAGAATATGCTCATTTGGAAGGCACCTTAACTTAAGAAGTCATAGTAGTGGTGTCCTGATACCTAGCCCAGACTGATTAATACAAACCTGACAGAGACCAGAAATATTACTTAAATATACTTATTAAAAATACTTATTGATTATTATCTTTTATATCAAGAACAGAGTCATAAAGAGACAGAAGATAACAAGACTGTCAAGATAAACGAATTTATTGAGTGATAGTTTTTTAACTGTTTGGAATAGGGCAATCAGCTGGATGCTCAAAGATGCTCTAGAAGCAGTCTATTTTTGTATGCATCTGTAGCTATTCATGGGAGTTGCTCTTATGAATGCAGCTACCTAGTATGGGGTACTTCCAGGGGAACCAAGATAGCACTGGGGCCTTGCATCCCTCAGGGCTTGGAACTCTGGAATTTGTTTTTTCTTTTTGCTTAAGGAAAGACCATGGAAAAGTACTGGGAAAACTAGCCACTAATACAATAGGTGACAGAATTACAAGCATATGTGTGAAGAATACAGAGAACATCTAAAAGAAAAAAAGGCAAAACCTGAATGGAATAATTCGCACATCTCTGTTTTGTCCCAGTCTCTCTGCAGGGCTTCCCTGACCTCGAGTGAATTGACAGTTCCTCCCAGTTTAGTGCTGTCCACAAATTTACTTAGTATTCCTTTGAGTCCTGCATCCAGGTCATTAACGAAGAGAATTGGTTGAGGATGAGCCATGCAGAACCCCACTAGTGACTGGGTTTCAATCAAAGTCCTTCCAGAAACTCAGTTCAGGAGTTAATGTGGCTTTGCTCTTCTCAGGATTACATATTTTACAAAGGAACATGGCTGCTGCTTTTGAAACACAGCTGCAGGAAAGCCTTTTCTTAACATCCTGATAGGTATGAGATCTAAAAAGGTAAGGTCTGAATCTTTAAATAGACCTGAAGCATGTTCTGCCAGGGAAAGGCTGCAGGAACCTTTTCTTTGAAGTTTATCTCAGGCAAGGCTTGCCAGACTCCAAGAGCTGGCATTCCTTTACTTTGAGCTGGAAGCCAAATTAGTGAGTTGCAGAAGTATATCCATTTTACTCTTGTTTTGCAATAACTAAAGGAAATGTTGCATGCTTACATTACAAGCAAGATAGAACACAGCAAAACATCTTTGAAACAGAAGTTCTACTTTAGGTTACTGGGGTGTGTTCCTGAGATTTTTTTTGTAGCATCAAGAGACTGGTGTGTTCTTAAACACTCATTTTACATGTGTGTGCCTTTTTTAAAAATTGTGGTGTTGTGCTGAGCACTTGTTTGGTACAACTATCAGTGCAGTAGCACTGTACAGCTTGAGGTATACAGGTGGTTCAAGGCTCTTAATTCAGAGTCCCATTGCAAAGAATGGCCTGTCCATTCAAATAGTGTTGAAACAGTTATGTAGGAAATTACAAAGCATTCAGGCTTTGAGTGCTGCCTTCTCTGGACACTGGGTAGAAGGATCTGAGTAGAATGGTGCTTCCCTTCATCCTCCCTCTATCTTAGACAGGGAATGTGTATGACCTCATTCCCTGCCCTCTCTACCCCCATGCATTTGAATGCCAGTTTGCCATCCAGACTCCAGCAGGCTCTCTGCTCCCACAGGAGAAATGGACTATGCTGCCCTAGATACACCAGACTGAGTCCCAGAAAGTGGTGACTGTTCGTCTGGCTTCATATAAATTACCAAAGAGCAGATCTAGGTCGAGGAACAGGAGTGGGGCTACCTCAAGAGCTAGGCACTTCCCAGTTCCTCACCTGCCTCCTTCCACTGACTGATGCCAGTGGAAAATGGTCTGACTCGGGCATTGCTTCGTATCTACAGCAGCACCATGAAGAACAGAGTCAAAGGACCAAGGCATGCACAGTGCATAGTGACTCTCAGGGGGAGTGACATAGGGCCTTCTGATAATGAGAAAAAGGCTTCTGGCACAGGTGTTTTCTGCAGGAGTAACCCTTTCCATACACAATGCTGATGGTTTGGGCTATCCTGAAAACAGCAAAGAAACCATTTCAAACCTACGAAAAACTGGCTCAAAGGTAGGTCAGATCTGCCAAAGTTCTTTCATCCAGGTTTGTGCTTCATATGGACCATGCTTCATATGCATAACACCTCCCTTTGTTTGAGTTAGGAACCATTTAACAAGTCTAATATGAAAATTTGTGTAGAAAAATGTGAAAAAAGAGGCAAATGAAAAAGATACACTTGCTAAAGAATTCCAATGCAAGCATCTGGGATTTTTCTGTTTTGTTTTGTTTTGTTTTTTTAAAGATGGTGAAAAAACAGCTACTAAAACTCATCATGTTCTAAATATTATGACAAGTCTGTATTTCCTTCTGAAGACTCTTCTCATTTGACTGACTAAGGGAGTGGCATTGGAAGTCTTCTGTAAAGAAATAGCCAGCCTCAGAAATATGGAGCTGATTTTAGAAAACTGCCAGTTTCATTCATGATAATACATATGTAATAAAATTGGTAGGAAGTGTCAAAACAATTTGCAGATTCAGAGCATGTTGTTTGCTTGCACATGTACTGAGCTTAGTTGCTAATGTTTATGCAAAAACATTTGTACTATTAATGTGATAAGTGACTTAAATTAAACCAAACTGTTAACATTACATCAGTGACATTCACTAGTTTATTGATGCTTCAAAGCAATGCAGTGATGAAAAAGATATTTTTTTAACTTTCAGTAATTTAATATAATAGATTTGCTATACTAAATTTTTAAGCATTAGCCTATATAGTATATTTTTGAAATTACATATCATTGCTTCCATAAGTTATTTTATTGTACAAAATAGCATGCAGATCATTCCTTACAGCAGTATCACTTCAGATGATATAAAGAATCAAAGATAAAAAACCCACTGTGCATGTTTCATAACATAAATTAAGCTAATTACTCAGACTTGTCATTTTCTACAAAGCAAATCACCCACTAGACTGAACAGTGATTAATTTAACTGGAAATTGAGACTGAACACGTGTCACTGGAAGATTAATGTACAGAAATCTCACTTATCAGTAGTGGAGAATACTATTAAGATAATGTTTCTATAAAGTGGGGTTTTGATGCACATCTTTCATGAAACATCCAAAAATAATCTGTAATTCAGTCTTTTTATTCATTAGAATTAAAGATGGCTATATAATCTCTGAAGAAAGTACTAAAGGGAGGGACCATTACAGTGGAGACTAGCAAATGCTAAATGAGCGTGTAATAAGTTCTTGTATTGTATATATATATATATATATTTGTGCTAGCAACTGTTGATCCAGAAACACCAACAAATATAGGCTACTGCAAGTAACTCTTTCTTCTATCAAGTGAAAGGTAAAGCTTACAAAGAAAAATATTATTGCTGTGCTGAGAGTTACCTACTGATAAAATCTGGAGGACAGAGTGATGTATCGGTATAACACAGAACTCAAAAGATGAGTATTTTGTTTAAAAATTACCTAATGCAAAGCAATCAGAAAGCAGAAGTAGCATTCAGAAGCAGTCACCATCTTTCAGTGTGAACACAGAGAAAATCTGAATTGAGCTGGAGAGTGTTGTGGTGATGCTTGTCAAACTGACTGATTTTGGCTCATGCAGTGGTGCACACTTCAGTCTACTTTTCTTAGTCATCCCTAACTGTGCAGCAGAAGCCCTAGGATTGCAAAAAGGATCCTGTGTACTGTGCACAGGACTAGCAATTACAGGTACAGATTCACACTTGATACAACTATTCCACAAGTATTTATTGTCTAGGTGTATTCTGTTCTCTTGAATTTAAACTGATGAGCCCAGAAATGCTACACATCTAATTTTCTTAATATGCTACTATATTCTTGACAGAGTAGTTTTGGTTTCATTAATATACAGAAAAACTTATTTAAGCATGGATCCATTAACAACCTTTTTCTGCTAACCATTTCTCCAAATAAGCTAAAAAAAATGTTGCAATTAACTAAAATATTCTACCACGTTTCAGTATAGATATCCACCAACTACATTTGTAATGGTGTGTGATTTTTTGTGTTATCTTTTTTTACAGGATGAGAATATAATGCGATCCATGCAGCTCTTTGAAAATGTGATTTAATGAAGACATTAGGTCTACAAGTAATGGACAAATATGAGCTATTCTGCAACATTATCTAAAAAATGGATTTCCCACTTTATCATAAATAAAGTTACTCAGCTTTACACTGAGACATGTATTATGCAAGTAAATTTTTTATTGTAAACTCTTCCCAACAGAAAGCCCTTTCTAAATTATACAGTCTAGCACTTCCACAGTAGCTACTTACTTAATGAAAAATCAGGTTCTTACTACAAACTCAAACAAAATAGAACTGACATTAGGCACATTTATTATCATTCCAATCCCTAGTTAAAATAGATACAATCACAAGGAGATTAAAAAAATATTCTTAGTTTTGCTACTCATTTGTAGTGGACTAAGCTGCAGGTGTTGAAGTGTATTTCTTAAAACTAGCTTCTAATTTATACAGAGGCAGTACAATTTATTTCCTTCTCATATTTCTATGGTGTGGTCCTCATTTTGAATAATACTTTGAGTTAAAATGCTATAATCAATGTGCAATGCACACCTTGCTACAATTGCCTTCCAACTTTGACTTTTCTCTCCAGAAAAAAACCCAAAATACCCCAAACATAACTAAACAGATGACTTCAGAGCAAGAACTGTTATAGAACAAAAAAAAAAATTGCTTATGGGTATTCTTATTCTCTAAAAAACATGAGCAAGCTTCTCTCAATTTCACCTAATAAATCTGCACTTAATTTATCATGACATGATTATCAGGAGTCCGACATCCTGTATTTTTAATTCTTCTTGGATGTGTCTGCAAATTCTTCACTTAAAATTAAGGATCTTCTGACTTCCAATTTTTCATGAAGAAACCTTAACTGGATCCTAACACTGCTTTCCTAAGTACGTGTCTTTCTGCCTTCAGTGAAGAAAAAGGCATGAACTTTTGAAACTGCCATCCCACTTTAGTGCTGAGAATGAACATCACTACGTAGTAACATCTACTAATAATGAATGCTAGAGGCTAACATCCATTTCATCTTTTTGTAATACCTTTGAGACAGAACCAGGAAAACAATGAAAACTTTAGCTGTGTATCATCTATATGTGATAAATACTTTACATTTTTTAAGATCATTTCTTCATTAAGACTGGAGCTACTTAATTCTGAACCTAGAAAGATTCTTCTGAGAAAGTGTGCATATAAAATATAAAACTGCCCCATTACATTTTTAAGATATATTGTCCACAAAGTCTATGCCAATACTTCAAAATAGGAGAAATGCTATCAGAGATAGGCCAACCTTCATCGTGACATTGCTGCAGAAAGTGTGCAAGGGGATTAATGAAGTAGAAAGAGGGTTACAAGTATTCCTTTGTAAAAATAAATCAGGTATCTATTCTGGTGAAGAGATCTGATGTTAGAGGCATGTTGAAGGCTGCTCTGCTATCACCAGTGTAGGATAAGAGTAGTACAATACATGTACACCTGAAATCTGCTGTAGCGTGTTTGTGTAAACTAAATGTGCACATTTTGTAAGAAAAAAATAAAGTAAACATGAAGAAAAAAAGGACCATGATCAATTTTTTGAGTTGTTAAATATCTGCTGGCAAAAATGCTTAGTGAAGAATTTATTTCTTTTTTTAAGCATAAATACATTTATCTTGACTTAGCACAGTTCTGATCTTGGCACAGATCTGTCCTGAAGTGAACGTTAGTCAGGCTGTGGTAATTTAGAAAAAAAACTTCTGAAATTGCTTTCACATGACAGACTTTTATTCATACTCTATGCTTCAGCATCTTCTTATGACAAGAAAACATCCTTTCCAACAACTTTAAATGCCAGAATTGAATACTCCTCAGGGGAAAACTTTCTGTGCAAATTTTACTTGTTAACTCTCCCTCACAATTGTACTCAAATACAACACGTCCCTGAACAGCATTTATTACAAGAACCAATTAGGAATTATCTTGCAATCAAATTCCAATACATTAATGGACAAACGCTGTTCCCTACAAAGGTTGACAGCCATGTACGCTGGCTTATTCAATCTTTTTTTGTCTTTAACTCCTATTTTTTATAGCTTCCATGTTTAGAAGTTTATTAACTTGTCTGGACCTGAATTCACAAGCAAGTCCCAAGCGTATCTGTAACGTTACTGAACTCAGTGTAAGTACTCCAAAGCTGCCTCCTCCATCCAGCTCCCATTCAGCAGGCTCAAAGTCAGCAGGAACTAATTAGCTGAGCATAACCTCAGCTGTGGCTCTGTGGAGCAACCTGATGCCTCTACACTGTATTCTCCAGAGCCTCTCCAGGCTCTCAAAAAAACATGCTGAGAATCACAGAGCAAGTTCAGCTTTGGACCATATGCTGCCTGTTACTGGGTTCAGCTTCACACCTTTAAAACCTGACTCTGCACCTAAATGTGTCCATCTGTGCCATGTCACAAAATAAGTTACATATTTTGAAAGTAGCCACACGTATGCAATTTAGCACCAAGACAGATTTTATTTAAGTAATTACAACCAAATTATTTTGCATCACACAAATATACAAAACATATTAAGCACTGCAAATATAATAAATTGTAATTTAAAACTAAATAAAAATCAATATTTATTCTGCTTTTGAAATAACAGCACATTAATCAGTGTCATTGTAAGCCAAATACATACAATATACAAAGTCTTCCATAATTACATATTCACAAACTGGTAAGACTCCTCCACTCCACCATACTGAAGAATTATTATTACTTTAAGAGAATATATCATACCCCAAATAAGTTCAGTGATATTTACAGACAGTTTGTTTCCAAACTTCATCTTATAGTACAAATCACTACCATTTCCTTGTTCAAGAGTAGATAGAACAATAGGTTGGAATTTTAGATTTGATGATAGCCACAGTTGCCTGTTGAAGAAAACAAAACAAATTTAAACAAAATAAGGGGCACTAGCACTACATATGACTATAAACTGCATAATTCACAACTTTTATTTAGTTATGTTTGCTATTATCAAACAGTAGAAAACTAAATAAAGTTAATATTTGCTGAGAAATTTACTGTCAAAAGGGCTGAAAATGTACCACTGTGGTAACTAATGCTGGGGAGTAAACATCCAAAAGAAGGGCCATGCACATTCATACCTAAAAGGGGGCATAAATATAGACATGAAATAATAAGCATTTTTAAGTAGAGGAATGATGTTCTGGCAGGGATTTCTAACAAAAGTAAGAATCATATGCTTTATAACTAATTTAGAAAATAAATTTGATTAATTAATTGGTTGGATTATATACTACTGCTTGCAACCACCATTTAGTAGTTTGTTTCCAGGGTTTTTTTTGCTTTATGTTATTACTGTCTTTTTCAAAGACATACAGAAAGACTTACTCACAAAAAAGGTAAGACTACAAGAAATCAGGGGACTGACAGAAGAATTAGAGGTTAATGACTCACTGGATTAATTATATTATCTAGACCTAAATTTTCAGAACATTAAGACAAGACATAATTTTCCTTTTCTTGTCTCAGTTCATATAAATAAAAAACTTTCATCCTCCTCCATTTTTCATGATGTTTTTCAAGTCTGTAATACAAACACTGATGCTGCTCTTAAATGAACATGAGCACACACACAAAAATGAAGAGTCAACTACTGATTATTTGGGCATCTACTGGCTAAGGTGCAGAAGCTCAGTACTTCCAGGCCTGCTAGATCCCTCCTCCTCAGGTTATTCCTACTCTTTGTGAATAACCATTTAATGTAACACATACAACTGTTCATAGGGTCACGAAAGCAAATATTTTCTCTTCTAGATGCTTCTATCGAAGCCAGGAATCCTCATTTTTTCTCCTTTTCTCCTTTGTGCACAATGTACAGCACATTTGGCAAAAAAACGTTCAATGGAAGAAACCTCTGCCATCTATTTCTTAAAGCATCTTTTTGATTTATAGCCATTGCAGATCCAAACTCTGGATTAACCAGGGTGGACTGGAATGTGAGTGTCAGATTCCCTCAGGAAATGGCATAAACAATAAACTATTAGTGGGAACAGGAAGGCATCATCAATAACAGCAAAAAGTAACTTTTTGCAAGAGTAAAGCTTGTTGAGAAACATATTTAATCCCAGAAAATGGAACACCAAGCATGTATCCAGCCATACTGAAGCAAGAACACGGCAACAAAACCAGAGATGAAAGCTGTTTTGACAAAATTGTATTCAAAAGTGTAGATTACTGAATAAACATCTGATCAACTCACCTTTCCACCATGGTGCTCCAACTTTTGTAAAGCAACAGTAACTTTTTCTCTATATTTCTTGTCCATCAATCTCTTCAAAAGCTATCGGAAAAAGTAAAAAGGTTTGTTGCACAATACAGTACAATATATGCAAAGAGGCAATAATAACCTATTTTGTTACTTTATTACATCTTACCTTTGCACTATTAAAGCCACAAAGAAACATTACTTTATAACTTGTAACTGATGTCAAAGTATGAAACTCAATAAAAGCAAATGGAATAAAAAGATAACAAAAGAGAAACTTAAATTCAAAGAAAACTGTTAACCCACAAAAATATTTCTTTTTCTTTTACCAAACAAATTTGAAAGGAATATCCACCTTAAAAAAAAGTCATTCTTAAAGAGCTGTTCACATGAAAAGTTAACTTTTTTCTCATGGGCATTGAAAGAGATTTATTATAGTGGAAATACTTCAAAAAAACCAGCTGTAATTTCTCTCTTCTGCACTGATTGTCAAAAAACGTCCTTATATTTTGCTGTAAAAGTGCACTTTGCAAGCAGGCTAAAAGAAACCATGAAAAGCCTGTCTGACAGAGGAATAATGTCCTCAGAATGACTTGGTATAAAAATAATTCTCATAATCCCACTCAAAGCTTATTTAAATTTCCTTGTGCAAAATTCACATCTGAAAGGAGTGGGAGTATTTGCTTCTGTTACTGTATTGAAATGTTCATGGTTTTGTTAAGATATTCAGACTTAAGATTAAAAACTCATTTTGCAATAAATTTTACTCCAAAACAAAGCATCTGGATGTTTTCATAAATAGTAGAGAGAAGACTTCCATTATTCTCCAGTTTACATTAACAGTTTATACAGGGTCCGGTTTTTGGACCTTGCTCAAAATTTTTAAGTCACCATATTATAAAAGAACAAAGGAATCACACAGGGGGCTAAATGAAATAATGCTTTTCATGGAATTGCTGAGTCCTCCACTGTATCTGTGCAGATATTATAGTAACATCTCAACAAGAGTGCCATGAAAATAAAAATGATTTTTAATGCAGCATTAAAAACTTACATTTGTGAGTAGAAGCTTAAGATGATCATTAAGAGATGGGCCAACAACAGCACTCAATTGCACTAAAGCATCCAATCCCCTTCCAAAGACTTCATCATCCACATGGGCCTTCAGAAGGGGAAGAAAGAAAGAAAATCCTTTGAGTAAGATTCAGACAAACACATAAGCTTTTCCTAAACTGCAATCTCTGCATTACGATTGTATGGAGTAGTTTTAAATATTAAAACTACTGTGTAATTGCTAATTGCTGTAACAATACAAGTTTAGAAATAGAAGTACAATGTGACTGAGTATTAGTCTCTGGAGGCCAAATTTAAAGCCAGAGCATATTTTTAAAGTGGAAAACAAAAGCATCTGTGAAATGTCTACAAAACTCTTGCATTTCTTCTGAGACAACAAAACTAGTAATTTACTATTGCTGAAATAAAAAAATTCTGTGGCATGCAGAACAGCTTGCTACACTGATATCAGTATTTCACAGCATATTAGAAATACCCTTTAAAATGCTGATATGTTGAAATTGAAAGACACCATTTTAGTTACAAATTTAATGAATTCTGGGTAGTTTCTATGTAATTCATAACAATAACATTCTTTGTTGGAGAAACAGAGGAGCCAACGACTTTCTGCCTCCATTAATTTAGTTCCCTGCCAACTACACCTTTGTCACCTGTCAGCAATTATCAGGCTCTTATCTATTTCTACAGCTCTTTTGACATCTTTATTTCTCCCATGGGAAGGTTCTTCTGTTCCTGACATCTCTAATGGTTTAGTTATCTGGCTTTTCCTTTAGCAGAGAAATAAACTCGTAACAACTTACTTTGGTCTCATTCTAAATTATAAGTTTATTTAAACAACTATTTTTCCTCTCCAGATCTGGGCCCTGAACATTTTCTTTTTAACTAGAAATCATTGACTGCTTGTGTAGTAGAAGATTTAACAAGACATAATACCAAAAAAAGTGCAATAATAAAAATTATCAGAAGAGTAACATGAATTGGAGGAAGAGAAAAGAATAATTTTTCTAATTTTGCCTTCAAGCTAAATCAAAGATAGTGTTAACACGTAATTCTGAACTTCTGATACATCTGATCTGAGTTTAATTTTCAACTTCAAGCCATCTCTGTTAAATCAGAACTGAAACACAGATAAATTAACAGACAGCTACTTACTGAACCAGAAAAGGGCTCTCAAAGACATGAAAAAGATGACAAAGAGATCATCTTTAAAGCCAATATCTCACTTTATTTTCTGATGGTGTAGAAGAGTTAATTTTTTTTTTAACTTAAGAATATGACCTCAAGCACTTTAAATGTATACTCTTCTTTTTTCCTCATTGACATATTCTGGAGAGGGTGCTGTGCAGGCCTGGGAGCTGGACCAAATGATCCTTGTGGGTCCCTCCTTTTGTGATTCTGTTTTACCTTTGTAGCATGTTTTGAATTGTTACATGTAATAGATGAGTATTTATTCCTGTATATCCATTTACCTCAACTCATTTTTATTTTTTGCATGTTACTGTGTGGACATATAAAAAAGCCCAACACAAATATATATATTTATCTCTGCTTATATTAAAACCTTTAAGAGAAATTTCATAAAATTTTCCTATAGCTACTGTCATATAGTTATACAAGGAGTTGCCCATCTTAATTTATATTTAAAGACATATTTAGCTAATAAACCAAGGCAAGGTTAACAATAGAAAGAGAAATCATTCTTACCCCCCAGACCAAAAACCCATGCAATAGATTTATTACATTAATATTACCCATGTAGTTCTCACCAGCAGAAGAAAAAAAAAAATCAAACCCATTAAAATCTCTGCAGGAAGAACAAGACATACCAGTGCAGCCTTTAAGACTGGAACTAGACGAGGCAACAAGGGAATAGCTTTTTCAGCAGCACCTTCAACCAGAAGTAATTCTTTAAAACCCTCCTTGGAAACAAAAGTATAGGGATGTTTTGTCTCTCTTAGTCCCTGCAGCAAATGTAAAACATCATTTTCTTAATACTGAGCCTTCTTTTAAACAAAAACACGTTTTAAAAGTTCCACACAGCAGCAAGACCACGTTTAGATTTTGTCAGATCAGTTACAAACATAAAGTACACTATCTCCACCATGTGGAGCCACTGGGTACAACTCTGCTCACAGAATATTCTAATTAATTTTTCTTTTAGAACATTGAATATTAAAACTCACATTATGAATACTGCCAATCAGTATTTGTGCTTCACTACTTTTAATCTAACAACCCAAGGTATTTTTTCAATGAGACCATGAACTAGAACAGGCTGTATTTGTGTAGAGGTTTTGTACCCTGAAGGGAAAAAAGAATAGAAGGTGAACTATGGAAGGAAAGACACCCCACACCACACACCTCTCTGGCAGCACTAAAAACTTGTAGATAGTACAAAGATGCACATCTAGTGAAGGTCTAACTAGCAAAACTCAAAGATTTAAAGCCCTGTGGCTGAAGCCTTTTTTCTTAACATAATAGAAGTTTTATGTTACTTTAGGAATTGACAGTTTGTTTAATATTAAAAAGAAAAAAGAAAATATAAACAAAGGGAAAAAAGAAACAAAGAAAATAAAAAGGGAAAACAGGAAAAAAAGAAAAAAGGAAAAAGAAAGTAAGCCACCTCAGTATATATATATATATATATATGCCACCTCAATGTCTACCTGCGAGATTGGATTCAGCATTTATTTAGACACCTGGAACATATTTGGTGATAAATGTCACAGATGGTTCTGAGAAAACAGAAGCCTCAACACAGTGTATAGTATTTCTCTTCCACTTATTTACAGGATTCTATTTCCACTGTATTAGTTAAGTCTATTGAAGAGGGCATTCTTACTTCGTAAGATAGGATTTACAGACAAAAATAAGCAAAACAATTTAGTTTACAGAAGAATCTGCAAAACCACAAATTTCATTCAACAGTTGGGCATCTGAGATGCAGTCTTGCATTTGATCAGTATGTTGAAGATTAAATGGCTCTACCTAGCTCTCCCAGAAAGCTCTAACTAAAGAACTACAAATAGCAATCTTCTTGACCATTTTTATTCATGTGATATTCTCACAAGTGGGTTTTTTAATATTTCTCTAGTAGCTGAGCCTAGTTAACTTAGATTGTAAAAAAATAACATTTGCAATTAAAAAATGGTTGTATGCTTAATGTTGCAAGAAATTTAAGTTTACCTCTGCCAATGTTAA
Source organism: Cichladusa arquata (assembly GCA_026413545.1). Classification (NCBI taxonomy): domain Eukaryota; kingdom Metazoa; phylum Chordata; class Aves; order Passeriformes; family Muscicapidae; genus Cichladusa; species Cichladusa arquata. The sequence continues at coordinate 52,207,435 of JAOTQP010001652.1, forward strand.
AAGAAGAGGATCAAAGAGAAGAGTTTCAGGAGGGCATTCCCACTGCAGTTTGTGGTTTACTGATCCATGCACTAACCTATATAAAGAATAAGTCTTTATCAAAACATATGATAATACATAATTTATTGCTAACACTATTTGCTTTAAATGTATCACCAATTAGTTTGTTGTATTCCTACATTATATACACAATCTCAATACATAATGCTCTCTTTAGTGAAATTATAGGATCACAGAATCAACTAAGTTGGCAAAGATCTCTGGGATCATGGAGTTCAACCTGTATGTATGTATAATGGTTAACAGCACAATTATACTAAATTCCCAAAATATGGCAGTTTTCAAAATCCTGCTCCTAATCACATAGAAATCAAAAAACAGAAGTTCTAAAAATTATAGATGCCTCTCATGCCAACACAGAAGATATTCCTTTTGCAAAGTTACTTATTTTGATAAGTATATCAAGAAACATTTTCCTCAAATAGCAGTGGGTAAGGGAAAGCAGTTGAAACTGAAGGAAGGTAATACTGGAATTTAATATTTACTCATAAGATACAAACCCATGTATTAATATTATGTATTATTATTTTATACAATTATATACATATACATCTTAATGATAGCTTATGCTTTTGTAAAGTAATTCTGCATCCATGTGACAAAACACCACAATATTTATTGTCTAGGCAAATATATAACTAACTTTAAATACCCTAAACTTACTTGCAAGTAGTTTTGTTAATATTCTATATGCCTGAAAACTACAGAAATAGCAATATTCAATGACATGTTGTGATACTACTAAGTACAGATAAAAAAGGCTGTGAAAGGTCTACTTATTAAAATTTTTATTATCTTTGTTAGTAGGGAGAAGTAAACACAATTACCTGAAAAAATCATTTGTGAAAGATGTTTAGAAAATCAAGTGTGCACACACACAGAACTTCAACTATTCTTTCAAAATGTGGCTTTGATATTAATACAGCATTAAAAAAGGACCATAAAAAGACAATTTCTAAGGCATGGAAAGTTGCTTTTTGCTCTGAAATGAGTTAAGTATTAGAAAATTTTCCAGACTTGAATGGAATCAAGCAACCTAACTAACAGATGAAACACAAAGAGATGTATTTCATAATATATTTAGTAAAAATAAGAAACAAACCCAACACACCTGCATGGAATGCCACCTCTAGCATATGTAGCAGCAAATGCAGATTGTGGTTGAGAATAAGCACAAAACTGTGAGGACAGAAAAAAAAAGCATTATTTATTCATAACAGTAATGTTTTATAACTATTATGAATATCTTAAAATGGAAGTTTACCAAAAGTGAACTTAATCATATGATTCTAAGGCAAATCAAAAAAAGAACTACAGCTATGGAGTAGAAAACATAAAAGTGATACACTTATGCAAAAACTACTTTTAAGACTCATCAGTCTGGGAAGTTCTTAAAATGAATAAAAGTATACAATCAGTGGTATCCTGATGGAATCACTTTATTTTTCTATCTTTTTCTTGTGAATGCTAATATTAAAGTCTTACTGGTTCTTTCCTAAGCACATCAAGCAGCTCCCACTTCCCTGAAGCTCTTGTTATTATATTGGTAACATGCAGAAGGCAGTTTTACTGCAATTCCATCTTGATCTGAGTATAGACAAAAGTATATGGTGGCAAAATGTGGGAGGAACACCAAATATTGGGCAAGATGGTGGGAGGGCGCTGGAAATGCACAGGGAGGTTCATACTATGTGGGAATCTAGGAATTCCTAGATCTAGGAACTCTGGATAAAGAAATTGGGATCTTCATGCAAGGAAAAGCTGCAAAAATTTGTGGTTTTTTATCACATACATGCTTCATATACATATGAACTATTTTATTATTTATTAGAATGATCATTTAATGCTGCTTCCTAGATAATACACCTTATCACAAAAAATTCAGAAGGAAATACCATGAAATCTCAATTTTTATCTTTTGGGTGTTTAAACCTACATTAAGATTAGTTGAATTGTGTTCATGGCTTTATTTCGGTCATTGTACTACTTGCAAAGAGATTTCAAGTAAAAAAGATGCCCACACTAAAGTATTCAGCCTCTGTTTATCAGCAAAGTACTTCTGCATTTAATTCACTTCCCAAAAAGCCTGTGACATTACTAATTGACAAATTATATGGTCCAGTGGTGAACTATTATTCATGCATTCAATGCTAGTTTTCCAGGCACAGGACTTCCATGAAATAAACAACTCCTTTAATTACTAGCCTTTCAGAACACAATTTTTTCCTGAAGGATTACATAATCACAGTAACTGTGAGTTTCAAATAATGCTCACCAGCAATTAATTTGCCAGATTTTCTGAAGCCTTGAACACCTTCAATATGCCACCTCATTCTTGGTTTTGTTGCACAACTGAAATATGTTTCTCTAAAGCAGCAAGTGTCAAAATTTAGAAGAAAAAATAAAAACAACAACCCTTTTTAATGCTTAGCTCTAAATCTCTTTTTAGGGCAATAGTACATAAAAAAATAACAGTTAACATCCAAGCCACAACTGTACCAAAGTACATTTTTATAAAAATGTAATAAACAATGTTTTATCTTCAGGCATTTGAGCTTAGAAGGTATGTATGACTAATAAAAAAATTTTAATTTCAGTTTAAGAAATAGGATCATAAGAAGCATGTCCTGCATGGTATTTCATAAAACAAGGAAAACTCTTCAAACCACAGATGGATTTTAACTAAACAAAACCACCACCACCTATACATACTGGATCAATAGTTTTAGGATTCAGCTTGTCACTGGGCTTTGGCTGTGATTCTGGAGAACGTGTCTTGGTTTTAGGTGCTGCAGTCTTTGTTTTCATTTGAATGCCTGATGACATGCTTAGAACATTGCTTCCTACAAAAAAAACAAAAAGAAAACCATAAAATAATTTTCATTCCTATATGACAGATTATTTTCATTCCTATATCAAGGATTAGAATCCCCATGCCCAAAGACTGACAAGAACAACGAACCAAGTAAATCTGAATAATGCACTAGGAAATGGATGCTTATTCTTATACATTGGACATCATGCATGGGACAATTGTAATAGTCCTATCATCCCAAATTTCAAATGCACACATTTCCTAACCTGTTGCTCTTTACTTCTGCTCTTTGAGACCTGCAGCAAAAGTGAATTAGATACAGTCTGGTTTTAGGGTAGCCTACAGAAATCCGAGCAGTGGTACAGGGCTCTGCAGAAGAGCCTGAGTCAGATACAGTGACATCAGAAATCAACAATTTGAGGAAGGTCCAGGATGAAGGAATGAAGCATGTACATTCAGGACACAAAACCAAAACCACAACCATTATGAGATGAGAACAGAAATGTAAGGCAGCAAAAAAAAGAACACAGAAAATTAATTCCAATTCCACTAAGAAGAATGAAAGTACTTTTTGAAAAAGACTGCAAAAATAACTTTTTCTACATCCTTAAATACTGATTTAAGTACACTTATCTTCTGTAAGTCAGTGCATCAGCCACATGTCACTATAAATGTATGTAACTGAGTTAAAGTGTCCCTAACAAAAATAATAGTTCTCTACCTATTTAACATACCAAGTCTGATACTATGATGAATAACATAAATTATTTCTGGGAGATTGCAAGATTTCAAAGAGTAATAAAATTATAAAGAGTGAAAAACCCTAGTTTTGGATATTAGAATGTACAGTAATTTTTGCTGTGGTGTATTCTGCATGAAAAAAAAACAATTTAAGTAAGACATTAGATTCCAATAGTGAAAAAGAAATTACACCATATAGAGATGAAAGTAATAGGAAGCCATACATAGAAACAAACATTGCCTCAGGGATGAGCAGTGTCCAGCCATCACCCTTGATGACACCTATTTTTGTTAAAAACATGATTAAATGCCAAATACTGAGGTCAGGATGAATCAGAGACAGATTTGCCATGCTACTCTCTCGCCCTCAGCCAAGCCACCTGCGCTTATTTCTGCCAGACTCCTGCACGTGCAGTCCTTGTTTAGCTTGGCTATTCTAATTCTTGCCTCTGAAGAGGATTTCCAGTCAGGTACTTTTGTCATCATCTACATTATGAAATCTTTAGGATTGCTTCTGTTTCTGGTAAGTGACAAGGTCCCAGCACGTGTGTAGATATGCTGTCTTTATGACTTGTGGAAAGAATTAAATGAAGGGCCTAAGTTTTATTGAATGCTGTGAAGCAACATATAATAATGATTAGCAAATTAGCTAAAATACAAAGCAAAACTAAAACTGAAAGTTTAAAGCAATACTTCTTGACTGATGATTTACTCAGAACTACTGATTCAAATCCATTCACATACTGTACATTTTGTTTCGTCTTTCCTACCATTTCCAGAATGTGGCCTGTCTCCACTGAAAGTCTTTTTAAAAGAAATAATATACCACAATTAGTCAATTAAATCTCTTCAGAACTCACAGAAACTTACACGAGGCTTATCAGAATTATTCTGTTTGTAAAACGGAAGTCAAATGGAAAACATTCATATAGAAATAAATCTGATTTTGTATGTCCGTTTATTATCATAAAATTCTAATCACATTAGCGTTAGAAGACAGATTTTTAGCTGTCAGAAAATTAAGAATCAAAATAGTTTCATATTATAAAAACACCAGATAAGTTCCAGCAGCATGTATCACAAAATAGTGCTATCCGTGTCAGACTTTGAAAAGTACAACTGCTCATAATACAGTCAGCTTGCTAATACCTACATGAATATTTTTCTCAGAAAAGTATTTAGAAGTAATTTTGATGTATTAATTTTTTTCTATTTTCCAAGCAATCAAGATACATGCTAGGGTACATTAGGTAGCACTGAGCAGAAAAAATATTTTTCATAAGGAGGTCTCACTCTTCAGAGATGAATGCCCTCGTGCAGTGAGGAGCTGGAAGGGTCACACGTTTTTGTAGAGAGATCAGACGGGTGAAACACAGCCGTGAATCAAACAAGCGAGGTTTGATACAGAAGTGACCCATCTACTGGCAGATGACAGACTTCAAATAAAGGAGCGACACTTTAAACAGAAAGAGGAGAAGCACTTTTAAGAGACATCTTTCAAAGGAGGAAAAGCGCAGCCTGGAGTTCGGGATCTAGAAGTCACTTAAGGCAGGCAGAATGGAAGTCAGTAGGATTTGAAAGGCGAGGTCGCTCCCTTACCCTGCTGAGCGCCAACTCTCCCGGAGTGCAGAGGCACAAACAGACGGGCGCCGTCACCGCCCAGAGGCTCCGGCAGAGAAGCTGCGGCGAGTCCCCTCAGAGCCCGGGCCCGGCCCCCACGAGCCCCGTGGGACATCCAGGGACCCCGCGGGAGCACGAGGGGCCCGCCCCGCTCCCCTGGGCCCGTCCTGCCCCCTGTCCCGCTCCCTGGGCACGCCGGGCTCCGGGCAGCGCTGTCCCCGCTCCCCTGTCCCGCTCCCTGGGCACGCCGGGCTCCGGGCAGCGCTGTCCCGCTCCCTGGGCACCCCGGGCTCCAGGCAGCGCTGTCCCGCTCTCTGGGCACGCCGGGCTGTGGGCAGCGCTGTCCCCGCTCCCCTATCCCGCTCCCTGGGCACGCCGAGCTCCGGGCAGCGCCGGGCTATGGCAGCGCTGTCCCCGCTCCCCGGGTCTCTGTCCCGCTCCCTGGGCACGCTGGGCTGTGGGCAGCGCTGTCCCCGCTCCCCTGGGCCCCTGTCCCGCTCCCGGGCTATGGCAGCGCTGTCCCCGCTCCCCTGGGTCCCTGTCCCGCTCCCGGGCTATGGCAGCGCTGTCCCCGCTCCCCTGCGCCCCTCGGCACCTCCGACGCTTCCTGCCGGTTGCCAGGGGAACTACGGACCGCCGGCAGCCCAAACTTCCTCCGTGCTTGCTGCAGAAGGCGCGACAAGGAGATTAAACGATAAGTTTTGTTGGGGATTTTTTTTTTTCAGCCTACCTTGTATGCTGTGATTGAAATGAGAACGGTGACTTTTCAGGTGACATCGCCACTCAGTTTTATCCACTTTTTAAATACCGTCCCAGGTATACAATCCATTCATACCATACTGAAAGTTCCGTTGGAAATACAGCATCACATCCTTGACCACGAGAGTGCTTCCTTGATTTCTTCAAGAAATGTGAATGTTCATTCATGCACACAAAAATAAAACTTCACGCAAAATGAATTTTGGTTTGCTTAGATTGTGTGAGATACAAGCTTTCCACCATTGCATTCTTTCTCACTTCTGTCATTACTACTGCAGAACTGAATGCGGATAAGCGAGACTATTCTCATTATTTTCCACAGGAAAAAAAATTGCACTGACAGTGGTGAAAAGTAGTTGTAGACTATTTGAAAAATGCCATTGGCATTAGATTTTGGGCAATGCAGGCATTTCATAATTGGTTTTGTCTAACATAAATACTTTGTATCTGCCAATAATGGTGAGTCAAAAGTGAGGACATTAGCGGAGTTAAAATAGGGCTGCATAATCGAGGGCCATTGAAATGCATTAGTGCAAGAGACTATTTGGAAATACAGAAAGAAAATACCTATAAATAATACTGGAGGGGGGAAGATTTCTTTTTTCTTTTCTAAGTGTTTTTAAGCTCAAGAGACATTATAGTACCTTAACATAATTATTTTACTGTTCCACAATACTGAAGGCAATAGAGAAATAGATGTCTTTTTATCAAAAAATTTTATAGGCTAATAAATAATCTCAGAAAAAAATCCAATATTTTTAAAGCAGGCCATGAATATCTTTGAAAATCACAGTAAAAGAATGAAAACCAGCATGATCATTTCCAGGATGAGAAAAAGTCTGCTTTTTTTTAAGCAAGGTTTATTTTTAGTTTAGTGTTTTGGTATCATTTTATACATGTATCTGCTCTTTTTTGTGAGTACAGAACAGACCACAGCCTGGAAGAAGGCAGCAGTACAATTCTGAAGTCGGTGGCAGGTATGGACTGCTGTGTGGCACAAAGCAAAACCCCACTGATCAGCTCCGGGGAGCCAGCAGCTCCCACTGAGCTCAGGGAGGCACAGAAACCACTGGGTTGTCAAAGGACAAGTTACACTCCAGACTGTGCAAGAGCAGGGCTTGGTTCAGAGCCCAGTCTTTTTCCTGAAAAATGCAAAATAAGAGGGTGTCACGGTCCCCTGTTCTTGGGGTGTTGGATGTATGGCAAGGCTCAGGCATCCGAGTGCAGGCAGCCTGGTGTTTTGTGGGCTCAATCCTCCCACAAGGCAGAAGTACAGCCTAAAATGATCCTAAATTCCTGGAGCAGCATGGGATGAAACTATGTCCTTATATATTTTTCTAACTGCCATGATATTTTAAGAATTAGGAAAAAATACGTCTTAAGGATAAACACATGTTTGATAGCGTAAGGTTAAAATGTTTCTAAAATCATGGGAATTGCATACATTAGATTCAGGGGTGGAAAGAAAGGCTGGGTCTGGTAGGCCTGGGACAGGGAACTAGGCCC
>JAOTQP010001652.1:52215130-52231576 GCA_026413545.1 Cichladusa arquata
CTGATGAAAATTACAAGAATACATGCTTGGATAAGATCAATGTATACAATAGAACAATATGGGTTTAATAATTAATAAATAGTTATATGATGAAAAGGGTATAAAAACGTGTCCATCTAGAATCCATGTTGGAGTCAGATTTGGGTTTGTTCCCCTGATTCCCAGAGCTCTTCAATAAAAGCATCTGCAAATAATCATCCTGTGATTATGTGTTTCTACGCTAACATGTTCAGTCCCTTCTGATTCCTACAGTATGATTTTAAAATAATGTTTATTACACTTGTCCTATCCATTTGCAGATCCCCTGCTCCTTAAGAATCTTCTTCATTGTTATAACTGGCCTTGGATTTTCTTATTTAATATAGACATGGGGAATATGGGTCAAAATACTTGTAATAAAATATATTTATTTAAAATGAAATGCTTTTTGTACTGTGTCTTACTGTTTTTGATAGTTGTAATAGGAACTAGTCTGTGACATATTGAACATACTTGGTGGATGGACAATTTAGGAGGAAAAATATTGTATGATCACAGTATGGATCAACAAAACATGACAAATTTCAGCATGTTTCTTCATCATGATGATACCAGTTTATAATGTTAAATAGGGTATAATGATCCACTATTCATTACTGTATAATTGTGTAGCAATAGCTCCAGTAATTATGAGTTTCTTCATTATGCAGCTTAAGTTTGTTTAAATTAACTGCCATAAACCTTCCTAAATGCTTGAAAAGTACTAAAGACAAAAATATGAATCATTTCCAAAGAGTATTTATCATGAAAAGAAATGTATATGTTTGTGAGTGTGTTTAGTTGAGCATATAGTATATGGAAAAAAAGCTAACTCAGCACTGATTACTTACTTTTTCATAATAATACTCAGCCAATTTAAATAGAACCAATGATTAATTAATTATCTATAATTGCTGATTAAACCAATATGCAATTTGACTCCTTTTTTTTATTAGTCACACCTAAATAGTTAATTACTGGGGGGGAGGAGAATTCACCAATGCCAAATGAATTCTGAGGCTTATGAAGTTAAAACTGAGGCTTATTGGAATATGGCTAATTGAAAGAACATCACATAAACCAGTCACATGTTAGATCTTTTTGTCTGAGCATATTTATACCTTTGTTAAGCTAATTCATTTGGCATGGTTTAGATTTGGAATGTTGCCAGAGCCAGTTGAGAAATTGTGGGGAGAATATTTCTTGACAAGTGCAGGCTTTTGAATGTGGAAGAAAGGGAGTTGATACTTTATTTTTTGTCATAATTTAATTAATTTGCATTGTAAGCATTTCCCTCTCTATTTGTAGCAGCTCTTCTGTTAGACAATAAGTGTTTTATGCGGAATTGTTTACTATATTTTTCTAAATACAAGAAAGAGATTAACAATAGACTTTAAAATTGACTCATTTTACATCTTACTATGGTCTTAAATATTAATGTAATAACACAGAAACATATACTTTCATTTGAGATTATTTTAAAATAAACCAAGTGCAATTTTAAACACAGTTGGAGGCCAACAACTTGCAAACTAGTAAGAACAGTAAAAAGCAAAACATATTTCCTCAATGTATATGGTAATTACTTTCATTTCTCCAGAAAATTTAGAAATTCTCCCTGGTCTCTCAAAAAGTGCAAGTTTAAAACAGAGTGCTTTACTTAGATAGTCTTCAAATATCTTTCCACAAAGCTTTTATCCTGACTTAACAACTCTTCCTGCTTTATAAATAGCCCTCTATAAAACAGGAGTTACTTTACAGTGTTTGGCAATAAATGTGAGCTACAGAACAGATTGTAGACACCTAATTGTAGTTTCCAGGTTTGTCTGCAAAGAATAAACGCTCCAGGCACTTTCATTGAGAAGTGTTGCATCAGATGATTAGTTCAGTGCCTGTCAAGTTGATGGACCTGTGAATCTGCTCTTTTATCTTCAGTGAAAATTGGTGTGAAATGCATCACTTCAGTTGAACAATTCTGGATAACAGCCCATTGATTCTACTGGATTGCTTACTCTTTTTCTGTAATACACCAGAAATTATTTGATTGCCTATTATTAAGTGCTAAGACACTGTAAGGATGTTGGATTAGCAGATCAAAGCCCTGTGTAAAACTCAGAGGCAAGGTCCCAAGAAACAGACTGACCCATGGGAACTTTCAGGTTTTGATGTTTCAGAGTAGCAGCAATTCATACAGGTATGACTCCCAAATTTACAAACTTAAGGAGATCCCTAATGGGTGTCACAGAGTACAGGGTGCAGAGTACTGCTAGTGTGCAGACATGGTGCTTTGGGTATGATTCATGAATGAAGATGCAAGGCTGAGCACAAACAAGTAGTTTCATGGACAACTGCAGTTAAATTCCACACCAGGTTTTCAGATTGCTCTCAAGGATATCCTACTGATCTGAAATTATTAGGAAACTCAGGTTTTTCCATGAACATGAGTGAGTACTTGAGTGAGTCAGAGAAATTTATGTCCATATAGGTACAAAGATGCTAACTCATGAGTGCTCCACTTTTCTTTATGTATTGAAGTGTTTAGAGCAGCTCTGCAATGATTCAGTTGTACTGGTATTCATCTTTTACCCATGGCCACACAGAACCAATGTTCCTGTCTCCTGAAGATAGCTGATACTACCAGGAGCCAAAGTAGACCAATTATACCCATCCTTCAGTGAACTGTGCTACTTTAAAAAATGAAATTAGGATTAAAATGAGACATGTGAGGATTTGTGGCTTTTTACAGTTCTTCTAACTTTTAATATCACCATCAATAATGGCAGTTTGAATTTGCTTTTTCTGGTGATGCCAGATATGGTGATGCCAATTGCTCAGGAAGGACAATTTATTCTGTTCCATGACCCAGATGCTGGTAAAATCACAGCTACTTCTGTAAAAGTACTTTCCTTTTTTACAGAGAGAGATCCATTCCCACAAGTATAGTTAAAAAAAAAAAAAAAAAATTAGGAACCTCCATTTCTTTGAGTCTCTAAATTTGAGTTTTATGATACTTGATTTCCTGCCTCCCTGCAGTTCACTGGAATCTTCATTCCTAATTTGTCTCAGAAGCCTTAATCAGAGCATAGTTAAACAGCTAAGAAGAAGATTCACAAAAAGTACCAAAGATGACCTGGTGATGACCACCACTAACACATGGAAAATGTTTAGGAAAAAGCTACGGTTTCAGAGAAAAGTAGCTGGCAAACAACTGGGGAAAGACAAGGGGGAGTTGGATATGTATTTTTGAATTCTTCTCTGGATTTCACAATTGTTAAAATTTTCAAAGCTAACAAAAGGTTTTGAAAGCAGTGCTAGAAGGCTCACTGGATTTTGGAAAGTCTCCTTTATCCTTTTTTGTACAGACTTGAACCCAGCCTCTGTTGCCTCTCAAACCTGACAAACACATTGTGATATATCCAAGTATTATTCTAAATTGCTTTAGGACATAGCAATGATATTCTAAATTTTCCCAGAGTACTATTTTTTTTCACTAAACGGTGGAGGTATTTTTGAGTAGAAATAGAATGAAAGAATGTATCTGTGAGCATAGAAATCTCAAAGATGAAGTAGCACCCAACATTTCATAGAAAAAGTGAAAGAACTAGAAACAACAGGTTCTCATTATAAACCAGAATCTACCTTTAAAAAATGGACTGGTGGCTAGTTTATCACAACTTTGGAAGCATTGAGAAATGTTTAACACTATTTTATATTGCATGTACTTTTATCTAATATGATACATGCCACCCAATGCAAATAAAAAAAAAGATTAGTGGTGTGGCCTTTCTCTTTGCCCTGCAGACAATGCCATTTTCTCTTCCCGCTGATTTTTGTGAACTTGGATTTTTATTTTAAGAAAAACAGAAAAAGTTCTCATTGAATAATTTTCTTTAAATGCAAGACAGACATGAATGAGCTCTAACTGTAGTCACGAGATGACTTTTCTATAATCACTTGAAAAAAACCCCCTTCCTACTGAATTTCTAAGGCAGGATAAATATACTTTAAATTCTGCTGAGGGAAATAATTAAGCAAAGTTGAAAACTTTCACTTAATTTTCAGGGTGCTGCTATGAGGGCTGATTGACATGTTTTTCCCATCAGAGTTGAATAGAGGAAAAAAACCCAAACCAGTCGAGGCACACGCTGCAGTTTTGTGTTTTCCCACTCGGTGGCAATGATTCCCTCTCTTTCCTTCCCAGTTCTTCCTCCCAGACAACTGCTGCTCTGCATTCTGCAGCCTCCATTCAGAGGAACAAACAAGGGAAAATCATAGTTTTCCTTTACTTCGAATATCAAAGAGGGCAAAATAGAGGAGTTTGTTAAATGAAAATGTATTTTATAGTTCACTTGTCAGAGAAAATGTGTTCTTTGATAGGAATTTTTTGCCAGTTTTATCCTACTCTAGGACACAGATCAGTTGCAGTATATAAAGTGTTAAATGCGAGCAAGTTTAGTAAGGTTATTGGACTTTACAGCCCTTGATGGAAAAGGGCAAATAAAAATAAATACAAAAAAGTCATCCACAAATTCACAAGGCATCACAAGAGTACTTCTACCCTTAATTGTTTTGTTTTTTTTCCTTCTTCCTGTTTGGTTTTTTTTTGTTGTTTTTTCTTCCCAACAGCAGGAATAAACCAATGTACTTGGTCTGCAGAGAAGATAGTGGAGATAGTGGAGAAGAGGTCTAACTGTGCTGGCTAACCAAATGTATCTTTGCAGAAACTGTAGCTGTGTGCAATGTGGACTTCCACAATATTTAGAGACCTTTCAGCCTTTGGCAGAGTCTGTGAGGTTCCCTTTGCTGGATCAGACGTAGCAGGGAGCTGCAGCGAGGGCACCAGGCTGTGCTCTGAGGCACACACAGCTTGGGAGTACTGCATCACAAAAGCATTTAATGTCTCCCACACAGCAAGCACAGCTGGAACTTGAGATAACGAGTCCTGGCATGGTCGGAAAAATATCTTTGCTTAAGACATAAAGAAGGTTTGAAAGACAGGCTTAAGGTTCATAAGACTCAGTTGAGTTGGTGTCTCAGAACTAGTAACAGCCTGGAAGTGAAGTGAAGGCTGTAGTGAAGGTGCTAACAGTCATGACTAAATAATAAAGACAGAATCAAAGGTAGTGGTGATAGTAGCAGCAGTTTTCATATTTTCTCCTTTCAGGAAGTGGTTCAGCAACATCCCCTCTGTCCCTGCCACACAGGAGTGGCAAGTGGGGCAGGAAGGCTGCCCTGATGTATCTTGCTCTGCCACTGGATTTTGGAGGAGGATGAATTGAAATATCTTTGTAAACAAATGAACAGCAAACAAACAAACAAACAAACAAAAAAAACAACAAGAAAAGAAAATGGGGGGGAAAAAAAAGGAAAGAAAATATCTATCCAGGAAAGGAGTTGGGAGGTGCAGGTAGGAGAGGGAACAGCGGGGACAGTGCACTAGAGTTGCAGTGAGAAAGAATGCAATGAATTAGAAGGTGGCGGGATGTGGAATTAAAAATGAGGACATTGGAGGTGACATGCAAGCAGAGCACAGCAATGCTTTCAAACTCATGCCTTTTAGACTTTGTCTGTTCATGGATTGTAGTTCCTGAAATTCAGACATCATTTTGGTTTTCCACAGTTCTAATTTTTGATAAAATACATGTGATATGAGATGACATGTGATATGATATTTTGATATGATATGTGATTGATATGAGATGTTTTGATGTGTGTAAGAAAAACTAGAGGCTAGAGAAACTACATAATTAACTAGAGGAAAAGAGGGGCAAGAAGGAAGGGAGAGAAGCTTCTACTCAACACAGTACACTTCTGCAGTCTGTATTTGAAACAGTAGACTATGAGCATGAGTATTTTTGAGGAACAGAAGGGAAAGGATGGGAAGGGTAAATGTGGGGAATGAGTACCTCACTGCACTGTTCAGCTACAGACTGCCCTGCTGTTGCTGGACACCAGCATAGGTAGTGCCCCCTGTGTGGGTTGACTGGAGAATCTCAAGCTGATGTCCTTGTGGATGTGAAACTACTCTCAAGAGTAGCCTGAAAAGAGTAGTGGTGTTATCAGAAAGGCTAAGAATGCAAGAGCCTGGAAACTTGGTCGATTCTGTAAAATAAACACTAACAGATATAATGGGAGGCAAAGAGGAAACTTCCCAAGAGCCTGCCAGGTCAGTTATTTGCCATGAGACGAAGTACTGACAAGTGTCTAGTACAACATTTCCTATCAGCTTCAAGTCTGAAAGGTAATTTTGTTCACAAAAGAACTGTGTATTTAAATACTGTGAACTTGCCGTCTCACAAAAAAAAAAAAAAAAATTCAAACCTATTGCACATTCTAACTTTTGTTGAATTGAACACTGGGGAGATCAAAGATTAATGCATCACAGTGTCTGTTCATTGACTGTTCAGTCTGAGAGACCTGAAGAGGGTGTCCAGGGAAAACTACACAAAGAGAGGCAACTGTACATAACACTTCTCATGAGTATTCTCAATACCACCTCTTTGTTCCTAGAGCCCCAAACTTCTTTAGACATTCTGTAAAATTGCAGTTAGTTTAAATTGTGGCAATTTTTCTAAACAGTAATGCAAAGCACTTCAGTCTGCAGTGGGCCAGAGTCTAGTTTATAACTGTCAGCTGATTCACACTATACATGGAAATTTTACTGCACATGGAAGACCCCACAGTGTTTTCTCCTTTATTACTATTTCCTTTACTTATTTACTTATTTTCCTACTCTGAAAATAGGTGCAAATTTTGGCCAGGCCACTTCAGTCTGTTCCCTGTTCTAGGCTGACTTCTCCAATACTCCCATCAGTCCCTTGCTGTGTAGATCTCCATCCACAAAACAGAAATGTCACCATGTTCATCATCACCCCAATCTAGGAAGTGCAGTGCCCACTGAATATATTGGTATAACATATTCTTGAGAGCAATGCAGACTCAGTCCTGCAGTATTATTCCATTTTGTGCATCCATTTTGTGCATCCATCCATCCAATTTATTTAGCATACCGTAAATGCAGTTCTAAAACAATCCCATGAGAACTTCTAGCATGGAATTCAATCTTGCAATCTAGTACAATGTTCTAAAGATGACTTCAGCAAACAATGATGTTATAACGGTGGAAAGCAAAACAACGAATGAGGGATGAATAGTGATAAATACACTGGTGTCCTTTCACAGTCCCAAAAGGACTGTATCTGTTCGGACAAATATTGTGTGCATTCCCCAAGTAGCAGAAAAAAGCAGAGAGTTGTGGGAGAAGATTAGGTCACCAACTGGAGGTTTTTTGTTTGGTTGGTTGGTTGGTTTGTTTTGTTTATTCTGATTAGATACATTCTAGTTCAAATAAATATTTTAATGCTCTGTGGTTTTTGCTGAATAATAATTATCCATCAGAGGCAATGAGTGCTGCATGAGAGGCTATTCAGAACTTACATTTTTTCTTTGACTCAAACAATAATATTTTATACCATCCTTCTTCCCTAAAGTGTGATTTTGCACTCAATTGCTTGAATGTTCTGGCTTTAGATTGTGACAGTAGTAGTTAAGATTTTATTTAATAGTTCATTCTTAAACTGAAGAGGCAATGACCACTTAACCTACTCTTTAGTTTCTGTTGTTTAACTGGTCTTTTACTTACAATGGCATGCCAACAGTAATATTTAATTTCTTAGTACTCTCAGACACTGGACCTTGTCACAAGGAAAATGAAAAAAGATTAGTCCACTGTTTTGACAAGCAAGCACCAGCTATTTTATCACTAAGAAAAATCTCTTTATCTGAATCTGACAGTTAGGCTCAAACATATCTATATATTCTAGTTTTGATGTATGTGGTTTTAAAAATCTGCCTATATTACTATTTCCTTCAGTTTTACAGGTACATATACAGTTTTCTGGAGTGCTGCTGTTAAGATCTGATTATTATGATTATTAGGGAGATGCCTCTACCCAAATTAAGGTGCAAACTACACCATAGGCTGAAGTCAATAGTATGGATTTTAGTTGACAGTAAATGTGAGGTAGAGAGAGATAGAAGGAAATAGAAAAAGTGGGGAGATTAAGTAGAAAGATATCACCACCCATGGATCCAGACAGTATCCCATTGGTTTTCTGTTCTTCTTAGTGGTGGGGATGATGAGGTCACTCAAAACTTCTCCCCACTTATACATTTTAGCAAACGAAGGAATCAATTCTCATTGGGTACACAGTTCTCTTAGTCTATTGGTTAAATTATTCCCTTGTTTCCAATGCTAGTAAGTCCCATACTGAGTCTTCCTCTTCTTTTGAGTGGGTGGCTGTGTCCTCTCCCTGGTGGACTCAGAGCTGATTTCAGCACAGTTGCTGAGTTGGCTTTCTTTGTGGATTCTTTGTGTTCATTATCAGTGTTCCCCCAGCTTGTTTACCTCTTCTTAATTTAGGCTAATCAGACAATAGTACCACCTTTATCTCGTCTCAAGCTCCAGTGAGCTCAACTTAATCCCCAAAAACCCAGGAATTCACTGAGACATATTCAGAATGTTTGGTGGTCACAGATGAACAGTTGCTTCTTTATACAGTTTGTCATAGTGGGCAAATTCCTTCAGTGATCTTAACACTTAACACAAGGCAATTATGACCTTTAAGTCTGCCTGACCACTTAGTAGAGTAAACCCTGGGAGATGGGTTTTGAGCATCAGCTGTGCTTGGGAGCCTGTGAAATTGGGTATAGAGTGACTGAAAATGTCATGGTCCTTCTAGAACCAACGTGGGTGCAGAGGCACTGTGTGCCTGCACTGCGCTGAGCAGAGCTCTGTTGTTAATAAGGCCTATGGACTCATGCCAGCAACTACCCAACACCACACCCCTGTACCTGAAATGATTAAAAAAAGGATGGCAAGAAAGCTGCATGGTGCCACACAGTCAGCAAGAAGCTGTAGGAGTTCATTAGCTCTCATCAAGGTCTGACTGGGCTTGTTAACTGCAGCTCAGCACTGCATTTCTTCAGTTCTTGGTGTGAGGGCCACAAGAAACCCTCTGTGCAATCTGAAAGTTCAATGCTTATTTTAATAAGAGAAAATTCTTGTTTTTGCAAGATCCTGAGATATTTCAGACTGAAAATCACACTATATTGTATGAGGCTTTCCCAAATTAATTCCAGCTGAGCTGGTATGTCTTCACAGCATAATTTTTTAGCTTATCCCTACAGTGGTACCTCTGCTCCAGCAGTGTTCACCCAGCCTCTCAGCTTGTGAAGTCTGTAAGACTCCACATGATGCCTGTTTCCCCAGGTCCTTGGTTGGTGCACAAACAAAAAAAGTGAAGATACCATAATCACTAACAAAACTGTGAGAGGTTCACCATGCTGAGGAGGTGTAAGGTCCAAAGGCACATGCACAGGCATTTTAACTATAAATGTGGCAACAGGTTCACTGTGAAAAATATAAGCACCAAAAAAGCAGAGGTGACAATCAAATCTTCAGTGACAATCTGTTGGTAACAAGACACTGGAAGCACATCAGGCCCACAGAAGTTTTAGAAAAACAAAAACAGGAAGTACCATTCCCAATGGGCCTCTTTGGAGTACTGTTAATCATTTGGAAAATGAAATTGAGATTTAGAAAAGAAATGTGAAAAGTGCTTATACTCAAAATATGACCCACAAAAGTGGCTAGAGCAAAATAAAAAGAGAAGAGTTTTAGATTATAAAAGAAAAAGTTCAAGACAGTATTAAGTACAGATGTTTGGATATACCTCTCAACTACAATGTAATTTACAATAACAAGACTGAACTTGAGCAGGCTGAAAAATGTCATGTGACAATTTTACTGAAGGAATTGTTTCTGCACAGTACAATGCAATAAAACTGATTCTGCCAGGCCCAATTCAATGCTGTTATGTGCCCTCAAGGCACCATTTATACTCCAGTAAAGGGAATTTGCGCATTGAAAATTATTATGGCCTTAAATCACAAAAATTCCCTGCATTTTGTACTTGCAAAGCTACAAAATGACTAATTCAAGACTCCTGCAAGTTTAGCAGTTAGTATTTTCCCCTCTCATCCCCAAGATGTGTTGCTGGGTTGGGATTGGTTTTTTTTTTTTAGGATCTTTGTGAAGGAAAAGGCTTTGAGGTGATGAAAGATCTTTTATCAAAACAAAAGAGTCTTTAATTAGTTACTCTTTAGGTCTATTGTAAATATAGTGGCCCATTCCAGATCAGTTAACTTCTTCATGAGCTTAAAAAGAAATTTCAAATAGGGCAAATCCCAGATTCTGCCAAAACTCCATTTGTTTGTTTATTTTTTCTTATTTTGACTTGCCAAGGGTTTGTGTTTGACTTGTTGCCGTGAATAAAACTATTCCTCTTTCAACAATGGGCTCTCTGGGAATGGTGTGGGAAAGCTAATCCCATTACACAGCTCCGAGGCTCCTGCTCAGTGGAGACCCAGGACAGGCAGCTTATCAGTCACTTAGCAGAGCTGTCAGCTGGTCAGCTCAAGTGGGATATTATTCTTTGTGAAGAGAAGCAGGCCAGCAGGAGCAGTAGTAGGGGTTTGTTTGTTTGTTTGGAGTAAATAGAACAACAGGGAACTTCTACATCCTTGACCTGAAAGTCATGTTCTGTAAATAGAAGACATTAATGGTAGAGCATAGAATGGTGTCACTAACACACTGGTCAGATGTGTTAATTTTAAATCCACAGATGAGAGGAGTCTCCCCAAGATGCTGTGTCTCGTGACATTTCCTGTGACTCTCTCTGTTTCCAATAGTTCCGACTTTCCAAGACCTTTCATAGGACTGTTCTCTTAACAGAATAGTTTTCCTTCAAGGGAAGTTGTTTTCAGATTCAAGCATGCATTCATAATTTTGCTATGAGTGGTGGACATCTTGTGATACCTCTAGCCACATGGCCAAAGTCTCCTGATTATATTGAAGGAAAGATGTATACCTGGAGAATGAGTTCTTTTTTTGCTAAGGTGGAAACAGTGGCAGTGCTGCCTGAGATCGGGGCCTTGCTTCACAGTAACGAGGTGAGAATTTGTGGGGAGGTACAAGATTATCCATAGAAACATTAAAAAATGCATGGAAAAACATGTAAAAGTATCTTGAGTTTGGTGAGAGCAAGTTTAAAACAGAAGAGAAAAATGTGATTTTTTTAAAGTGTAATTTTGCATTTGACTTATGAAGCCATCTCTGCAGGAAGGGGAGGCTGCATCTCTCTTGCAAGCACTACTGTTTTCCTCCAGAAGCCCAAGAACTGCAGACTGAAATAGAATAGAGTGCCAGATTAAGCCTAACTCCAATCTTATTAGTGTTGGTGTCTTAACTGGTTGTCCTAATTGTTCAATTAAAGCAAAAAATTATCTGGTTGTAGCTAGAAAATACCACACTGTATCAGAACGCAGAAAAATTTGAATTCTGGTTATGGTGAAGCTTGTGGAAATCTTTTTGTGTGCAATTCTTGCTAATATTTCCGTGATATTCTCAGTTTCTCTTTCACCTCAATGTAAGTATAGTGCTCGTGTTCAGGAGACATAAACCAAACTGTGCTCATGGGAATTTTGAATGGCCAAGTGCTGACAGCCTAACCAGAAAGTGTAGTGGTTTAAAGTGTCATTTAGAGAATGGCCCTCTTAAATTCTTCTTTGAGTCAATGCATTATTTATTTCTTTTTAAAATCTCTTTTATTTTAAGCAATTATATTACTTCAGAGCAGCTCCCATTCCCTAATGTACTTCTCAAGATGAGCCAATCTTGTGAACTATGAGGTGTCATCAATTCCCAGTGCCAGTGAAGACACTGAGGGAGCTCAGTGATTCCACAGACCAAGGACTCTACAAGGAATTGTCCTTCAGCTATAGTTTGACATTTGTTGGTTTTCATAGATTTTTAATCTATGACACGGCACTTCACGATTCTGACTTTCTGAGAGTTTTTTCTGTGGTTTTTTGTTGTTTGTTTGCTTTATTTTGTGGGGTTTTGTTTTTTTTTTAATTTGGTTGTAGTTTTTCATTGGTTTGTTTTTGTTTGTTTGTTTTTGTTGTTGTTGTGCACTCAATATTTAGACCACATAGCATAAATGGTCAACAAAATGAAGCTGTCTTAAGAGCACTGGGGTGTGCTACCTAACACTTGCTAACAGAAATAAGGATGCTGAACTAGATAAATATGATCTCTGTTTCAGTTTTGCAATTTTTTTTAATTGCCTGTTACTTCATTGCCCAAGGTCAGTCTTGTCAGACAAGTGGACCAACAGTTCTCTAGAGTAACATAAAACCATTAAGTTGCTCTTTGATCTTGCACCTTCTTTGGAACCTTTTAATCAATTAACCATGAAGCTACTCAGCTTGTCTTATTTCCTGCACATAAAGCTACTCTGGCCGAGCTGACACATTGCTACATTATAGATCAAAGATTGAAGGAAATTTCACATCCAATCAAGATAATTATATGGAATTTTTCTGAATCCATTATATACATTTTTGTGCCTCAAATGGATGAAAAACAGCATTTTGATTTAGAATGAATTAAAGGATTAATGTGTATTTTAAAGATTTGCTAAATGGGTTTGTGCATGGTTGACCTTACACAAGGTGTGGACAGATTTCATGGCAAAGTTGCTGGGCCTCAACTGGCCATCTGTCCTTTGAAAGTGACCACTACTGATAATAATAGGAAACATGACCCGTTGTAACATAAGCACTGATCTCTTGCTTAGGATGCCTTTAAATAAAAAAAATATTTTAAGTGTTGAATATATTTTAATGTGATACAGATTGAAATCCTCTTAGCTCAGGAGTAAATTTTGAAAACAGAATTGTGGGTTTAGACTTTTGTAGGGCCACACTTCTGTGATCTTATTTGTATTCATAAAACGCTTTTTTAATCAAGAATCAGAGATACTTTCAGTATTATATTTTTAAAGGTTTCTGACTGTTTATACTTTTATTTTCTAGTTATATGGGAATGAAAGTTTGTCAAAATAAATATTCCATACCTTCTGGCCAAATACTGGGATACACAAACAACTTCAATCAGCTCTTCATTTGAGCTTCTCCCTTAAGTGGGACAGAGTGTTACCCACACCGGTCCAGAGGAGCAAAGCATCTGCTCATTCAGATTTTGCTTAAGGCATATTTTGCACAGCTGTTTCTTGTGGGACTGGTTTGTTTCCCTTCTGCTTGCTGATACTGAAAGCAAAGATGGCCTAGCCCAGATAAGAGTGTCACCTGGGCAGGTGCAGTGGTAACAGGTAGAAATACCAAGAGCCAGCACAGTTTCTGAACAAAAATATGTCCCAGTAAAGAAGCATTTTTGAAAGAATCCATGTTATGAAATAAAGGTATAGGATATTCTTCACAGATATCACCTTGCTCCCTGAAGACATGTCTTGGATTTAGACTCACTAGACTTAGAAGCAGATAGGAATTTGGAACTCTTCGAGTTTCTACAACTCACATTCTTTTCACTGCTAAGTTTAAGCCACGTTCTCTTTGCAAATCCCTATTGATTTTTCTGAATGTCACACTTCCTTTAGCTAAACAGATCCCTGCTGATATTTGTCTTCTTCCTTTTAAGTGGAATTAAAAGTGAATGAACAAGTTTGTGGATAGCATGGATAAAGTGCTCTTTGATAGATGTATTTCTTGTCTTCTGAACAAAGATGAGTACATTCATCTCTTGGTACTAAGGAGGAAATATTTTCCTCAATCTCCTTCTGTATAATTCCCTCATTTAAGTCTAAATGGAAATTTACCAGAAAAGGGAAGATTATTTGTGAAGCTTACTTTTACATTTACCAGTGCAGTATCTTTTTTGTGCTGGATCCAGGATATAGTGGGGGTGCTTTCCTTCTGAGATTTGAAAAGACACAAAAATCCAAAAGGAGTCAGTAGGAGGTTACACTTAATTTTGAGCATAAAGTAGGCCAGACTTCAGGTTCTTTGTTTGTTTTGTTTCTACCTCCAGCTATAAATCATCCCAGATTCATCAAGCTGTTTGCAAAGCTAATGCAAGCTGGACCAAGTTACAGACTGGACCAAGTTGTAGGTTTATAGTAATGCCTGAAAACAGGAAAGACTTTACATCAGAAAGGAAAAACTATCTGGTTTCATTACATGTGGCTTCAAGTTTCATTACAAAAGGTTTTACATGGCTTTGATCCTCTAATTTGGCTAAAAACTGGGCAAAAAAAAACCAGAAAAAGAAGAAGCGATCTCCATGTGCACACAGCTATTTCAGTGCATGCATGCAACTAAATTAGATATGCTGTACCCCAGTGAACTAGAGTGTGTCCCACACAGACATTTAAATGCATTTAAATGCATAGAGTGCAAAGTCAAGATACATTAGGTCAAATCTCCTCGCTGCCAGCTACCTTGAATTCTTAATCATACCTGATGTTGCTCAGATCTGCTCAGGGGAACCAAAAAGTCTGAATAACTTCCTATCCTGAAAAACAAACAAGAATAAGTATGCACTTTCTACCCTTATATTTCCATGTATATACATATACACACACTAAAGATTTTACAAGAAGAATCTGTTTTCCATAATGCTTTCTTATGGAGCCACAATTAAGTGAGTCTTTAAGTGAGAGTATTAAAGAAATTACTTCAAGAAATTCACTAGAAGCAGTTTTACGACAATAGTACTCAATTTTATTTTTTTAGTTACAGACCTCCTGTCTTTCGTTTTTGTGTGCTGATGCTGAAGAGGAATTGCCAATTCTCTGTTCCCCTGGAGCTTGGAGTACAGCATTGAAGAGGAACCTCCTTTCCCACAGATCCTCAGCATCAGTTAAATGGGGCAGCAGGGCAGAGCTGAGCAAGAGGGGCACAAAGGTTTTCCCAATGTAACATAAGTGATTGCTCCTTTAGCCAACAGGCTGTAGGACAGACCACTGTTCCATATCCAGGTTTGGTGCACTGAAAACTCCTTTTCTTTTAGGAGATAGGAGTGGCAGTGGCTCCAGGCCAGCTTAGTTGTGTTTACAGCTGCTGTGCATCACTGAAACAGCATGAAGTGGCTTGAATCTGCAGTGAATCTGGCCCTAGATGTCTTAAATCTTTAATATTTTCTTCTGTCTCATCTAATATGTTTTTTTCCCCCTGCATTTTACAAGCCTGTTAATTACTGTATGAAATTCAAATGAACTGTGACCACTTCTGCTAAAAGAACTCATCCCCAAACAGTCCTTTCAAGTGTGCATGAAGTAGGATGACTTGTGTAGCTGGTCACTATTTTCTGGGCGGTATGTGCCCTTTCTACAAAAATTTGAAAACACATTTGTATTTGTTACCCACAAGCAATTCCAGCACTTAAGTCCCTTGTCAATTCACTGCCTAAAGTTTGATATAGCCAGAGCTGGTTCCTTTTTAGCATTATTTCCCAGGCATTCATACCTTACCTATTTGAATGCTTATTCTTTGTTCTCTTACTAAAAAACCCAAACAAAACAGACAAACTGTGGCATATTTTCTGTTTGTGGTGTTTGCATGTGATTGCTGAGTAAATTTTCAGTGAGTTCTAGGTCTCTTTACCTTTCCCTTCCATTAACCTGGTTACACTTGCTCTTTGGAATGAAAACGAAGAGACATCATTCTCCATGTCACACACAGACTGGGAGTTTTATTACTTAAATGTTTTGACAGTCACAGTTCCCACTGATTGGTACCAGCACTTTGCCATAACAGTTTAATAAATAACAGTTGATTTTTAAACGCTCAAATGTTAATTAGTTGGAGAGTGTTCTTTCCATCACCAGCACGGTGTTTTACCCTGACTAGACGCCTCAAGTTATCTTAGGGGAGGCACATGCAGGAAGGTGATTGCTGTGACTTTCTGCAAATGGGAAGGAAGAAGTGTCATCTGGGAAGGCTGTGGGAATGGCAGGCACAGTCAGGCCTGGAGTCAGGTGGATGGGAAAGGGGAAGCAAGCAGTGTCTGGAGTGCCTGGAGCAGGAAAGAAAGCATGAATGTGCTGGTCTGTGGTTTGTGATAATGAATGATGAGCACTGTTTGGATCACGTGGGACTTAAACCTTTTGCTTCTCACATTTAAGCTGCTTTTCAAAGTTTCTCATTATGGATTTTGTTTGCCTTTTTTTTTTTAAATTTTTGAAAATTTTTGATTTAGAGCAATAATGAATCTTTTTCTGCAGAGGAGCATTTGCTGTGCCACATGATCTTGCTGTGGATATTCTGTGTAGATCTATGTGTCTTCTGGGGTCGGTTTTATTTACTGTTGACATTGTCTCACATTCTTACCTTTCCTCTACAAAATAAGCATAAAATTACACAAAATGGGTGAACTGCTAGGGAAGGAGATCTAGTGGGAAAAAAAAAAAAGAAAAACAACAAACAAACAAACAAAAAAAAAAAAAAAAAGAGAGGAAAGAGAATAGAGAACAGGCAAACCCCACTCTTTAAACTTGCTATTTCAAA
>JAOTQP010001652.1:52240716-52288224 GCA_026413545.1 Cichladusa arquata
CACAATCTCCCTAGTATGTTATGACAGCCACATAAATAAATGAAAAAAATGAGATTAAAAAAACATAAAAATACAATTTTACCTAAAATAAAATAATTTGTTTCAATTTGAAGACAGCAAAAATCCATCTAAAATTGCATGTTGTCTTAAAAGATGAATTCTATTAAGAGCAACACCTATTTTGAAATTTTTAAGATAACGTAACCAGTTTGGGATTAAAACCTGCAAATATGAAACTAATAGGTTAAGCACCTCCAACTTCTCTGTTAGTCTGTATTTTGAAGCAACCACGTTCTCTACAAAAATTAAAAATTGTTCCTGTGGTTGAAGTCTGATATTCCAAGACTGTTATTAAGCAACTCAAAATGGAAGGTTTTGACAGTATCACAGAGCAGATAGCTTTTGTTTAGTTTTCATTATGTTCAGCATTTGATCTTTTCACCATTTATAAAACATCCACTTTTAAGACATCTGATCTACAAAGTTACTCAGGTGGTACTGACATCCTGTTATACTCTATACAGGGTTTAGATATCAAAGCAATCTGCGTCAAGATCTTTGGTAAAGTTTTGCTTTGACTTAGATGATGATTAAATTTTAGCTAATGCCAACTCTCATACTTTTGTTTCCACCTGCTCTTTGAAGCTCTAAATTTCATCTGCAGACTGTACTGAAAGGAACATCAAGCTAAGTGCAAACTCTCAGGCACAGTTTCGTCTCATCTAATTTTAGGTAGTTGTGTCAGGCACTCAAGTTGGATGTATAATTGCCATAAGCTCCAGACACAGCCAGTCATGGGGAGAAATGAGCTTATCTAGAGGTTGATTAGACAACTTGAGGTCTTATTTATTCTTTTGAAATGTGCTTATTCCTTTACTGACTAGAGAACAAACTTTGGTCACTATATTTTGAATTCAGACACCTAGATGTAGGTGAAGTAAATGTGTCTTAAGCCTTTTCATGATGTGCAGGGATCTCTAAAAGATCACTTACATTTTTGAAAGAGAGATCACAGTGACAATTTTGTTGCTCAGATAAAGGAGAATGTCAAACTGTATTAGATGGATAAAATGCATCTTTTCAATAGACAGTTTAGAGACGAATCAAGAAATACAGAATTAAAATCCCAAAGAAGTAAAGAACAACAAAGCCCTCCTCCACTCCAAATAAAAAAATTTGGTTTGGCTTTCTCTCTTTAAAGCTCACTGTATACAGCTGAAACAAACCTAATACTTTAAAGAGCAAACAAAATATTAACACTGTGCTCACTTACTTCTGTCTTTGATACTGCCTACATCTGATACTGATAAATCCATAATTTGCTGGAATAAAGCACTCAGTTTGGGTGCTAATGTGCACAGTTATAAGAACCAATGAAGAATCTAGTATTTCAAGGACAGTTTAAAGAAATTCTCTGGCTTATCTGATAGTAGAATTTGTGGGTACAGTTTGATGTTATTTTTTAATCCTGAAGTATTGAAGTATAAAGTCATATTTGCATTTTTTAACTTGCTGTGACTACCTTTCTTTAAAATTACTGTGAAAGAGCACAGCCTAAGAAAAAGACAAAAAAAAAAAAAGAAATTCTATAATAATGATATCTTTCAAAAGCTGACTGCTCTAGCTCTGGGAAGAGTTCAAAACTTAAAGGTACTGAAAGAGTCTATAACCAATATAAAGAAAACTGTATTGCAAAGCATGCTAACTGTTGTATGAAACATTAGAGGGTCAGACTCTCCACACACTATGTGAAAAGATGATTTAAATATCATTTTATATGGGAGTTGAAAATCATCTTATTAGAATCTCTTAGCAAACTTAGGCCACTGGTCCTTAAAAGTTAAAAATTACATAGGCAAATGCTGCACTGAAAAAGCAGCAACCAAAAGATCCAAGCAGGCTTGCTTTACCAAAAAAAAAGAAAAAAAAAAAAAAGTTTGCCAAGTTGTAATAAGGACAGTGGAAAGGACAAACAGAATGGCATTTTGTTGCCCAAGATCGATAAATACAGAATAACTTTGAACTTCTGAAGTTTCTGATCTTCTTGTACTAGGAGTCCATGAACCAAAATTGAATTTGTCTCTACAGTAAATTTGAAAGATGAATATGCATAGATATCAATACTATTATATATACAATTATACATATTTTTTTCTATCTCCACACATTTATATACAAGAACCTCTCTATAGACACATATAAATATATAAACTGAAATTTTCTGCTCAAATCAGTAAATAGAATTAAAACACTTAAACAGAAGTTCGCCAAAAAGATTGAAATCTATTTTCCTGCTAAAACCTGGGGTACTCTGAAAATATAAAATATTAGATATGTCCATTGTAAATTTTTTCAAAAACACATTAGAGAATATAATTATTAATAATAATAGTATTATTATTAATAATAATGTTTTTATTACCTCATTCTTTACAACTGAAAATTAGCAAATAGGGTTTTCTTCCATTTGCAACGTCTTCGAAATTTTTTTTGTGCCAAGGGTCAAACCCACAGCTGCATCTCATTACAAAAGAAGCCCATAGAGAAAGTATGTAAGAGCACCTCCCAGGCTTTAGGCAGCGCTTCAGTGAGATGTGTGAATCTGCTCCCCCAAAAAGGGGACTTTGAATATGTACTATAACCTGGATGCTGTTTTCACTTTTACATGCCCAGGTTATGTTGCTTTTTGCAAGTGCGAATTTTATGAAAGAAATACACATAACAGGAGACTTATGTGCATATTACACTACTGCTTTTTCTTGAGGAAGGACATACTTATTTCCAAGACACGGGTCGTTGGTTTGCTGATCACAGAGCGGTCCGGTCCATCCTCCTTCGCACTCACAGGAGAAGCCTGACTGGCTGGTAGCATGGCACGTGCCGTGCACACAAACTTTCTTGTGACAAGGCTCACAACCTGGCAGAATTCCCACTTGCAGTGGCACATTTCTGAAGTCCTGGAGTTCACTGTTGATATAGAGATTACGGATGCAACCATGGAAGCTAGTGCCGTTCTGCCCTGGCGACTGGCGTAAAGCTGCTACGTTATTTTTCACAGGCATGCCTAGGAAATTAAGAATAGCAAATAATCAGTGTAAAAATATCACCATTTTCTATACCATTTTCTCTATTTTTAAAACACTTTTAAAGGAATGCTTCCTCTGAATTAATTATTCTTAGCTATTCAGACTAGAACGATGAACAATAAGCTAGTTTTTGGAAATTGTCCTGGTTGTTAAGCATGTGTGTAAACCAGCTCCAAACCTGTAAGTCTCTAAGTCACACTTAAAAGATGAATATAAGTCTTCATCAGAAAGGAAGCTCAGAGTTGTGAAAAGGTCAGGCTTTGCCTGGTTCTGACCTAGTACCTTTATTCCAGGATAGCACACAGTTTCTGAATCCCAGAAAAACAAAGGTTGTTGAAATTTAGCAGCTGATACGTCATTTTTTTTGTAAGCTGAGATACTCAAATCCAGAAGAATTTAGTAGGACCAGCTCATCAAAATGGAGCTAGCATACACATTTCAAATGTGAAGTTTTGCTACGGAAAATTTATTGGAAAGGACAGTATTATAGGTTGAGATTCCAAAACCAAAAATACTTTTTTTTTTTTTTTTAGCATATCTCAAACACAGATTAATAAAATAAAACTCAAATCCATTCACAGTTTGCCATTACAGTCTAAAACAGTCAACAATAAGTCAACATCAAACTACTTATGTGTATGCACTTTTAGATAATGCAAATGTCCCCAGTGTTGACCACTGTCAAAGTAATTGCTCTGTTACAGTCTATAGTTGTTACAAGTGTAATTAGAGCAGTAAGTATATGTGATACACTTATCCTGTTAATCATTCAAGAATAATTCAAAAGGAACATTATTATCAAACTTCTTCCTAAACATGACGTTTCTTCTACTCCTACCCCCCACTTCTTGTTTTCTTTTAACTTATTGCCAACATATTAGCCTATGGTAGATAGTCCTTAAAATATTGCCTTGTAGGAATGAATACACAAATACCTAAATGAGTCCTGAGACTCTCAAGTAAAGGAAATCAAAGTGCACTGCACATTAAAAAAAAACTGTTTACCTGAAAATAAATACTTTTATTAGTTGCATAGGTTTATTCCTAGACAAAATAAACAATTCTCATTCTGGGTGCTTAGATAATGACAAGAAAACAGCAATGTTCTGCATAGTTGCTCCTTAACCATGTAAACTGATACTTCTAATAAGTTTCTATATTACTCTGAACAGTTAAGAGTCATGCAGAAACACTGTGCAACCTAATGAAGTAGACCTGACTTTCATTTAGAGGTTATTGCAATTTCATTTGTGCTAGGCTTCAGTGATTATAGAAATGAACAATATTGTATCCATACTGTTGAAGAGCCTAATCTTCTTTGATCTTCTCAGTTAAGTAAGTGTATTGGGTTTGTGTAGCCAGGCTTTGGGTAGTGGGGGGGGCTACAGGGGTGGCTTCTCTGAGAAGCTGCCAGAAGTGTCCACCATGTCCCAGAGAGCCAATGCCAGCTGGCTCCAGGATGGACCTGTCAAGTCTGCCCAGGCCAAGCCAGGCAGGGATGGTAGCAACAGCTAGGAGATAACATAGCTATAAAGGAAAAAACCTCAAAGAGTAATTGTGCAGATGTGACCAGAGAGGAGTGAGAATATATGAGGAGCAGCTCTGCAGACACTGAGGTCAGTGAAGCAGGAGGGGAGGAGATGCTCCAGGCACTGGAGCTGAGATTCCCATGCAGCCCCTGTGAGGCAGCTGTGGATGTTCACAGGGGAGCAGAGATGCACCTGCAGCCCATGGATGTTCACAGGGGAGCAGAGATGCACCTGCAGCCCATGGATGTTCACAGGGGAGCAGAGATACACCTGCAGCCCATGGATGTTCACAGGGGAGCAGAGATGCTCCTGCAGCCCATGGAGGAGACCCATGCCAGAGCAGGTGGATGCTTGAGAGAAGACTGTGGCCCCATGGGCAGCCTGTGCTGGAGCAGGCTCCTGGCAGGACCTGTGCAGAGAGGAGCCCCCACTGGAGCAGGTTCTCCTCGGACTTGTGACCCTGTGGGGGCCCATGCTGGAGCAGCCTGCTCCTGAAGAACTGCACACCATGGGAGAAAAGGGAGCAGTTTGTGGAGAACTGCAAGAGCAGTTTGTGGAGAACTGTCCCATGACAAGAACCCCACTCTGGAAGACAGGAAGGACTCCTTTCCCTGAGGAGGATGCAATGGCAGAAACAACGTGATAAACTGACCATAACCCATATTCCTCATCTACCTGCATTGCTTGCAGGAAAGAAATAGAGAACTGGGGGAAAAAAAGTTAAGTCTGAGAAGAAGGGTAGAGAGGGGAGGGGGAGGTGTCTTTATGAAATGTTTTACCTCTCCTTATCCTTCTGTGATTTGGACTGGTAATACTTTCAATTAATTTCTTCAGGTTGAGTCTGTTTTGACACATCAGTAATTGGTGAGGGATCTTTCCCTGTCCATATCTCAACTTATGAGCTTTCGTTGTATTTTCTCTCCCTTGTCCAGTTGAGGAGGAGGGGTGATAGAGTGGCTTTGATGTCAGCCAGGGTCAAACTGTAAAATAGGCTTTGAACCTATTATATTTAAGGACTCAGACTGCAAACAATCATGAGTTTCCATTTCCTCACATCTACTTGTCATATTCCCAAACCAGGGGCAGGGCAGAGTCATCAAGGCCCCTTAAGCCCATTATCTCCCTTGAAAGCCACACTCAGCTAATGTTCATAGGAAATGCTGGAAGTATCTCAGCAGTATAGATGCACTGAAGTTACTCTTTGTAAAAATAAAAAGTGTATAAAACTAAGCACACAATGCAATGCTAAACCAGATGTTACAGTTGAAAGTGCCAGGAAACTTAGATGTCATTTCTGGGAACCATATAAGCATGTATATATGATACCATATATAGGTGGTGTATCACACACAATTCAAATTTTTTTTTCTATAATCTCTAATAAGGGAGCCATTTGGAAACACAAAGCAAAAGTGCACAAGCTTTCAGCCTATACACTTTTGCTTCTTCTAGCAAGATACCAAATGTTGGAAGGCCAAAGTGTGTGTAAAAACTGTTGAAATTCTTTAGCAAAATTTCTTATATAAAGATTCTTTACCAGCTGGGAAAGAACTGACATAGAAACAATACAGACAAATATTTCAGATCTATTTTTAGCAAGGTAACAGAGTAGTTCCCACCCCCTTTTAAGCTTTTGGACACTGAACCTGACTACATGTAAATTACTGTTCAAGGAGGCAAATGGTAGGAATCTCTCATAAATAACAGTCACACAGTAAAACTGTCGAAACAAGTATCTAATTCTAGAAACTGCCAGAACAGAGCAGGCACAAATGAGAAGCAGCTGATACTCTATCTGTCTCAGAAATAGGGACATCCATGAAAGAAGGTACCACTCTCAACTAGTATAATATGCTCTAATTTCTGTGAGAAGAATGTGAAGTATCAGTGATGCCTGTGACTCCTTTGAAGAATTTTTGAGAAGAAACAGATTGTCCCTTAAGAATTCTTATAAAGCCATGCACTTTCAATAGGATATACTGAAATTTGTTACAGAAAGACTGAAAAATAACAAGCACGTGTATTCTGACCAAACAAAAGAGCCATACATTTGGAAAAGGCAAAAAACCCCCCAAAATGTATACATTGATTAGCTCACTTTTGGTAAAAGTAATGTTAAATTGCCCCTTTCAAACCAAGCTAAATATTGTGACCCAAGAGTAACATTAAAAAAAAGAAGTGGAAAGGAGGGAGAGAGGGAATGAGAACACACACTGTATAAGGACTTGCTGTCAAGTCTGAATTTCAGCCTGCCAACTGAGGTGATGCTTATCAGAAATGCCATTTTAGCAGGAAAGTGGTAAGAGTAAGTGTAAGCTACATGATGATTTAGGTGTCAAACTAAGACTTTGGCAAAGATAAAAATACTGAATAAAAACCTAGTGAGAATTTAAGTTCTTAACTGATGAAAATGCGTAATCAAATTCTCTAAAAGAATCTAGATATAGTTGGATAAGAAAAAAAATATTGAATCTCAAAAAGATGGGTAATATGAAGACTGAAAATTACCCGTCATGAAAATTTTAAAAATCATAAACAGATAAATTAGATAAAGAAGAAGAAAGATAAAGAGCTGGACATCAACTTACTGTTTTGTTTATTTTATTTTTTTTTTTTTTTACATTTTGTTACAATGTGTTCTATGATAGATTTTCATAATTTTTGCATCAACATTTTCTATGACAGCAGAAATAATTGCCTGTTTGAGCCTGAATGTGAAGAGTTAGAATGAACACAGGACCTCCCTAAGGAAGATGCACAGATCTGCAGGGTGAAGAAGGAATGAAGAGAACCATATGTCACAAATCAGCATGGCAGTGGTAAGAGTGTGCTCAGAATAAATGTTTACAGTTGGCAATCTGGCCTCATTTCATTGAAAGGTGCTTATAACAGACAGAAGGATTATTGTTCTGCACTAAGCTCAGTTTTCAAGCAGCACAATTGGCCTCAGCAGTCATTAAACAAACTGATGTTGACAATACAAGTAAGCAAGCACACAGTGTCTTATGAGAGTCTAGGACCTCTTCTTCCAAATGTGGCACAGGACGTTCTGCAGAAGTGATACACAGGAAAAAATGCAATGTGCTTCTGTGAGGGCAATCCTCATTTGAAGGCATCAGTACATCATACAAATGGCATAGTTTTTTGCAAGGAGGCAAGATGCTTAAGTCTAAGAAGTTGTTCTCAGACATAAAAGAATTAGCCAAAATGAAAAAGAAAGTATGTATTTTTTTAACAGAAGGAACAGATCAGAAGGAAACTCCTTACATGCCTCTTGCAAGAGTATAACGTTAAACTAAGTAGAACATTGAAATCTGCAGCATTTAAAAACCATGCTGAATCTCTGATCACTAAGAACTTAGACTTGCTACATAGTGAAGAGGCACTAAATGTTGGCTGAATTTTCTGACTTAGACTGCACAGGCCCATCAGAAATCCAACAGGAACTTCTAGTTAAAACAGTGTGTTTGAACTCATAGCTCTACAGAGTAAATGGCATCAAATGATCAAAACTTTTCAAATACTTTAGCTGCTCAAGTTAAAAAATTAAATGAAAAATTCTTTTTTTTCTCAAAACAAACAAAACCCTAGCCCTAGCACATACAGTGAGGCAACTGTCTGGGCACATTCTTACCTAATGTCCTAACTTCTATCAACCCTAAGCACTAAGTTCTCCAGACATAAATTATACTCCATGGCTTTATACAATGCTATCATTTCCTGCAGATATCACTACAGGGAAATAGGAATGTAAAATGAGCAAAACAGAATGCTACCATCCCACACTTTCTGAATAGGCATTACTAAATCTTCATGCAGCTAAACAATTAAGCACACTTTTTCAGTACAATAAAAGGCTAAATAACAGCAGAAAATTACAAAATTTTACAGTCATAAAAAATAAACATAATAAAAAAAAAAGCAACCAGTGTAGTTTGAGGACATATTATTTCTTAAAATTGAAGCTATTGACTTTAACTGCCAAAGTTTCATCTTAATGAAAGATGAATGTCAATGAATGAGTCTCTTTAAGAAACACAAGAATGTGTTTCTTAAAGCATGTTACCAGAATAAATTATCTATAATATCTCTAATAAGAATCAGTAAGATCCCTCTTACCTCCTACATACAGCGGAGAATCAAAATTCAGAGTGGATTGCTTGGACAAATTGGTAATTATCTTGGGGCTTCCTCCATCAATAGATAAAGATAGAATCTGATCCATAGCTAGCAGCTCCACAATGTGGAAATTGCCATCATTAATTGTTTCCACACTGCAAAATAAACATTAATAATAAACATTTGATGGTCAGGTTAGAACAGTTTTTCACCTTTTTCCCCTTTAAGAGTCAATAGAGTTTCAGGACGGAACAGAACTTCTCTAGGAGTGAATTCTCCTGAAAGTTACATTTTAAGCAAAGACATGCACATATGCTGAAAAGCCAATACAATACCACATCCCTTCTTCTGCACTAATGGTGACAGGGCTGGAATACCTTTTCTATGAAGACAAGCGAGGGAGTTGGAGTTGTTCAGCCTGGAGAAGAGAACACTCTGGGGAGACCTTATAGCAGCTTTTCAATATCTAAAGTGAGCTTATAAGAAGGATGCAGAGAGACTTTTTACCAGGACCTGTACTTACAGGACACAGCCTAACTGCTTTAAACTGAAAGAGGTTAGATATAGATCAGATAGAAACTATTAAGTAAAAGAAGTGACATAAAGAAAAAGTTCTTTAATATGAGGGTGGGTTAATAAGAAACATTGGGACAGGCTGTCCGAGAATTTGTGGACTGTTATTGGAAAAGCTCAGGATCAGGTTGGATGGGGCTTTGTACAACTTAATCTGGTGGAAGTTGTCCCTGCCCATAACAAAGAAGATGGAACTAGTTGATTGTTTAAGGTCCCTTCAAACCTAAACCATCATGTGATTCTAATGTTACTTCAAGATCGTATTTGCATGCAACTCTGTGTGTATCCTACATTTTGCAGAGTATTGGGTTTACATATCTTGCAAGTATGAGGCCTGAGTCAACTCCAGTGATACATAAATCTACTCTTTCATAGAATATGGAACTGCATCTAACTTTAGTCCTGCCAGACAAAACCATACAATGGAGCTGCCAGAGAGCTTCACTGACACTTGCAATAAAGTTATTTGTTATCTTTATTGGGCATGGTTATTTAAGTGTGTTCATCTTCTGGCTAGTACAGTGAATATGAATGTTATTTTTTTTTTTTCTTGTCTACACATACAATTTCCTTCTGTTTAGTAACAAGATATGAACTCACTAGTAGGAGAATGCCTGAAGGTTCTCAAGGTGAAAATGCTTGTTTCAAGTATGGTGCTTACCCTGCATAAGGACAAGCTTGCTCATGCTACTAGGCACAAGAAATGGCTGCCAGTGCTTTTCAGCCTCAATATCTACAGAGAAAGTGCTTAAGTGCAGGAACTACTCTGCACTTGAACACAGTTTAAGTACATCAGAGAAGGAAGAATATCATTAGTCAATTCTGGGACTGAATATATCATTGTACTTGCATAACGTGTAGTCCATTTTCCACTGACAAAACAGAGCTGAGTATATGCATGGAAGGTGTGAGCTGTAGTGCAGAGACCAGACATTAAAAGCATTCCCATGAAAGACTTTATTTGTTTCAGGGCACCATCAAATAAGTGAGCTTAATCCTTTGGAAAAAAGTTATTTAAATGAACCAATTGTATGATAGCCTGAAATGGACAGTCACACAGCCAATTAGCTCTTCTCATTGAGAAAGCAGCATAGCTGAAAGGGATTAAGTTCCTAAATCTCAAGGCAAAAATCAAACAAATTACCTTAAAACCTCCTTAGTGATGTTTTAATTAACCTAACTGCTTTTGTCCTGGAACAAATCAGCAGCACACTTGGTTGTTCACAGCTGTGACACATTAAATAGCTTCTTAGCCAGTTATTACCAACTCTGTGAACAGCCTCTGCTCACTGTGGATCAAAGATCTGCATGGTAGCATGCATGCTTTACATAAACCAAGCTCTATTTGAGAGTGCAAACACATGACAGAGCAGACACTGGCACAATAAACACTTTATGGGAACTGCCAGGAGGGGGACTGCCAGCTTCCATGGGGGAAAGGAAATGGTTAGAGTTTATAATTCCTAAAGAGAAAGATTTATTCAAGGTATCAAGAGGTTGTTTGCCCTGATCAAGCAATGTAAAAGTTGCTATGATTAAAATACTTCATACGTTTCAGTGAATATAGGCAAAAAAAAGTGCTAAAAAATCAAAGTGCATGTGACTTCTTAACTTCAGGAAGCAAGAAACCCTGATGTAATGTTCTTGTTTCAAGGAAACTTATTTTATGACTTCTAAACCTTTCACTCAATAGTATTAAAAAGAATAAGAGCAACACAGAAAATGCATTTTAGAGCAAGGGGTCATTCCAGGGATATACAAACCATATTTTGTAAAGGGAATGTATCTCTGATAAGAGTGATTATTAAAAGCCTCTGGTTTAAACTGTTTCACTGGTAAAAATTTACTGCAGAAAGAGAAGCCCTTCTAGGTAAGGATGTTTTAAATTGAAGGGGAAATAAACTCAAGGCATATCTGCAATATTTCCTGCCAATGCACTTACATTACTTCTAGCCCATTTCCCATTGGAGATATGAGAGCTGAATGTATAGATTGTAATGAAAAGCTGTAAGAAGAACTGATTTAAGGCTTCTGGTACTCTGAATGGGAAGAAATAGTCCCACAATTCCAATAAATATATGATGAAAACTAGTTCACAGAATGAAAATATTTTTTTCTTTGTGTAAAAAACAGTTAACCTTTAAAAATGGATGCCTAGACAAAACAAAATACAAGCAATACAAATTTTTCCAAATAACCATCTCCAATGCATGAATATTATTTATTGGTCCTGGCAGTGCCATCATCTCGTTTCTCAGATTGACTGATTAGTGCTTTAGGGATGATGGCACTTCCTGCAGTCAGTTCCCATCAACTGGGAGGATAGGAGGAAAACAAAAGGGAGGGACTGAAGGAAGGACTGGAAACATTCCAGTCGACAGCTTTAATAGGTAACAAAGGTACAGAAAGACTGTACATTATATTACAGCATGTAATGAATGGATAAAAAGAAGGTAAAGACCTTAAAAAGGGCAGGAGATATCACAAAGATTTTGGGAGGGTAAAATGGTAAGAACTGGAAAATAATGAAGGGATTTTAGTAAAACGCATAAAAGATTCTGTGCTACAACAAGCTCCCTTCTAGAACATGAAATAGAAATGAAACAGCTATCACTAGGTGCACATATCTACCTATATACAAATGTGGAAATGCATATATGGCTTCCAAAATAGAATGATGAAATCAGAGACTCATTTAGGCTGGAAAAGACCTCTAAGATCATCAAGTCCAACAACGGAACCAACACTGCCAAGTCCACCACCAAGCTATGTCTACACTTTTTAAAATACCTCCATGAATGGACTACACCACTTCCTGGGCAGTCTATTCCAATGCTTGACAGCTGTTTACATGATGAAATTCTTCCTAATATCCAATATATGCCTCTCCTGGTGCAACTTGAGGCCTTTTCCTCTTGTCCTATTGCTTGTTACTTGTGAGAAGAGTCTGACCCTCACCTGGCTACAGTCTTCCTTCAGACAGTTGTAGAGAGAGAGAAGGTATGCCCTCAGCCTTTCCTCAACAGCAGAAGACTTCACTACAGCTGGACTATTACATGATAGTTTTCAAATATCTCAGAAACTCACCTTCATGCTTATTAGATAAGAAATGGTGGTTAATTACAATAACACAAACAAAAATAATAACACTAAAAGTGTGTATCTGCTTCACTAAATCACTGTATCACTGTAATGTCACTACATTTCCCACCCCTTTCTTCACTACACTTGCATTCTTCATTTGTCACATAATTCAAAAGAGATTATCAGCTATGTAGGGGAGATGCTTATTATTTTGTAAAGGTAACCTAATTGGGACTGTTTGTTAATTGGTCACTTGGTTATTAACTCCTTCCATGTTTATGTTTGGTTGGTTTTTTTTTTTTTTGTGTGTGAGTACTGTTTTTCAGTCTTTCTCTAGATAAGTATAATGGACAAGTGTGAATTATCAGTATTTATTATATTTCAATAATGCCAGAGAAAGCATTAAATTTATGAGAAGGAAATACGTGTTTTGAAAAGGTAGAAGTATTCTAGATAGATTAAAGAAATGGGAGCCAAATTAACTTGGAACTACATATGACCCTCATTCCTATTGCTTCTTATTCTCAGACAGATGTACCTATTGAAAACATCAACAAAATTAATTAAACTCCTGAAAAAAGAATCTGAACTTCTTGTGCAGCCCTAACTCAGACAGAAAAGAAAAAAAATACGATTTTGAATAGCAGTATAATAATTTATAAAAATAATTTATTTTCACTGAAATGTCCCTATTAGAATGCAGAACAATGTCACTGTTACAAACTCTAGAAAGCAAATATACCTAGATATAATTTTACAACAAAAGGTGTAAATAGAGCAAAAAGAAGATTCAAGGAAAACTGATTTAATACTTCCCTTTACTTCAGACAGTAATTTTAGCACCAAGAGGGCAGTCAGGGCCAGGAAGTGATGCCTGTTGTCCTTCTGCTTACTGTTGCAATGACTGTTTGCTAACTCTTGTGAAGTGATACAATACCTCCCAAAAAATTCAGGCAGTAATTTTTCAGAGAACCAGAGAAAAATTATTTAAAA
Source organism: Cichladusa arquata (assembly GCA_026413545.1). Lineage (NCBI taxonomy): Eukaryota > Metazoa > Chordata > Aves > Passeriformes > Muscicapidae > Cichladusa > Cichladusa arquata. The sequence goes on from JAOTQP010001652.1 coordinate 52,254,101, forward strand.
AAACCCCTCAGATTATGCTACAGAAGCCACTGTGGACTCTTTCTCTTAATGACTTTGGAAGTAAAAGCCATTTCTTTTTCAAATGTAGTGTCTTTTTTCAGAATCAAGTATTTAGTTTTCACTTGCCAGGGGAAAATCCCACATTATATGACTGCCTAACAGAGAAGAGAAGCTTCTATTTAATTTCTGCTTATACAGTGTAGTTTTTCATTTTACTCAGTACAGTAGGAAATTATTTGGCAGTTACAACAAAGAAAAAAACTCCACTGCTACATATGAGCTTTACACAAATGTATAAATATTCTGTTGTGAGCTCTTATTCTGTTTTAATGCATCAAATAATATATTATTTGTCTGACATATCTGTCTGTTAGAATTACTTGCCAAGCAAATCACATCTTTTGGCAAGAAGTTTTAAGTGTCTGACAACACATTAATTTGCATACATTTCTTTTAACCATGCATTAAAAAATGTGGCTTTGATATAAGTAATGAATCTATATTTTACTTCAGTTACAAATGTGCTTCATCCAGGTTCACCTGTAAATAGCAGAGGCTGGATATGATCCTGTGTCATAGCTGACCCTCACTCTACCCCGGTACAGTTCCACTGCTATATGATCTTTATCGCCTTTGTACAGCAGGATCCCACTGTCTTCATCTGTGGCAATCTAGTTAAAAGATAGAAATATTTAGAAATAACTAAAATTAGGTATTTAATCAAAATTAGGTATTAAGTGAATCTCCGAATTTACTGCCATAGTCTGTTACTTCATTATAAAATTCCTTTTTGAAGGACAACCTGACAAAACTCTTTCTTTTCCTATCAATAAGCCCATCTACTTCAATATGAATATATAGTTATTGCACTAACTCTTCTAGATTTCTAGCTCAAACAGTGAAAAGCTCTTTAAGTGAGCCAATGACCACTTTGGGTCATTTTCCACATCATGAGAAGTCCTTTACTCTCTTTTCCAGAAAAGAGAATCCACAACACAAGCAAGCTTACCTGTAGAGTGATATTGGTTTGGGGGCGTATCTTAGCTGAAGGGATTTGCAGATAGGACTCTTTGTTGACGAAGTTTATACTAATCAGCTTTTCACATTTCTCACCCTGGTAGCCTGATAAACACTGACAGATTGGTTCACTTTCTTTTATGATACACTGGGCCCCATTTTGACATTCATAGTTATCACAAGGGCTGGTGCGAGGCAGAACCATAGGCGGTGAAAACTCACAAAACAAGCCACTGTATGGAAACAGAAAACAATCAGTTTCCAAGAAAAAACAGCTTTGACAGAAGACACACATATGTGTGCTGCCTTCGGATCTTCCTCACCTGTACCCTTCTGGGCAAATGCACGTATATCCATTAACTGCGTCGGTGCACTGCGCTCCGTTTTTACATTTGTTGTCCTGGCAGTCATCAAAGTCAATATCACAATGGTCACCAACATATCCAGGTGTGCAATCACATCTGTAAAACAGGAAAGCAAATCGGATAGCACAGTGCCTTTTAACGATCCAGTGTGATTATGAAAAAGTTCAGGAACAACTATATTGTTTAAAAAATCAAGGAAAAAAAAAGCATTACTAATACTTTGTGTGCAAAGACTATATAGCTTAACCATACTATTAGATGTGGAATCTATAGATGTAACGAATACAGGTTTGCTAGTTAAAATGTTTACACATCTGCCATTACATCAAAGAACTGTGTGCAAATCTAGAGAGCCCTCATGAATAATTTATACAGTTTTTACAATTTATGAGCAACACAGAATGCTACAGGATATTATTCATGGCTGCAGACACAAAACATAATCAATATGCTTGGCTGGTGAAACCAAGAGAAATAATCTAAAGTATGTACTGATGGTTATTTTCTTTGTCAACCAAACAGCTAAGAACAGACCAATGATCCATTTATGCATTTTAAAAGTTATGCATAATTTTTTTGCTCTTAAAGTTCCACCAGTCTGATTTACTACAAATACGACCATGGTTGGTAAACTAACAGAAGTCTCAAAACCATCACTTGTCTTCCCTGAACCCCCACTGATCTAGCAACAGCACATCCTCAAGAGAGTATGTAAAGATTTTTGTTTGTTGGTTTGTTTGGTTTTTTTTCCATGTGCAACTCTCATTGCTAAGGCTAGTGGCATTTCTTCAAGGAATTCTCATATATAGGACTGAGTGAATGCAAAAAACTCTGTCAAAAATTAAAGGAAAATATTACAAATCCATGCATCCATATGATATTTTTTTTAAATTAAGATGTCTTTAATTCATTTCATTATATCTTGTGATTCCCTCTTCAGTGTTATTTCTTTCACTATCTAAAATTTGCTCTAAGCTGGCAAGAGTGATTTTAAATAGCCATGTAAGTTTAAATTTAGTACTTCAATCAAATAAGTCTCATTTTTTATTGAACAACAGGTATGAACAAGATAAGGGAATGAGAATACAAAGCATCCTATTAAAAGTCTGACTGAGATACATCTTGAAGTATACTGCATGTGCTATTTTCTGATTTAAAAGTAACAGGAAAGATTAATGAACTGTATGGTAAAGATACTAACTAGGTTTATTGAAGTGACATGAAAAAACAAACAAAATGCACTACAACAGAAACCAAACTTTTCTATTTTCCAGTTGGAAACTATCAACTTAATTTCACATTCAACTGAATATCTAATACTTTTTGCCATATTTTAAATAAAATGTCATTTCATAAGTAGCGGGAATGACAATAAATAATCTGATTTTAGCACAAAAGCATGCTGTGCATAAAACAGGTACTTGTGAGAACAATATAAATCTGCAGGTTTGCTGTATTTATTAGCCTAAAGCTTATTACAACAACTTTAAATTGTGCATACTAATTAATTGTGATAAGGATATGGTGTAATTAAAGATTAGCTTTCCCGGGGAGGGACTTTACTTTATACCTTTTTTACATTATACCTTCCAGTGTGCCTTCCTAATAATCTCTTTCACAATTACTTCTCTAAAAGCAATATAATTATTCCACTTCAATTAAATGCAATTATTTTCCTACTGCTCAAACTCCTATAAGGGTTTTGTATAGAGCATCATAAAGACTATCCTGTGTTTCTATTTAAAATCTGGTTGGAATTAAACCTTTTAAGGATCATTAAAATTCAGTAAAACATACTTAAGATAATAATGCAGCTTTACATGAAAATAATGGCCTATTCTGCCATAAGGTTTAATAATAATCAAAATTAGTACTTTGAGAATTTAATTGGCTTCCACTTAAACAGAAGGAAAGGAAGCTAGGCCTATGATAGGAAAATACAAACTTTGATTCAGTTGGACTCTAACAACATTTCAGACTTACTTGTATCCTTTGGGTGTCAAGATACACTTTGAATCATGCTGGCAAGGATTCAGGTTTTGGGCACAGAAATCTAATTTCTCCTCACAAAGCTCACCTGAAACATAATGTATGATGTCAATTCAGTGAAAATATCACAGTGACCTGAAAATAGCAATGAACAGAATTTTAAAAGCAATGGCTACAAATTCCTTTGCTAACACTACAATATGCATACTTCTTTACATAGTAATAAATACCTTTATAATAAATACTAATAAATAAATGGTAATACAGATATAATAAAAATAAATAATAATATACCTGGTAACTCCTTTATAAACAATATCAAGTTCAACATAAATCATCCATACATGGATATAAATGTTAATTTTGTAATTATTCTTCATTTACAATATTTATCTAGCTCTGCTATATAGCAACACTAGTGACTGAACTCACTAGAACAAAAAAGCCATCAATATGCTTTTCTTTTACTTATTTCTAAGCACATTACATACAGACATAGCCAGATTTGCACTATCACTACAAGTAATCTATTACCTGAAAAAAACCTGTTAATATCACTGCATGTCAATACAACTCCAATTATCCAAAAATGAATACTTGTTTTCTACTTTTCCTTAAATATGACTCTCCATTTTTTGCATTTGTTAACGTACCATAATTATCTATAATCTGTTCTGTGAAAAGAAGAGAAAAAAATAATCTACATAAAATGTCTATCCTTCCCTGCTGATAGAGGCAGTGGCTCTAATTTCCAAAATGGGCTTATAATCTAAAAAGTATTTTAATATAGTTAAAACTTTTTTTATTTGCAACTTTATGAAAAGGAAACATAGGTTTGTAAACAGATCAACAATATTTTGTTCCCTAACTTATCAGATGATACCATGGATCATGCACTTGATAAACTTGTCACTGGTTTTTAAGCTTGATATACTATTCCAGCATCCATATGAAGAATATATGTGTAATAAACAGGTATATGCCCTGTGCCTGCTGAATTCAGGGACTGACAAGTCCATCAGAGTCTAAAGCTATGGAAGGAGTAGGGCTGTCCCTGTCCTTTGTCCAGTAATAAAACATGATCTGGCAAGCAAAGAGAACTGTACATTACAATGGGAAAGAAAAGAGCAAAAGAAAAGAGTGAATGATCAGACACTTTCACTGCTCAAACTGAACTTGCCTTCAAAGAGGCAATATTTGATATCCCTCAGTTTTACTGAGCTGAGCATGGCAGTGGCTTGCAGTGCAGTGGACAAATAAATAAAAACATAAAAAGAACTGAGGAACAGTCTTTATTAAAGCATGGATAGAGAAAAAGGCAAAACTGAAGCGGGAGCAAAGATGGTTATGCCAGTTAAAAACACAACTGAAAAACGTGCAATAAGACGTGGGACCTCTACATCTTCAAAAATGAGAGGACAAGCCAAAAAACAGCTAGACAAGTATTTTGCAGCAATTCAAAAGATCCAGACTGGTTCTACGCTAAGATTAAAAAAAAAAAATAAGATAAATAAGTAAATAAATAAATACCCCATTCCCATTCCGCAAGAAGCGCGTTTTCTCAACAAACCAAATAAAGGTTTGAGCTAACATAAGAAAATGGCCCTCATGAACAGGTCACTTAAGAGCCTCAGGAAAACTGTCAGTTACAACATGACTTAGTCAATATATGTAGGAAACTGAATGGAGATCAAATGCAGGCCACTGAAGATGACTAATACAAGGGATTATAATTCTCTCCTCAAAGCCTCTTCAAGCTCTCAATAGAATTATTAGTCTGGAAATATGCAACTGTTATGACTAGGTCAGTGCACAAAAAATCCTGAAATACCAGGGATTGTTTGCATCCCACGATACATTAAACAAAACCCAGATCCCTTTCTTTTTTCAAAGGGTTTTGTTCAAACAAATACATATAGAAGAGGTCTTCAATGCTGCTCTTCACACAGCATTTAGTCAAACTGCAGAACTTGTAATCGCTGAAATATGTTCTAAGACCAGCAGTGTTTAAGAGTGAGATATAAGTATGGGAACAGTGAGTTCAGATTTCAAGGATCATGGGAATAGAATAAGCAAAAATGACTGTTGTTTTAGCCTAGTTTGTGCACATTCCCATAGTTTAAAAATGTATGTATGTGGATATATATGCAGACATATATACACCTATACAAATATCTTATTATAGCACATATTGTATATTAAATTACACGCAAAACTGAAAAACACATGACATCCCAACTACAAATAATAAAAATGTGGTTGTACAATATTAACAAAACTTTGAATAAAGCACCTCTAAATATTCCCAAGATTATTAAATCTGATGGCATATCAGAGAGTTTCTGGAAGTGACAAGTTGAGCCTATCCCACAAGCAGGGCTGGAGCTTGCTGTCTCTTACACATTCACAGCAATATTCAGTGCAAAGAAAACCAAACTACCTAGAAAATGGCAGTTTAGGAGTGGCATAATAGGAATAAGCATTCTTACCATTCCTGTCAAATTTATTCAACTGATTTTGCTACAGGACATTACTTTGGCTTAGATTATCATTGGCACAGATTTTTGAAATAACTTGAGTGGCAAATAGTTTTACCCAATAGTGTCTAAGCCTGTACATTTCTCTAAATCTTCCCCCAGGTACTTAAAAAATACAGGATTTCTTAAAGTACACTGCATTTTAGTATTTATAGGTTGCTGGCCCTAGTACCTTCAGAACTATACTGAAAGTTCAATCACTTCATTGGTGACTGGTGATCAGGGGCACTTGAAATCTCCTTATTTCCCCCTCTTGGCTGTGAATCCTACATAATGATTGGGCATTTAAGTTTTAAACAGGTTTACAGTTTTGAAAAATGTCCACTTCAAATTATAAAGTCAATGTTACACTACCAGACATACTGCAGCCAAATGGCTTGCAAACATCATCAGGCATTTTTGAGATTATTGTCAGAGTTTGATCTGAGTACTCTGTAGAAAAGCACATAGAAGAAAAACTTTTTACGCTGTGACAGCAGAAAAGTAAGGAAACTTTTCTCTTGCATTTGCTAATTGTATGCATGGTGAATCATATCCCTGGAGTTTTAGTTGAACAGTCTGTAGCAAACAGGAAACAGGATGGTGGCCATATAGCAAAAGACTCATGTAAAAATACTATGACCATAAAATTTTTCTTTACTTATTTCACAAACTTTATTTAAAAAAAAAAAAAAAAAAAAAAAAAAAGTAGCATTAATGACAGACTTGTACACAGAATCAGTAAAGAAAAAATCAAGATAGAATCCAAATATGTACATCAGATACTCAATTTCTGATGATGTACATATCAGAAGAACAAGCCAAGATAACCCAAATTGCAAGGTCTTGCACAGCTAATAGATAATAACTGTTAATATTAACAAATGCTAATAGATCTATATTCTGAATGGAGCATTCTTATGGCCAAAATAAACCTGTTTCTGAAAAAGTTAATAGAAAAGGTAAGTAAATTATGGGACATGGAATCTGAACCACTGAGGAGTATAGTTTCCTGGTAAAGAAAGCCCTCCTTCAGCATACTGAATAACTATTGTATCATCCAGAATTTAAATGAGACAAGGTGAAAAGGAGTAGTTAATTTTGTCGAAATGAAAAGATTGAAAGTGAAACACTCATTGAACAAAAACACCCCAGATTTACCAAGTTAGGGTCCTTGGCTTTACTGGAAGAAAATCTCAGAGAGTTTCCTGATTTGAGAAACATAATACAATGTTTAAAGAACATACTTCAAAGTAATCAGAAAAGGTTGTGAAAAAAAAGTCTCAATTCAAGGAAGCTTGACACCAATGTGTGAGGACATTCTTTTATTCATCTAATAATATTGTAATTGAGGCTTCTGTAAAAGACTGGCTAAGTAATTATGTTTTTGAAAGATGGGAACATTTCTGTACATAGGAGAATAAAGAACAGACTAGTTTGTTTAAAAATAAGTAGCGGATAAAGTGTCAAAAAACCTGTGAAAAGCTTCCAAAGTTTAATTAGAACCAGCAATAACTCTTTTCATAAGACATCTGGCTTAATTAATCTAAGGGAGTCTGGATTCTGGTATAGAGTAACATTGAAACCAGTGGAATTATGTGCTTGGCACAAATGAACAGGGCCCTCCAAGCTCAAGACAAATATTTACTGAGCTTTTTCATAGAGTATGAGGAAGAAGCAGTCAGACATTATTAAACACTGATATACATATACTGCTTATACTTTATATAGGTAACCAAAGCTGTATGTCTGCTAAATTCACAGGTCAGTTTGTGTTTCCTATGTGTGTTAGTTCACACATTGGAAAGAATATAAAACTTAAGTAAAAACTTAATCATAGACTACCAGGTTTACCCCTCAAGGATCATCTCCTGGAAAAAGCAGAAGAGACAAAGATGGCCCAGCTAAATGGCCCTTTCCAGCTAAATCCTGTAAGTGTCTAATGTTGGGGAATCCACCATTTTCCTGGGATTACTCCAATGGCTCCGTGTTCTCATTGTAAAATGTTTCCCTCTTTTTAAATTCTAACTAGCATCTCCCCAGGAATAACTTGTACCCGTTATCCCTCCCCCTTTCCATGTGACTCCTTTTAAAAAAGGGAGTCTCCATTTTCCTTGCAGCCACCTTTTCAAACACTGGAAAGAGAGTGAAAACATCTCCCCAAGCCTTCTTTTCTCACGGTTGAACAGACCCTTAACTCTGGAGTTTCAATTATATAGATATATAGTACAACAAATAATAAGTAACATGGCAATGAGGTGAAAAGGGATTTAAATCCTTGTTATTTTGATTAATTGGGAAATAAATTTAAAATAAAGCAATGCCAGCCACTACATTTCTGAATGGGGAGGACAGCTCTAACAAAATGGACATGGGCTTCTTGATGTAATAGCACATCAGTAATTACAGGCAAGTTTATGAAGAAACAAGTTTAAAATCACCCTTATTAGCAAAGCTAAGTTCGATATTAAAAAAACAGAGAATCCAAAAGCAACAGTAGCCAGTGTTAATTATCAGAACACAGGTTTTTCCTAGAAGACTTATTCCCTCTTCCAAAGCCAAAATACCCAATACCTACCATACACTAGAATAGAAGGATTTTATGGGTGTGCTTATATATCCATTTCAGCTTCTGAGCTTGGTTATGATATGCTGTGAGTCAACTTCTGCAGTGTTTATGTTTTATCAATTACGTATGACTATCTGACTCTGTGACTGGAGGACTCTGTTTAACACTGTGACTCAAAGCCAATAGGGTGCAGAAGGGTTGGAAAATGTCAGTGCCATTTGACAAACTATATACAGAAAACTGCTGCATTTTATTAAGTCTTGAGTTTGATGCACAGTATACAGCATAAAGTATTTCAGGTCTTAAGCTCATTATTCAGAAAATACAAATAAAAATATCTACTATATGAGGGACAAAATTTCTTAGAATTAACAAAGTTCGCAGTGACAGTAGAATGCAGTTTATCACCATAAATCTGAACATTTTTTTAAAATTTAATTTTAGAGTCAAACTGCTGGACTGTTCCCATCTTTCACCATTGCATGAGTATTCAGCTATCCCCCATGCTTGTGGATCTCAGTGTAAGATGGGCCTTATTTAGCTTAGTTTAGTTCAAGATTTCTATTGGTTTTAGGTTTGGTAACAGCAAAGAAACCAACTTTTAGGCAGGTAAGCTTTAAGACAATTAAGGAAAACAGAAGGGTAGCTCATAGACTAGAATGAGTAATGGCAATGATTAACCCAGAAGCAGGTAGCTCAGCTTGCCACAAATATCATGTATATTTTCCCTTTATGCAAATGAAGTAAAATTACTTTTATACTTGAGTTTTTAATATAGAATAGTTATTTAAAGTATGTTAAGCTAGATGAAATGGAAAATTTTATGAGTGATAAAAAGCAAGAGTAACAAATGCATCTCTTTATTCTAAGAATCTGTAACATGCAATTCTTACAAAGATGAGGATTATGATTTAATTTAATGGAATTATTAAACTTTTTATCAAGTTTAATATCACATGGTTTGCATTTGGTTACTTGCATGCTTAAATTTCAGGAAGGTACTTATCTGATTACCAAGTGAATTCAAAGTAGCAATGCAAGTCCTTTATTGCAGTGGCTAGCATAAACTGAGATGATTGCTTGAAATGATTCCTTTTTTTTCCCCTAATACTGTCACAATTCAAAAGATGTCTTGCATGATAAAACTGACTGATCCTCCAAGCGCCTTACAGAATATCAATAACTTTCATGTTCAGATGGCAAGCTAATATAAATATGTATCACAAACACATCTGCTTAGTTTTGGAGCCAAACTTAATTCACACCCCCATTTACATGTATGTTTGTGAGGAGTTTGTTCTTTCTATAGTCAGTAATTTCAACATGTTACAGTTCACACTTGTGTAATAAACAAGAAAACCAGCAGGCTATTTTTGTTGCCCAGATGAGTAGCAATAAATGCAAATACAGCGACATGTCCAAATGGAAGACAGTTTAAGCATGGAGAACCTGTGGCTGAATAACTTTCTGAAAATGTCTTATACTCTGCTTCAGTTACAGAGAAAATTTATGCTTTAAGCTGTAGGAATTATTAGTCAGATGTCTAAAATAATCAACATAGATGTTATTAAGCAACATAGATTATATAACTGCAGTCTTGCTTAGCATGTTAATTAATGGATAATGAACATATTTTTATTACTATATATATTATATTGCTTCAAAAACTGAAAATGTATTTATCAAATCAATGGCAAATACACCAAAAATGATTCATTTGCTGTTAAAACTAAATATGCAACTTTATCAATATACTGTCATTGATTATACTAGGTCTCAGATTGTATATATGATTGGATTGCAGAGAAGGTGGTTTATCTCTGTTAGTGTGAGAGGTGCTAAATAGAAACTTTAAAAAAATTAAAAATCAAGTACCCAAAGTTAGTGTAATAAATCTCTTCCATATTACCTTTCTTCTACAATAGCCCCAGATTGGTCATTTCAGTTTCTCCAGATATTTACAGCAAATAAAAAGCCACAGAAATGAGGAGCAAGAAGATAGCCATTTGATACTCTGGCACATTTTCTAGTAACACAATCTATTGAAAATACTAAAGAAAAACAGTGCTATAACACAGAGAATACATTAGCACAGAACCAAGGGATGGCTTTAAGGTGAGAATAGGGATTTCAGAACATAATAATATAAGCTTTTTTTAGTCCTATATCAATATCTGCACACATTTTTAATACATCTGAAAAAAAGACATTGAATGCAGTCTTAAAGTACTCCTGCACAGCCATCTGCATCTTCAACAACATTCTTTTGACACGTATTCACAGCAACAGCCAAGTGCCTAATTTGAGGATTTGCAGTGAGCTTTCTAAATTATATCTATACAAGATTTGGTCATTTGTAATAATTGAAATCCATGCACCTTTAAGAAAAGGAAAGTGAGAAACCACGGTAAGTGAAAATAGGCTTAAAAGACAACTGACCTTTTTCCACTTCATTCAGATTAGCAGCTTGCAGTGACAAAGACAGAAGAGACAAGAGACTTTTTACATTGTAATACAACAGCATAGCACATTAAGCTAATGCACAACTATAGCAGCAGAGAGGTTGATATAGCAAACAAAGCAAGCTTCAAGTCTCACCTCCAGCAGAACAAAACAAACAGAAGGGTAAGAAGTACATGCCATCAGTGGTGTAAGAGAGGTTTTATTTCTGGATTAGTTCTGTGATCTAATGACGGACGACAATGAGCAAGAGAAATGATTATCTGTAATCTATAGAATGTACATAAAATGACCTGAAGTTTACTAGACTGGCGTTAAAATAAAGGAGATGGCAATGTTAAGAGAATAGCAAGATTAAAGAGTGCAGGACATAGCGAGGTATTTAAAATGTTTTATTTCTCTAGGTTTCATCAGAAACCCTGAATGTCTGCTGATTCCTTACTGCTGTGTCACATTTAGAGTCTGTGATCTTAAGAAAGCTCATATTATAGTGCAAATACCATTAGCTGTCTTTCCACCTGTAACTGTGGTGGTTGCTGTAAAACTTAACGGAGGCAGAGCAAAACATTCCTGATTCTTATGCAATAACACAATAGACTTTCTAATTGCTTGTTTTTAAATCAACACAATATAGTTGAGAAGTGTTGATTTTCAAGGGATTGTTAGAAAAGTCAAAAAGAGACTATTAGATTTCACACCGCAACATTCTTTGCAGTTCATCTCTGGTTCTAACAAGCCCTCCACGTAAAAATATTAAGACTTTATAGAAGAATTATTTGCATTTCATACCAGCATGTTTCATCTGACTTCTTTGTTATACTGTGCTGCTGAAATGCAAAGCATATTTGCAGATAATCATTCACCCAGAAAAATATTCTGGGCTGGTGCAATTCCATGTTGAGTACCTATATGCTATGACATGTTGAACAAACCCAGTTCAGAGTATTGTCAACCAAATTAACAGAGGACAGGACAAGCCTACAGTAGTATTTTCCTAGTATATACACTGTGCCACTTAACAGCTCAGGGATTTTCTGAGCCAGAGATCAATACCTCTGAATTTAAAAATCCTTGTATATACTGAATATGAATATATAGCCTGTTTTCCTGATTGTTAAGGTACTTTTGGCCAGCTAGTATATGAATTCATTTAGTGAAAAATCCTTTCATAACAAACAAACATTAGAGATATGTAAATCTGATTTTAACCTGTAAAAACAGGTGTCAAAATCCAAATGTTTACGAAGTTTCTCATGAAAATCACTCTAAATATATGTACTTGACAGGGATTCTGTTATCTTCCAACTCAAGTTATAGGCCAGAAAAAAGAAATGTTCTACAAATTATTCAGTACCTCATACACACTTCAGGCAAATGTACAGTTACTTTATATTCTGAACATTCCTCTTTTTAGATCCTGATGTGCCCAGACTGCTTTCAGTCTATTTTTTAATACTGAAGGGTATTTATTATGCAAGACCATGGATAACAGATATGAGGACCCCTTGGCTAGCTCAATGTTTTACATTTTCACCTTATAACTGATTTCAAAAATCACTTAAGATATCTCACACTGTCCTATTCTGAGGCTCTAGTGATGAATTTTAGAAAAAGCATCTTTTAAAAATAAAAATGTTGAAAAAAGCCTGATGAGCTGATGTAAATTCTCAACAGTTTTTAACTGATTAGAAATAGATTGTTTTGATTTCTTTTAGAGCTGGTGAGAAGACTTTCACCTACTCCTGTGTCTCACTGACTTTATTAGAGATTATGAGCAGGCACTGTATCTGTAAAAATCACAGTATGATAATGGTAAAATTATGCACAGATATGAAACAAATTTAAAAATGCATTTTCTTGTATTTTGACTAAAGAAGCACAACTGTAATACAAATATCAAAAATTTTATCAATGTTTATACTCTCCTTTTTTCTCTATCCACAGAGATATATAGAGAAATGCTTCAATTTTTATTTCAAATATAAATTTAAAATTTACATTACATTTCATTTAAGATACTCCAAAAATGCAACAGGCACACTTAATCAAAGTTTTAGGCTAGCACATATAGACAATCCTCTGTATCCACTTTATGGATATTTAATAAAAAGCAGTTCTTCCCATGGCATACTGTGAATCCAACAAGCTATTGACTCTGGCAGTTACAGGCACCCAAAGTAAGGCTGAATATGTAGAAATGAGCAACACAGGTAAAAACATCTCCAAAGCTGCAGAGGAGAAATGCACTTGCAAGTGAAGTATCTCCCATGTAACAGGTGTATGAAACCTCTTGGCCTGAAGCCACTGAAGAGCAATACTGGACTGATGTGACTTTGCTTTGCATTCTTCCAGCCTACACAAGAGAATACCTGATCCCATTTTTAAAGGAGACAGCAACCAATCCCAGGGGAGCTGAACTTGACTCACAGATACCTGAAATACTAGTTGTAGGAGAACTGCTGTTTCTACTTACGGAGGCTGTTACATATTATTTCTTTCCAAGGCTCGAATTGTCAACTGCACTTAGGTATTAAAGTGTTGGTATTTGGCAAAACAGTATTTTCTCTTACAAGAAGATTATGCCTCTCCTTCTACATATTGATCATCCACATCATTTGGCTTTTGTATTGCTTTAGATATTGGAGACATTTGTCCTGCATGGGGAAATTTCTACCAAACATTTACCCAGAATAACTACTGGAAGGATACCTCTATTAGATTATGAAATTGTATTTCTTATACTTGTGTTTTAACATCTTCACTTGCTGTGCATTCCCAATACTTAAATACTGACTTTAAATCTGAATACCCTAAAACAGGGGAGCAATCCAACAGTCTGTAGAACTAGTGATGGAAACACTTTGGATGAGAAAGGAGTTAGCTGGGTTTTCAATAAATGAAATTAATTCATGCATTCACCTCTCACACTTTCCCAGATCTCAACTTTGATCAATTAAAGAAAAAATATAGAATGACTGAGTAGAATTAATTCCCAAATTATGATGGATCTTAAATTTCTTTTTTATGCATTTCAAATCATAATGAATTTAAGCTCTATGTTCTTCTAGTGGTCAACTATCTGATAGAAAGTAGATCTGTCTAGTTAGAAGAGCTATAAAAAAAATCCATGCAAATAATAGACCCTACTTCCTCTGTGCTGCTCTTCCAACTATCCTCCATTCCCACAGAGACCATGACAGCAAGCAAGAGATCCTCTGCCACAAAGAGAAGGATATGCTTTGGCTTGGCTGCTAACTGACAGAAACAAAAGACACGTGTCTCTTTATTCTGTGCAGGAAGCACCACACTCGGTATTAATATTTCTAGCGGAGTACAGGACAGCATCCAGGGGTGCCAAATACAGCTCCCCAATGGCACAGACAAAGTCTTCACAGTAAAATGAGGATTAAGGATAAAAGCAGAATATTTTTCAGATTTCTACAGCTACAGAGGTCCTCCACTGGGGTGTCTAGGCAAACAGTAATAAGGGGCAGATTTTGAATGACTTTTAAAATATAAAAATGCAGTAATTTCAAAACTAAAAAAAGGAATTAATGAGTGGACATTAAATCTAGTTTGGACTACAAACCACACAGGAGAAAAATATGGAGGGACACCTGGTATTAAGTCTGTTGTGGAGTAACTACTAATACACCTGCAAAGTGGAAAATATTACTGTTCTGCTAGGAATTCTAGAATTACCTGTGCTTTCTCTTATACTCCTACCTGTATATTCAGGTGGACAAAGGCAAGTATAGTTATTAATTCCATCCACACAAGTAGAGTTGTTTTCACAGTCATTGTCTTCACAGTCATCAACATTTACTTCACAGTTTTCACCTTCAAATCCGTCTGCACAAGTGCACCTGTATTATAGAAAACCAAATAACCTCATGGATATTTTAGGTGGGGAGTCCAGACAAGGAGTTCTGTAATTAATAGAATTACATGAGAATTATAATATTCCACAACCAAACATGGTTGATATAATGTAAAAAGCCCTTACATTAAACAATCCCAAAGTATGTTTTCTATTTTAAATTACAGAAAAATACTTCTAAAGATCATATCTTAGTCTTCAGTTTAAGGCCCTGCTAAATTAAATAGTTTTAAAAAAAGGAAAAGCATTCTTCCTTTACATCGTAAGATTATATTTCTCATGGAAAGTGATCCTTTTAGATTTTTAAGGTTAAATACATGGAAAATACTGTGGAATCAGCAATAATATGTATGTAATAGTAGTTTTCCACAATCAGTCAGTTAAATGCCCCAAATACCACTCTCTTTAATGTACATGCATTCATATTAAAAAAAAAAGCCTGCATAAATTCTTCAAAGCAGTGATTTATTTTTTGCTTTTAATCACGTTTCTGCAAAACAAATACATCAAAATAGATAGTAAATGTAAAAATCACTCAAACATGACTACACATACATTTTTGCATAATTTGCACTACTGAAGCTTTCATTATAAGATTGCTTTGATTTTCAAAATATGTAGTGTTCAAACAAATAAATGGAAAAGGTCAAATTCTAAGGCATGACTATGTCAATTTAAATTCTTAAGGCATAGTATTAAGATGTATACACTTCATTTTTAATAGAAAACTATTTAATCCTTGGGCAGAATTTGGATTAAAAGTAAGAATAATGCCATAACGAATTGCAGGATAATGAATTGTATCTTTCTGAAGTGTCATTTCTAACAAGTTTGAGGTGTAGATTATTAAATGACTAATAATCTCACATAAGAATGCTAAAGAACTTTATTTCATAATTCATGAAGTACATCTGGAGTAATTGTACTGTGTGATTAAATAACTCAAGATTAAAAATGCTCACAGCATGTTTATCTGCTGGCATAGTGAGTTTCAAATGAATCATTAATTTTCTGTTTCACTGGGATTTACATTTTATCATTTACATGCTGTCTGTTGAAGTAATACACACAACAACAGATGAATTATGAGATTTTTTTCAGCAGGGATCTAGCTAGCTATTAATTAACATAATGGAGTCAATACTATGCTGTCTTGACCTGATATGCCTCAACTAATCACAGTCATTCGTTATTGTTTTTAACAGATTCAAAGCTCTAGAAGCTTTCCAAGGATGGCAACATGCTCTGAAAATTTCCAAAGCGCTAAAAATCTGCCTTTGTGGTGCTCTTACCAGCAAACACAGAGAACCTAAAGATTAACACCAACATTAGTTTACCATAAAGATCGCAGTATTTTTCCATCCTGTTATTACAATTAAAAAACCTACCAGAAACCATCTTTTTCTCCTTCTTTCAAATGACAAGTTCCACCATGGTGGCACGGGTTACTAATGCAAGCATGAATGGGAATATCACAGTCTTGACCCTACACAGGGAACAACAATTATAATGTAAGAAGAAAATACAGACATTAGTGGAAAGGAGACAAAGAATACTTCAAGATATATAAGGATAAGCTTGCATTTCAGTGAGATTTTTTTCCTCTTCATGCAGTACCTACCTTGAAACCATATGGGCATGTACATCTGTAGAAGTCAACTGGATCATTATTGCAGGTTCCATCATTTTTACATGGATTTGATAAACAGGGATTACACTTTGCAAGAATATTAACATCCACAGGCCCTTAAAAATACAAATTGGATAGTCAGAAACAAGAAACTAATAATTTACATTGGGTAGGATCTATCTGACATGTTGCTTTAAATTTTAAAATAGACATTATATTTTAAACTTCATGGCGTTTCTATATTAATGAAATGCTGAACTCTCCTTCACTCTTTTGATGTGACTGAAGAAATATGGGATTGGATTTTTTGTTTAAGAATCACTTTTTAGTTTTTGCTGAGAAGCTGACACCAAAGTGATTCCCCTATTCCTATTCTCTGAAAGCTATATTCCTATTCTCTGAAGTACGGTTCTGATCCATGATAATTACCTTTCCTTTGTATCAACAAAATGAAGAATACAATTTCAGCTTTTGTTTTGTTATGGAGTAGGAGTTGCCAGTGAGAAAATGGACTATCACAGTTTTCAATCCTTCCCATGATGGTGTTACTGAGAACACTTCTTTAAATGCATTTTTGCTTTAACATATTTTTTATCTGCAGGATCATGTAGATGGCAAAATGAAATGGTAAAATTACCTGTAAATTTCTCGAACATCTGCAAACTGTATTGTAAATTGCATTGTCCAAGCAATCTCACCATAAATAGTTCTATACTGTGTCTTTCTTCCTTATGGGTCAGCCACAGTTCTGTGCATTACTGTGTTAGCTGAGCCCACAAATCATGTAAATTGAACCTCAAAACTATGTGCAAGTGAAGACTGCAATCCATGCTGGCAGTCTAGCTTCTTCTATTAATGATAATAATGAAAGAAATCAGAAATGGAAATTGACAAAACCCCAAGTTTCAAAACCCAGACATGAGCATTGACTTACACAAATCTTATCTCTGTTATATAAATATTTTCTAGGTTTTTTTTCCTCTGTAGTTTCCCAGTTTTATAGCCATTTTATAGTGAAGAGTGAATTTTAAAGCTAGGAAGTTGTTTTTTTTTTTTGGTGTCAAACAACTGAAGAAATCACTGGTTACTTGTTAAAAGTTAGAAAAACCTGTGTATGAATAATGATTAATTTTCATAATATTTGTGAAGTTTGATTACTGTAAGAGAAATCTGGTGACTTTGTCAAATGCCTAGTAAGATAATGAAGATACATTCTCTATCACTGGCTCTATGGCCTGATAACAATACTGCCTTCAGTCTGATTTCAGATTTCCCCTATTAAAAAAACCCTTCAGTGACCCAGAGATGAACTGTACCTCTGAAGGAATAAACAGTGACTTCTTCTAAATGGAAAAAAAATCAGACTCCTCGGGCCTACTAGAGCAAACGCCTGATTGCTCTTTAACAGATTTTACACAAAATGAGCCAAACTGCAGAATTTTCAAAGCTAAAAGGGCTTTGCTTAGATATGGGGCTTTATTCTACTTTTAAACTTAGATTGATTAACTTTTTTATTTTTCTTTGCAAAATAATCCCACATTAATTGCAAAGGAGCTGGCCTGGAAGGAAGCCATATGATTGCAAGGATCCAGTAGGGAGTGTTAGACAAAGAGCGGGTGACCTTTCAATTTTTGTTGTTTTTTTTTTTTCAATCTGCAGTTGCTGGTATCCTTCTGTGTCACAGCTTGCAAGTAGAACACAGTAATATGTGATAAGGTGCTTATTGCCAAAGCCATAGTCTGCATGGATCATGATTTTTTTTTTTCTCTTCATTACATTATTTTGAAAGAGAAATCTATACCTGGTCAGAGTATCTGTTAGATCAGCACACAGGAGAGGTAGAAAAGTTGAAACAAACATCATAGAATCAACATCTAGAAATTCCTGACTGTACTCTAGACTATTGCTGTTTATTGAGTATATAAAGAGGTTCTGTGAAAAAAAATTAAGTGAAAGAGGCACATACATAAAAATTTGCAATACTGTGCTGTAGCCTGAGAGTCAATCCTTCCTGCCATTTATTCTGAATATTATATCCTCTTTTCAGTTTTTCATGCAATAAAATGCTAATTATTTAGCACAAATTAAAAAACATTCAGTAACTAAGGTTTTGTTCCCAAATGGATTAGCACTCTAAATTTCACTTCCAAAACAGACAGAAAAAGGGAACCTAAGTCTCAACAAGAGAGAAATAATCCAACATTATCGGATTTTGTACTTTATTTATTTCAAACTAATATATATGTAGCATCCAATATAAATGAATATTTTGATTTATCATCCTTCAGTTTAAGACCAAAAAAAAAGCAAAGGTAGTTTTGGAACCTATTTTCATTTTCACTATACTGTTCCTTTATTCTTCCTGCTTCCATGTGTTAAAAGACTTCTTTATGAAAAAGAATTTGGTTTATAACCTATTGGTTAGTTTAGTTTTTCAAATTGTAGACATTTATGTTCTTGAATAAGCCCTGAGGAAAAAAAAAGAATTCTTTTGTAAACGGAGAAAAACTTAACAGTATTTTATTGACATAGATATATACACGTAGCTAAGATGTTTTAAGAAAAACCATGATGCAAACTGTCTCAAACCAGCTTCTAAAGAAACCTGCTGCAAGAAAAACTTTGATATTTTATAACTCCTCTCCTGCATATGGCCTCTAAAGCAGTATTTACACTGCTAATGAAATCACCAATTTTAGTACAATGCAATGGCAGTAATAATTTCAGTTAGAAAACTCAGAGTTTTGAACCCAGACTTTTGAAATTAAAAAAAAAACCTGTTCATACAATATACTAAATGATCTATAATGAATAATTATCTGTAAATTCATCACAGGGGAAAACGAACAGTACACATGCATGTCTTAGGAAAGAAGTCTGCTTGAGGTACACAAAAGGAAGGTCAGAAGGTCTGTTCTTAAGCAGATCACCCATTCCAGATCTACTTATAACCTTACCTGGTATCAGAAAACCACAAGGCCCTGGAATCTCTAGAAGCAGGGCATGGATGATAAAGAGGTAAAAGATTGAGAAGCTGTTAGAGGCCACATTAAAAAAATGAAAGAAAAAACCCACCCACAAATGTTGAAAAATAACTGGAAGAAGAAAATATTAATGGATGATTCCTGCAGCAAAGAATTCATAAAATTAGAGTAAGGTAAAGTGATTTTGTTGAGCTTTACAACTGAGATGAGACTTCACTGTAAAATGCCATTTTCACTGCAAACTATTCATTATGTAGGTAAAATTCAAGAACTCAATTCACTATCAATTGAATCCATGGATAGTGATAAGAGGGGATTACTCTTTTCCTGTAAATACATATACAGTAGCAGACCATCAACAGATATTTTGAAAACAGCCCTTTTATTCATAGGCAAAAATTTTGGTTCTAATAGGAACATAACGTCTTCCTAATTTCTATTATTCAGCAGTTCAGTTTTAAGCAAAAGATAAAACTACTTATCTTTGAGCAGCAGACTCAAAATGTCTTACAGGGCCATCATGTTATGGAAAAGCTGCTGATTTGCAATCTCTAATTAAAAGCATCTTCATAGGACAGTGGCAGGAAAATTATTTTCTTGCAAAGGTGTCCAGAATACCAGATTTCCACTCTTGGAAGTGAAACAAATACACAATTCTTGCCCTGCATAATACTACAGGATCTTTTCTGATGGGCAAGAGGGAGTAAGATATAATTTCTGGATTATATGACAGAAATGTAACAATGATTGTAGGCTGAAGTGATACAGTTTGTAAAACTGACAAAGCTGGGAAATAACTAAACAGGTTCCTCATGTCCATGCAAATATTCTTACACTTGTATCCCTATGACAGCATGCAATAAAAGCATATCTGCAATACTGTTCCGTGGATGCTGGTAAAGAAAATGATCAGATTGGCCAGCAAAGGTCCTATCTAAAATGAGGCTAAGAGACTTTGCAACAGTTGAGTGACATATGCAATGAACACTGGCATGACCTCAGAGATGTACTGCTGAAAAATTTCAAGAAGGATTCAGAGGGAAAAAAATTTCACTGGCATCACAAGTTACAAGATGGCACCCAGTGGTATTTATATACAAAGAAAAAAGGGTTTCTTGACAGGAAGTCTAAAGAGAAAAGACTGAATAGATTAAATATGCAGCAAAGAACAACTTTGGACAAGACAAACTCTGACAAAGTCCCACTGCTTTGCTTTTTTAAGAACAAAATGACAAAGGGAAAAAGCTCACCTTTGAAGATACACTAAAAGATGAATAAGTCAAAATAGCTTGAAGATTACCTAGATACTGAGAATAAGTTACTTCTACAAGACTTAAGATCATATCCATCTGACGCCTCAGAAATCACAATGAACTTGGTAATGGCTAACAAATATAAGAACACTTTTTTTTTTTTAATTGGAGTTTCAATGTTTTTAAATCAGGACCATGAAAAATGAAGCTACAGTAGAAGTTTATGTGTTTTCAAAATATTTAAGAAGAGACAAATCAGTGGAGTAGAGAAAGATTAAACAGTAAACAAACCAAGTTCTCACTTCATAAGTAAGTAAAAGGGTACTTTTCTAAAAAGTAACAGTACAGTTCAGAAAAAGAACCTAGGAATTAACAGACAATAATATAAGTTGTGATATAAATGCCAGCAACACTGGTACCAACATGGAGTTAAATACCCTGAGACACCTTCCCATTTAACAACATTTTAGATTGAGACCTCTATAGTGGTTATCACGTTCCTTTATCTACCTTTTTCTTGGTTTGTTTTTGGTTTAGTTCATGCTTTCTTCTGAAATATCAGAGACATATTATACATTTAATTGCAGACTGATTACAGATGTATTTAGAGCTTTTATGGTGAACAGCTTGAAGGAAAAAAGCTGAGGGAAGTGTAGATGTTTAAACTCTATTCATGACTGAGGCAGTAAAAAGTACCTGCGTACATCCTGTACTTTGATGTACTATGTCCATCACGAAGAATACTGTACTGCAAGCCCAAAGACTTATTTCTCTATTTATTTTAAAAGAGATAGGAATTAAAATCTTTAAAATAAATACATTTCCTGAATGGAACCAATAGCTATATCCTTAAGTATGAGTAATAATGACAAGGCTGAGTTAAGATGCTATAATAAATGTATTTTGAGTACAGAAGACTCTTAATTCACAGCTCAACTATTTTAAAAATTAAATATTTACACTTCAAAGAGAAAAAAATACAACAAGAGTACCTTGGCAAGTAAATTTCTTAGAAGGAGTTGTGAGAAGCAGTTTATCTGCCATTTCTCCGGGACCAGCACAACGTGCAATACCAGGTTCTTTGTATTCTGATTTTACCCAGTCAGACAGCCACTGCATATTGCAATCACAATAAAGAGGATTTGCTCCAATAGCCCTGTGGAAAAAAGACAAATAAAAAAATGAATCAATTTTTAAATGGCTGTTTTTTAAAAAAGAAGCCAGAAAACGGGTTGGCAAAAACCATTCAAAATGCAAACCTGCTCTCCCGCCACCAAAATGCCTGTTACAGCACTAAGTGTCTGCATTTGGGTTCTAGATCAAGAAGTGATAGTTTTAGTAGAAACATAATCCAGAAATCTAGATATTCTTAGCAGCATTATGTGTGAACTTTGGTGAGTTGATACCAACTAGTTCTGTTGCACTGCTGGTTTATAATGGGGCAGATCAGCTACATCAGCAGAGTTAAACTGATACTGGGCAATTTAACAAGATAACAAGAATAAAGTATTTCTTCCAAAGCAGTCAAGACAATTCCACAGAGCTCTGCTCTGATATTTCTCCTTTTCAGTTTATGGCTCCCAAGCTAGTACAAACCATCTGTTTCTAAACTTCCAAATTTGATTTAATTATTTCCTCTTTGGAGCTGTCTCACTGAACTCACAACTATGTGCAGAATTCTGTAAGAGTTCTCTGCTGCATAAGTAAATAAAACTACATTATCCTGGCTTTGTGGTAGTTACATAAGAATTGCTTCTTATGAAAGCAAATCCATTTCTTGAAATTATGATCCTTGTGATTTTTTTTTAATTAAAAAATAATTTCAGCTAGAGATTTTCAGGATTAATTTCTGTAACAACTTTTTAAGTGTTTATTTTCTCTGCTAAAAACTATAAATACTCTTAAAACTCTGAAGACAATGAGATACTGTGTAGTTAATTCGGAGGATTGAAGCCTTGTGTTATTCTGTAAAGATGTACTCATGTTCCTTTTAAGAAATAGAGGAATCATGGAACTTTTAACAGATAATCCTAACATGTGCAAACACTATTGAATGGCTGTATTAGAACACCCTCCTTCTCCAGATGTTTCAATACATTCCACAGCTTTGAATCAGTGGCTCTTCCAGAGATATAAGAAAGTCTTTGGCAAGCAAAAGCAGTAGGAACTACCAGAGCTGAAACACTCTTTTCTGCCCCACTGAGCAGAAAGCCCTCACATATTAACTTTTTAATATATTCAAGCTGTAGTCAAGAAAATATACATATTTTTTCAGTCAGGCTTGAGTCAGAGCAGTAAAAAAAAGAGACTTAGTGACAAGGGAACTTCCCATTCAAGGAGAAACACCTAGAATTTGTCCATTCTGTATTTGCAAAACTGGATGTCAGCCTGAACTAAACTCAATTGTTCTGCTAAAATCAGAATATTAACAAGGATAACTGATATCCATTATGAAAAAGTACCAGCAACAACCAAATCTATCCAAGTTTTACTGATTTTTCATGCAGATAAATTAGTTTATTATTAGAATTTGAATGAATTATCAATAACTGAAAGCTTAATCAGCATGGAATTTCTGAGAGCTAAATGTAAATGTCCAATACTGACTAAGAAACAGATAACTAAATTTTTAACAACTGCTGCTGTTCAGAAACTTAAACCCTCAGATACATCTAAAAGCACCAGTCAACATACTCCCTCAAAATCTTAACTATCCATAAACACCATGAGGTTTGCAGAAGGTAGCTTGTTCTAATTTAGGCTCCCAATGCAAAATTAAAAACTGAAAAACTATTACTTCAAAATGTTCTGGAATCAGATGTGATGGGTTTAGTGTCAACTTAACAAGACACTGACACAGAATCATAAATTAATTTTCATCTACTCTCACCTCCTGCACAAAACAGGGCTACCTTGGCAGTCAGGGTTGCTCAGGGCTGTTTCCAACTGAGCTCTGAAAAACTCCAGGGATGGAGATTCTCCTGTTTCTTTGGGCAACCTGGCTGAATCATCCTCACAGTGAAGAATTTTTTATTATATTCAATCAAATTTCCCTACTTGCAGGTTTTGATACTTTACTCTGATTCTTCACTGTGCACCCCTGAGTCTCCATCATTGCTGTAATCCTTAGAGGCTTGAAGAACTTTAGGTCTCTCCTTGGCTCTCCTTTCTTCAGGCTGGATAAGCCCAGTTCCTGCAGCTTCTCCTTTCTCACCACCTCCAAACCCTACTTGCCCCTACGCTGGATTTGCATAAACATCTGCTTTGTACTGGAGAAACTGGACACATATTCCAGATGTGGCCCTGGAGGGCCAGGCAGAAAGGAGTGATCAGTATCCTCAACCCCCTGGCTGCTCACTTTCAAATTTAGCCCAGAGTGTCTTTGGCCTTTATTGCCATAAGGACACAGGGCAGACAAGTTCAACTTGCAGCCCAAGCAGAAAGACTATGATTTTTTTGCTGAGCTGCTGCCAGCTCTCTGGCCAGTCCCCAGCCTCTACAGAAGCACAAGCATCTTCCAGAGAACTTCTTTGCATTATGTCTTTGTTTGGCTATATAAAATTGGCTAAGCAAAACAAAAAAAAAAAACCAAATAAAATACAGTATTCCAGCTGAATACTCACAGGTGTGATAATGCTGAAAGATCATTAAAGGCTCCTTCAGGAACCACAGAAATATCATTGCCATGTAAAGACCTTAAAGAGAAAAGAAATACAATAATATCAATGCATAAAAAAATCATCAGGCTAACTTGGCAAAATTCATCTTCTTTCAACAGTTTTCAGCTTTTCACCTTTTTTTTCCTCCAGTTCCTCAGTGTTTCTAAATGTTTGTGGTTTCATTTTTTTTTAAGCTCTAACTGGCAGCCTACCAGTAATTTGGTTTTTTGCATCCTGGGTTTTCATAAGAAATATAAATACTGTCATTATTTTTAAATTCAAAAATAAAAGTTGTTAAAAGTAGGCACAGTTATGCAAAGTAATGATTGGATTTAGAGACAGCAGATAGAAGAATTTTTTCAGCAGCTCCCAGAAATTGGCATTAATTATGTTCATATGCTCATTTTAATCTTTCATGGATTCTTAGAACATACAGACATTGACTATTAATATAAGTATTAACATTTTTGTACAAATTTGATAGTAGAGGTAGAAATGAAAGACTTCATTAAGCATCACTACTGGGATTAGTGATATTTCTTTTGTAGAAAACCTGCTGGTTTCACCAGCCATATGAAGTTCAACAAGGGCAGGTGCAGCATTCTGCACCTGGGATGGGGCAGACCTGGATGTAGCTTCAGACTGGGGAATAAGAGGCTGGAAAGCAGTGCCAGGAAAGGGACCTGGGGGTCCTGGTCAGTGGGAAGTTGAACATGAGCCAGCAGTGCCCTGGCAGCCAGGAGAGCCAACCCTGTCCTGGGGACATCAGGGACTGCATGGCCAGCTGGCCAAGGGAGGGGATTGTCCTGCTCTGCTCTGAGCTGGGGCAGCCTCACCCTGAAAGTTGCAGTTTTGGGTGCCAGAGTATAAGAAAGATAGGAAGCTATTACAGTGTCCAAAGAAGACTAATGGTGGTGGTGAAGGGGCTTTCAGAGGCAGCTTTTTGAGGAGGGGCTGAGCTCACTTGGCTTGCTCATCCTGGGGAAGAGGAGATCTCACTGCAGTTACAACTTCCTCATGGGGGGAAGAGGAGGGGGAGGCACTGATCTCTGCTCTGTGGTGAGCAGTGACAGGACCTGAGGGAATGGCCTGAAGCTGAGCTAAGGGAGGTTTAGGTTGGATATTAGGAAAAGGTTCTTCACCCAGAGGGTGGCTGGGCACTGGCACAGGCTCCCCAGGACAGTGGTCACATCACCAAGCCTGACAGAGTTCAGGAAGAGTTTGTGCAATGCTCTCAGGCACAGGCTGTGACTCTTGGGGATGGTGCTGGGCAGGGCCAGGAGTTGGACCCAATGATTCTCGTGGGTCCCTTTCAACTCAACTCATTCTGTGATTCTGTGAAAAGTATCTCTCCTTTTCTACAAGCTCATTCAGTTACATGAATATCTATCACATATAGAATTATGGCTCTTGAAATTATCCATATTTATACTGACTAACTGAAGTTTGGAAAGCACACTTAAATAATGCCATGCTTTAGGTATTTAACCCAACCAAGTATTTATATGGTTATAAATTACCCACGTGGAGGCAAAAATATATGTTCTACTGTGGACTTTTGACAAGGAATTTTTGCAGGCTTTTTTCTTAATGATAAACTGAAGCTGTAAATAAGACTGACTGTTGTCTATTTTACTTTGTCCATTTTTGTGCCCATCAACCACGTTTTTCCTAGTGGTAAAATGGAAAGTTTTCTTGCAACCGAAAAATAAAGCTATTGATTTTCAATACTTAATCATGATATCGTGGTTTTGGAAATACTCCCACATTAAATGAAACAAGAAAAGAAAACTGTTGGAATAAAAATATCCAAAATTGACCTGCAAACCCCCTGATATATACTGAAAGAATTTGTGTATATGGCATTTTTTCTAGACTTTAATGCTTATAACAAGGAAGAACATAACACAAAAATAATACAGCTGGAATTAAAAATCAGAAAAGTAAAAAGTGCATGCTTTAGACTTTTAAGGCTACATAATTATTACTTCTGAAATATCTGATTGGTTTCAAAATCTGCTAATTTCCTATGGTTCTGCTATCTTCTGTACATAAATAAAATTATGGAAAAGAACAATGATTAAAAAATAATACTTACAACAACCTAAGTGATTTCAGCCCATCAAAAGTCCGTGCAGGAATACATCTTAGGCGGTTGTAACTAAGAATTCTGAAAATACATAAAATGCTGTCAGCAAGTGTATCAGTTACTCAGAAAACTATGCAGAGCATAACCAAAATCAGCTTTTGCACACATAGCTAGTTAGAAAAAAAGTTATTTTACAGCTTCCAAACCAAGCAAGTTTTAATATCAACTACACGCCCCTTCTTTCCAAGACAAAAAACCCCACTGTAATGCTTCCAAAGAGTCAGTTACATCTTTAAACTTACAAGGTGAGCAGCTGAGTCATGTTGCTGAAGCTCTGATTAGAAAGAGTGCTGATTCTGTTGTTACTTAAATCTCTAAAAAATAAATTCAGAAATTCAGACCTTAAAATGACTGCCCCAGTCCCAAAACACTGAAAGTTAAACTGTCAAGACACATTTTCATTAGTAGAAGTAGTATTATCATTGATATAATTATTGAAAGCAGCACCTGCTTTTATTTTCACATGCCATATACAAGCCCAGCAAATGTTTAGCTTGATCAATAAAAAGCATTCTCATTTCAACAAAGATGAAAAAGCAGCACAGTGCATTCTAACACAATAGCAATGTTCATCATGCTACCAAGTTAATAATGCAATCCTTCATGAACTCAAGCACAAAAATGAAAGTAATGTTTTGAAGTGAAAATCATTCTAGTCATGTCCCTAATGACACCTAAGTAAATATCATTTAATACTCTACTTGTAAACACTTACATGATGAAGACATCAAAGCCCAGAACTAATATTATAAAGAACTTAGATGTACAGAAAAAGCCTTAATGTCTTATTTGTTCAAAATTCTAATGAATAAAATCTTAAACATAATTACGATGGAAGCTGTAGTGGTATGCTGGTAGCTTCAGTATTCACTGAATGTGAATACTGTCTGTTCTTTATTCTCATACTGTGCTTAACTTTTTATTTTATGTTGACTATTTCAGTATTGTTTCATGTATTTTGGGTGAAATAATGCCTTTATTTCTGAGGGAACCTTGATATATTAACTTAAGAGCACTGTTGAATAGCTATGCAATATACATATTTCCCCACTTGAATTTTTCATGAAAACATGTAAGATGACTGACTTACAATCAACACATTAGGCAAGTGTAACAGAGAAATACATTCAAAAGAGAAAGATAAAAATAAACTACTTTCTTTGTTAATCTGGAACTCAGGAGACTGGTATGTACTTCTTTCTTTGACCACAGGACTATGCACAGTGGTTTCTTTTTCAAAAACAGCTGAAGAACATTCTCAACTACAGAACAGCAGTATGAGTAAACCTACAGAAGAATTTAAAATAATGTGCCCTGCAGGTCTCATAAATGGAGACTGTTAATACTCATTTGCATTCTATTTACCATTCATCTATTCATAACTTCCCTAAACTATTCACAAAGACTTCCTACAAGTTCTACACAAGATAGACTTGAAAATATTGCAAGAGTTTTTTTCATTATATTATTTGAAAAATACAAAAAGTTTTGGTTTTAAAAAAATTTGTGACTGTGACTTCCTTTTTCTAACATGAGGAAAATAAAGGAAATCAAGTTTTTGTTTTTGAATTGTTCTAAACCCAGTGAAAAATGAAATTTAAGGGATTCTGTTACTCCCCTCCACTTTTCATTCTGATTATAATGAAACCACAAACTGCTTTCAGAATGTAACACAGTTCAGCCTCAGCTGGTATAAATTTCTATAGTCCTAACAAAGACCATGGAATTACAGCTGGAATTATAGGCATTTACATCTACAGTCTTTCTTTCTTCTCACTGTACACTTAAAAGGTACAGAAATAATATTCAAACGATCCATGAGGTAGAGGTAATAAATTTTAGAGCAACTAGTGTTTTGCCTGAAATCACACAGTGAGTCAGCAATAGAGTTGACAGTGAGGAATTTTAGGCAAGCTCTCTCCTTGGGTCATGAAAGCCATATACTGTGGGAGAAACAATTACCCTGACTTCTTAAGATCTTATGTCTCTTTTGAGGTCAATTATAATTTTTGCTTTGTTATTTTGTGATGTAATCACTGGAATAAAATACCCATCCTCATAATATGTGACAATATATTATATGTAAGATGTGATAAGTAGAATAAAATATCCTCAGTTATCAAATATGTTTGGGCATTTGTTGAAAGATATGATACATTTTACAGACTTTTTCTTATAAATAAATTCAGGTATAATTGAGTAAGGTATTTTGTTTTGCTTCAATTTCCAGTAGAGAACGTTGCTTTAAAACTACTTACATGAGTGTCAAATGCTTGTAGTTGGAAAGCTCTTTTGGAACAAGGGTAAACTGATTTCCATCCAAATAACTAAACCAGAAAAATAAAACAAAGAGCATTATGTATATCAATAAAATAGGAACATCTTCATCCCCTAATCTCAGAATCCAACAGTAAATTTAATAGCAAATGAATGCATACTATTCCATTTTATAAGAAAACGTGCTTACAAATTTTGGTTTTTAGAGATACAACTGAGGATTTGTAGCCTATGATCCAAATGCTACTGTATCATATATAATGCATATTATGAAGTAACCTAATAAAAACCATCTCCTGCATTATAGTTTCTATTGTTTCATAACGACTCTGCAAAATGAGGTCTTTATCATCTCCATTTCCCACACACCTACAGAGGAAAGGTAAATCTGACTTCTGCAAATCACTTTAAATGTGGGTTTTTAGCTATCATAAAAACGAAACAGACTGGCATTGCAGAGGTAGTCCTTTACACTACAAATAGCAGGGTCTGGTTTTAGCTCTAACAGCAAATTCATTTGTCATGCCTGTGGTTCAGGTCACCTTCCTTAATTTATCCCTGTAAATTTCATGATACATCAGTATACTATGCTACAGTCCTATTCCTGTGAAGTATTTTAGTGATTGAAGACAGCAATCAATCACCCTTCACTAGAAAAGTTAGATTTTTTTCTCCTCTCCATAGATTCACATAGCTCCTGTATTATATTGCTTCCTCTTCTTCCATGCTCATAATTCTCAATAAGAGACTTTCTTATCCTTGGAGTTAATGGGTACAGAGCTATCAAACTGTACCAGCACTGGTGTTACAGGCACAGGAAGGTAACAAGCCTCACCTAAAAAGCTTCCAGAGAGCACCACACATAAAAAAGCACAAGTGGAGGGGCTCTTCATGTAAGCAGGGCAAGTAGTGTAGCGATTATAATAAGTACTGAATTTACCTGATGGTTTGAAATGAAGTAAATAGTGGCTAGAAGATTAGAGGTCTTTAGTTTCTCAGCTGGGGAAAATGACTTTGCTGATGGTGGTATTATGTTTCCTGGCACCCAAGTGGAAACTACGCCCTCATTATCCCTTTACAAAGAAGATATTTTTGCCATCCAAATACTTGCAACATGCTTGAGCTAAGAACAGTGTTTGATAGAGACATTTTTAGTTTTATTTTGCATTTAATGTCTTTAAGTATGCTGTAGCATCTTTGGAAACTTTAGTCTTGACTAAATGGATGAGCTGAAACACAGTTAAACTTCAAAAAACAGCTACCTACATCTAATCAAAAGGCTGTCTTTCTTCCTCTTTTTTTTTTTTTTTTTCCTTTGGACTATGACTTTCTAGGTCTGCTTGCCAAATCCTAAATGTGTCTCAACAAGCTTTATACTTACACTATGTTCATGGTGGTGAATAGAGCATGGGGTCATTTAATAAATTATTTTTTTGAAAAATCAGCTTTTAAAATTTTTGAAGAAGTATTCTAAAGAAATTCTTTTATCAAAAGATACATTAGGTTATATTGTTATGTTAAACTTCATTAGAACTGAAGTACTACAAGTATCCATTTGCCTGATAAAAATTCCTCCTTGTTCAAATGAAGCAACTATTAAGATATTTTATAAAACACATGAAGAGTACATCTTAGAAGAGCCATGCATGCTAATATGCGAGAAGAATCAATCAGTATGCAACTGTTAACAGGAACCACTTCCATTATTCTTTTGAAAAATATGCTAAGTTGCATGCTTAGACACTGAAGCATCCAAAATTGCACACAAATGAATTTTCAGTCACAGGATTTCATTTGCAATTCCAAAAGTATCTCTCTTCAGCTGCTTTATTTTACATTGTATTGATGACCTTATATTGCCAAATTGTATTTATAACACACTATATTCAAGACAGTTGTCTTCTCTTTGAGTAAAAAAACCCTAAACCATCAAACTCAAAACCTAATGAAGTTATAGGTGTATATACCTGTGTGCTGATTTAAAGTCTTAATAATTTCAATTTATCAATGGCTAAAGACTTTTAGATGCTATTAAGCACCAGACTAAGGGTGGACATCTCAGAATCTTCTATATAATACCAAACTGTAAAACACTAAAATTTTTTAGTTACTTATAAAATGTAGTTATGATGTTTTCTGGAAAAGCACTACATTAACCAGCCATTATGAAGGATTATTAAATACTTGCTATATGTAACATAAACCAACATTTTTTATTATATTAAATAATTTCTATTTCTTTCAATATTGTGACCTATCTGACTGAGAATCAAAACAAACAAATATCTTAATTTTTAGGTTCATTTTTTTCCCTTTCATAATGCATAAAATTTTGCTTGTATAGTCTTATGAGTAGCTTATTCAGTTAGTACCTTCAAACAACATACGAGGTAGCAAGCTCTTTTTTTATATGTGTTATTATCCACCTGCATATTCAAATCGTATATTTCATAAAATGCAATCTTAACAATTTTTGTCATATAAAAAATCTTTCAAAAGATTGATAAATTAGCCCAATTTTATAAAACTGTGTGAAAAGGAAGACATTCTATCAAAACCACTATTTTTGCAATACCACAAAACTATCAATCTCTGCATCATAGAACATCCTGAGTTGGAAGGATCACAGAATCATTAGGATGGCACGGGACCTCTGGAGATCATCCAAGGTCATCCAAGATCAGCCAAGGCAGAGTCACCTAAAACAGGTGACACAGGAACTCATCCAGGTGGGTTTGAAATGTCTCCAGAGAGGGAGGCTGTGACTTCTCTGGGCAGCCTTTTCCAGTGCTCTGACACCCTCACTGTAAAGAAGTTCTTCCTCATGTTGAGGTGCAGCTTCTTGTGTTTTAGTTTATGGCCATTGCTCCTTGTCCTGTGGCTGGGAACCATGGAAAAGAGTCTGGCACCAACCTGTTGACACCAGCCTTTGAGATATTTGTATGTATTGATGGGATCCCCTCTCAGTCTTCTCCGGACTAACCAGGCCCAGCTCCCACAGTCCCTCCTCATAGCAGAAATTCTCAGCCTCTAATCACCTTTTTTGCCTCCACTGGACCCTCTCCAGTAAATTCTTGTCTATCTTGAGCTGTGGAGACCAGAATTGAACACAATACTCCAGAAGTGGCCTCACAAGGGTTAAACAGTGGAGGAGAACCACTTCCTTTGACCTGCTGGTTACACTTTTCCCAATGCACTCCAGGACAGAGTCCAACTCTGGGCCCTGCTCAGTAAAGCCCCAAGAGTCACACTGAGAGCATTGTCCAAACACTTCTTGCACGCTGTCAGGCTTGGTGCTGTGACCACTGCCCTGGGGAGCCTGCTCCAGTGTCTGACCACCCTCTGAAAAAGAACCTTTCTTTGCCAGAATTTTACCTCACACTGCAGTGAAAGTGACCGGTTCATAGTTACCAGGGTCAATCCTCTTGCCCTTCTCAAAAATTGGGACATTTGCCAGCTTCCAGTTGACTGGGACCTCTCCAGATCACCAAGAACAGACAAATCATTGAGAGAGGCCTTGGAATGACATCAACCATCTCTTTGAGTATTTTTGGATGAATTTCATCAGACCCCACTGACTTAGAGAAAGCCAGCAGGAGCAGCAAATCCTGAGCAAGTTTAGGGTTGGCTGGGAGTCAGTCATTCTCACAGTCATGGTCCTCCAGCTCAGGGCATTGGGACCCTCAGAGCCAATCACTGGTGTTGAAGACTTAAGTGAAGAAAACAGTAAACATCTCTGCTTTGTCTATGTCCCTGTTTGTGAGGTGACCACACCCACAGAAAAATGGACCAGTGTTATTTGTCGGCTGCGTTTTGCTATTAAGATATTTTAAAAAGCTCTTTCTATTGTCCCCAGCACTACTGGCCAGCTTCAACTCTAATTGGGCCAGTTTTCTTCCTATAGTGACAAGCAGCACCGCTGTATTCCTCTCATGTCACCTAACCTTGTTTCCACTGGATGTACACTCTTCATTTTTGCCTTAGCTCCAGAGGATCTCTGCTTAGCCGAGCTGGCCTTCTGCCTCACCTGCTTGGCTTCTGACATTTTCAAATTGACTGCTTTTTAGCTCTTAACAGGTGGTACTTAAAAAGTGACCAGCACTGATGCACCTCAGCACCTTCCAAAGCATCTCCCATGGAGATCTTACTAGCTCCCTGAGCAGCCTGAAGTCTGCTCTCCTCATATCCAGAGTTGAAGTTTTGCTGGAGCTTTTCCTCCTGTCAGCAGAGATTTTGAACTCGACTGCTTTATGATCATTGTGGCCAAGACAGACACCAGATGCCACTGTACTCACAGGACTCTCTTATTAAAATGCAACAAATCCAGGAGAACAGCTTTCCTTTTTACCATAGAGCCATTGTACAGGTGTTTTTAACTCCTTGACACAGATGAAGGCCATTGATTTAGAAGACTGAAGTGCTTGATTTAGAGGTAAAAAGTATTGATTTAGAGGTATAAAAACCACGTTCGTTATGAAAACACATTCATATTATTCTTTTCTTTTTGCTTTTTTGTGTAATTGAAAAAGTATTCCTTTCTAACCAGTGACCAGAGATTAATCAGATTCACTGCTGCCCTTCATTTAACCCATTGTAACACGATATCCACACAGTTATACATTGGTTCAGTGCTGGGGATATAAAATCTGAGAGTGATTACAATTTTATATTCATATATTTTTAAAGCTATTAAGTAACAGATAGTTCTTAAGACTGGTTTGGGACTTACAAAGCATTTCTAATTCAAACTTAACCTCCAGTTTCTCAAGATAATGTGAAAGTCTTTATAAAGCAGTGGATAAACAAATTTCAACTCATCTAGTAAATCCAATTCTTCATTTTCTTTTCCCCTCAATCTTGACCCTGACGATAAAAATCTGACATTATTTTTCATAAAAGGGGGAAAAGCATGCCACTTACAGTTCAGTCACATCTTTTGGGATGCCTTTAGGCAAAGCTTTCAGACCTTTGTTGCTGCAGCGAACTACTGTGTCCAGACAAGTACATTCTGCAGGGCAGCGGGCCAGGGGAGAGCAGCTATTGTCATCATTTCCTGGTTAATAAAAACAAACAGATGCTAAGGTTGCTAATAAATGTCTCTTTAGTATTATCAATAATAGCCCACCTGCATTACTTCTGCATTATAATATCTCAAGGTAGGGAAAAAATTACATCAGCTATGTAAACCATCACTCCAAGAATTTACATTTCAGGCTACGCTTTACTTAGTACAATGCTGTTTTACTAGGTAAGAATGCTGTTCTATGGAAAAAAAAATCATTAAAGAAAGAATAAATCCTGA
Source organism: Cichladusa arquata (assembly GCA_026413545.1). NCBI lineage: Eukaryota > Metazoa > Chordata > Aves > Passeriformes > Muscicapidae > Cichladusa > Cichladusa arquata. The sequence goes on from JAOTQP010001652.1 coordinate 52,288,151, forward strand.
AATGAAAGACAATGAACTTCAAAAAGTAATAAAAACAATCCCTTTAAAAAAAAGATGCAGCCTTGAAAATTGAC
>JAOTQP010001652.1:52288324-52298567 GCA_026413545.1 Cichladusa arquata
CATCTCTGCTCATGAAGTTGTTTCTTGCTGTAGCACAAGACTATGCATTGCTGTTGCCCTTGTAGCCTTCATAATGATATGCAGCAGTGGGCAAAAGTGGTTAATAAATATGCTCCAAAATTCAAATTGAAAATGAAAAGAAAAATTAGTATTTTACATTACTATTGGGGATTTTTTTTTCCTGCGTTTTTTGGTTTTTTTTCCCTGTCAAATAGTTGTATTTCTCTTGTTCATCCTCCATTTCATGCAGCTGTTTGCTTGAGGCTACGCTGAATGAATGAACATGAATGAAGCCCCAGGAAATGCATTTTTACAAGGTTTCCACTGTTCATGGTGGTGAAAAAAAGCTTAAAAATCTGAATAAAGCAATTGCTGCAGGGTTAGCAACTGTAAAATAAAGAGAAGGGAAGTTGCTACATAGTTCCAAAAGTTGTTGAGGGTGTTTTCTTCTAATCTAGCTGTCCTGAGGCTTTTGTTCAGGATTTTGTGGTGTTTTGGAGTAATGTCTGCTGCAGCAGGTTGGATAGAGTGACACTTGAAAAATCTGGGGAGACCAAAGGAAGAGATAACTGGCGTCTGCTGTACTTGCCATCTAGTGTCCCTTTCTCTAGCCACTTAGTTAAGAGGGCCCATGCATGAGGCCGCTGATTCCCTTCCAGTGCAGAAATGGCTGGAAGGGCACCCTTCCACATGAGCCTCTGTTAAGGGACGTGAGGAGTGTGCTTCTGGCCTGTTGCACAATTTAATTAGAAATGGAGTAATATCAGGATAACCATTAGCACTGATTAAGGAAAAAGAACCTTGGGGCCGTGGTGGTGGTGGTGGTGGTGGACTGACATCACGCTGACACCACGACAGGTAGCATGCCTTGATGGCAGTGACTTTGTCAAGAAAAGGTATGTGATTGACAACCTCATCATCCAGCACTGGTCTGCAGTAATGAGGCACAGCTTTGTGGGAATTATTATAAAAATTATTATAAAAAACTCAAATTTTTGGGGGGTTTTGGTTTTGTTGGTTTGTTTTGATTCCCAGTTTTTGTCACTATGGGCAGCACAATTTGCCAAGGACTTGTTTCATTTCCACCTCTTGTTGCATGTACTCCCAGGCTGGGGCTTTCCTGTGGTCATAGTGACAAAAATGTTTTTGGTTGAGTGGGAAATTACCACTGAGCACAGGGAAGTCTGATCCCACAACAGCCACCATTGCTCACAGAAAAGTAAAAGTAACCCCAGGTACACCAAAGGCTTCTGTGTGAGGCAGTGCAGAAAGCCTCTTTCCTGTGCACGGGATTTACCAATACCCTAGTTAAAAAAATACACTGTCAGATGTTCTAACTACAAGACACAGCCCAAAATCACATCTCTTATACCCAGGTAGGTGATGTAGCATCTGTCAGCTTTGTAAGGCTTGTGATCCAGCTGTGATGGCAACCACCGCCCCACAATCCATTTACGAAATGTTGCATCCAAGAGGATGAATAGCAGGACAAGTGGGAGCTGTGTTACCTGTGGATCTGGAAGTGACCTCTCTGGCAGTCACAAGGAAGCAAGGGTCTAAATATCTGACATGCACAGCACCAAAAAGCATAGCAGGGATTCGAATGGATAATAACATGGACAATATGTAAAACATTTTTGGGCTCTTAGAGTACAGTGGATGCCTGTCTGGGTTTAATACAATTTAAGGAGCAGACACTCCAAAATTAGTTGCCATCCTTTTTATTTCTAACCAGTCCTCTTTTTACCAACAAGGAGAGAGACAAATGCAAGATGATGTAAGTGAAAAAACAGCAGTTTACTAAAAATCTGAAACAAATAACAAATAATAGGCAAAGTAACAGAACTCATGGGATGCTCAGTGCCTCTCCTTTGGCCAGCCTTACCCCGCCACTGCTGGCACTGTGGTTCCTGGGATGCTGGACATGGGAAATGATCCACTGAGCGTGGAAGAACAGCGGCCTGGCCCCGAAAGTCCCCATCTAGGGGGGACAGGGATTGTGGAACCTGCTCAAAACAGTTCAGGGCTGCCAAGTTCAGCCTCTTGGGCTGCTGCTGCTGGGGACCTGCCTGAAGCAACCCGCTCAGGAGCCCAGAAGGTGGAAAAACAGGCTTGTTCCTTGCACCATCCCATCTTCCTCACAAGAATGAAAGATAAAAGCAAGAGAGCTTTTGCCTGAGCAGCCCTGATTTTAAAAAAGGTCTTGGCATTTCCCAACTTCCACAATTCCCTTTCCAGACAACAGACCTTAAAGAGCCAGTAACAATTTTTGGCATATGATATAGCACAGGGACATATGAAATACAATAACATTTTGAGTTAACAAGTACAGTCCCAAATTTGATAAAATGTTCATTGCATTCAGCAGTTCAAGTGTAGAGCTAAGCGAGCTCCATGGTTTTATTGCAATTCTACCCTTAAAATATATTTCTATTCCAAATCCATTATTTTATGAAACACTTAAACAGTTATTACACACATTATGTTCAGTCTTCCAGAATTACAGACAAAGCCTAGGTTATGCTGTTTATTTAACTTCAGCTAGGCTTATGTCCTCCTTCCTGTTTTATTTTGGTTTTTTCATTTTTTTTTTTTTGGGGGGTGGGGGGTGGTGCGGAGATTGGTTGGTTTGTTGGTTTTTTTTGTTTCTTTTTCTTTTCTTTCTTTTTTTTTAATTTTACACTATTTCTTTCATTGTTTCCTTTCTGAAGTGCTATCAGGCAGGCTTTCAAGCTAGAGGTTGCTGTAGATAAAATGTCTTGGCATTTCTCAAGGGAGGAGTGTGTGTTACCATGCTTGGTCAGCCCTTGTGCTGGGGCATACCTGCAGGATCAGCAGGTGCTCAGGGGATCTCCTGTGGAGGGATGTGTCACAGATCTGAAACCAGGCTGAAGATTCTCCTCTCGTTAACATACACATACAGTATCAAAATGCTGCTGGCATTGATCATTTAGGTCAACAGACAAACCCCATATTTTTCTTCAAAGAAAGAGACATGTTATGAGGCTTCCCAGAAAATATACTGATACAGCCTGGGTCAGTCAGCCTGACAGATACTCTAAGTGATTTCAGTGGGCATTACTCAGGTCCACTCTTCCATTTCTGGGAAATATTATTAACTTAGTAATAACAAGGAAGTTCAATGTCAGCACCCCATGGCACAGTGACCACTGTTTCCAATAACCCACTTCTGGCAGGTAAGTGCTTTGCAAACCCCTCTACTCCAGCTCGATGCCATTGCCTGTGGTTTCATTATCTGCCTCAGGCCAATTATGGGCAGACCTCAGTGGCACTGAAAAGATATTTGGGCCATTTAGAAACTGTTGTATTTGGTTTGATTCACTTCTTGCTTGGATTGCAGATAATAATTGCAGGCCTCTGCCCTTCTGTGCTGGAATAATCTTCTGCCTTTTCCATAAGTATGAATTATTTTGTCCAAGGCTTGTGCAGTTGTTGTTTCTCCATGCAAAACACACAAAAGCAACAGAGAGGTTCTAAAACATTGCAGAATTCATTTACAGAGTGATATCAGTCTGTGAAGTTTGGCTAAGTAAGAAATTCTTAAGGAAAAAAGCAAAGAAAATACAAAAATACCCTGAGTTTGAGCAGCCACTAATCAGTAATGGATGAATACTTTTGCTGAAGTTCAGAATCAGCATCTGAAGTGGATTGAACACAGGCTTGTTGTTGGAGACATAGTTCATGCTCTTTCTAAAGCCTGAGTTGTGCCTTGCACTGCTGTAATGAAAAAACAATTAGGTAAGCTTGTGGTTCCTTAACTTTCCCATGGAATTTTTTGCTTCTCTAAAGCTGATCTTGTGGTGAATCTCAGAAATCCTGGTTCGGTAAGGGCTGTAAGGCTGAAGTAATTGCTGATTGTAATTTTCTAAAAATGCCAAGGACAGAGAAATTACTAGCAGCATTCAGTTACATTGTAATTCCAGATGACTGAGTTCTGTCTAGAAGTTTCCTTAGACTTCTGAGCAAATGTCATAACATTAAGGACTCTGATAATATAATTTCAAACAAATCTGCACACTAGTGGTGCTTCTTCATCAAAATGTGGAATGTTTTGTCCTCTTGTAGGTACACAAGGTATGCTCCTAAAATAAAAGGGAGGCCAGCACAGTGTTTGAAGAGACCAGTCACTTCACAGGGTGCCTGACAGGGTGGAACCCAGCAACACCACAGCCCTGGAAAATCTCCTGATTTATGCTGTGGACATCTGCCTGCATTTCATGATGCTAGCCAAAACTTTGTTGTCTTGGAGGCAGACAAGCACCACTCCCAGCTCTGAGAGAGTCTACAGGTTCCTAGTCTGGTCCTGACCAGCAGTGATCCAGCCTAGCCGGAGCTGCTTGCGGCTCGCTGAGCTCTCCTCTGCACAGGCAAGACAAAGTTGGCTACAGCTCTCTCCTCTCATGCTTTGCTGCTGCAGCTCAGATTGCATCAGGTATTTCTTCCCCACTCTCCCAGATCCTGGGTCTCTCCCCAGCTTTTTGAGATGTGGGGTTTCAGCCCAACCAGCTACACCTTCACTCACTCTAAACATCCTGGCTCTTTGTGACGCCCCCAAAAGTTCTAAGGAGTCATTGAGGGAAAATAGTGCAGTGGCATTGCAGTTGCCATTTCAGGCGACGCTTTACTTAGTACAATGCTGTTTTACTAGGTAAGAATGCTGTTCTATGGAAAAAAAAAATCATTAAAGAAAGAATAAATCCTGAAATGAAAGACAATGAACTTCAAAAAGTAATAAAAACAATCTCTTTAAAAAAAAGATGCAGCCTTGAAAATTGACAAACCAATAATGCAGTAAATGGAAGTATGTGTGAGAGATGCAAGATAGCAGCATTTCTTTTAATTAGGAGTTAATGGAGCAACAAACTATAACATGTCATGTTATTTGATCAAGTAACCTGAAAGGATGCTTGATTCAAGCATCAGCGTTTGAAAATATTCTCATCTGTACTATAACATTTGATCATTTTAAAATAATATTTCTAAATTATTAATTACAGTACTGAAGACAGGCAAGAAAAATTTTTGAAGGCATATATACAAGAGTCCATGCATGCTGATCATCCAAAAACAGTTGGAAAAATTTTAGAATGTCATAGAAAATGAGCATGAAGGCCTTTAAAGTGCAGTATTTTGGGACCTGTGGGAGTCATGCAGCTATATATATGAAAGCTGAAATCGTAAAAGGCTGAAATATTAATTTCCTTACCATCATCACATGTAAAATCCTGAATTGCCACATCCTGGATAGGAATCTCTTTGAGGAAGTAGGGTTTTTGGCAGCGAGGGTTCCCCGTCACAATGCGTTTCTTCCTTAGCCAGTCTCCAAGCCATGCAAGGTGGCAATTGCAGTTGAAGGGATTGGCCAAGAGGTTTCTGGAACCACAGGAAAGTTTATCTCAGATGACACCATGCTTGCATCCTAAGGATTCTATTTCTATTTTCAAAACAGCATACCTTAAACACTGTTCTTCAAACAATACTGTGTGTAAACCATAGGTGAAAGGTGTAATTTAGGCTCTGTGTGGTGAATCTTGATATAACTTGTTTAGAAATAATTTTAAACTGTCAAAGACCTGAATTCATGTCAAGCCACTCTGTACCAATAATGCAATAATTTAATATAGAGATGGATGCTTATTACTTTACATTATTAGCTTTAACCTGACAACAGGTATTCCATTAATTTATCATCTCAGGATTTCCATCTTTTATTTGCTCCAGAGAGTAAGTTTCCTATCTGAAGTGACAGCTAAGCTGATTACATGCCAGTTACAAAAATGAATTTACTTCTAAAAGCCTCAGTACTTTTGGCATCTCCTTATTTCAGCACAAACATATTGACAATTCCATTATTTATAAACATGTCATGCTTAATATGCAAAATTAGTAACTGGGTGCGAAATGTCACTTTTCATGTAAAAGGGGGATTAAGTATTTTCCTGAGTTATGTTATCTACAACCAGCACTTCTTCATGAAACTGAGTGGCAGCTTTGCTTACTCTTTTCACTTCCCTTAAATTACATCACATTAAAATTTTAAAAAAGATGCTTCTTTTTATAGAAAATGAGACTGAAGCTTCCTTAGAAAACACATATGAATTAAAATTATCAGCAGGCCAAGGAAATTTAAGCTAGTAATTGGGTGGCACAGGGCAGAAGAATAGACAACATGGTAATCTAACCAGCTGTGATTGTGTGCTGCCTACCCAAAATGTAGCCTTCTACCCTGGTTTTGATCAGTGGGCTTCCACGAGGGGAGTGAGCAGGATATTCTTCCTGCCTTCTCAGAAACTTCTGGAAACCAGTCTAACGCTGTATCAAAGGGCACTATGAAAACATACTCCTCATGTGCCCAAGATGGTCCAGAAAACAAAATTCCTCAAAACTGCTTCTATAAAATCCTTTTATTCCTCTACTAAGTGCTGTGAAATTAGACATCAAATATTGAGGGAAATGCCCCCCAAAGGTCAGAGATTTACCCATGGTTCTGGCACCAGGTGAAGGTGACTTACAGCGTGGAGAGTGAGTGCAGTGTGTCGAAGGAGCCGGGGGCCACCGTGGTGATCTGGTTGTCGTACAGCGAGAGCAGGCGGACAGAGCTCAGCCCCGTGAAGCTGTCATTTCCCACACAGCTCACCCTGTTGCTCCTCAGCATCCTGAGAAAGAAGGGTCAGCATTTTTCAGCTCAGCCTGGGCAGGGACCAGTGCTGAAGAAGCTGCTCCAGTTTCCCCTAAGTGTTTGGGTTTGTTTCTTTTTTCTTCTTTTTCAATACCAGAAGCAGTAATTATGAACTTTTAATTGACGAGAAATGAAACTGATTGAAATTCCTCAAATCAGAGAAACACAGCAGCCTTCTCTTCATGTTTCCAAGGCTGATGACTCCAGAAATGCTATTTATATAGAGCAGAGGCTTGTACCAGCTTTCCTCCTCTTGAGGTCCCTTTTACTTCATTTTTCTTAGGACAAATTCTAGAAACCACTTCTACTGCATTCAGAAGCATTTCATTCAAAAGAAAACAGCATTCCTCCTCAGCATGACTCTAAGACAGTATAAATTTCAGAATTCTAAGCTATTCTGAAATCTCTCAAATTTCTATAAAACTTGAGAGCTTTGAAGTCTGTTGTTCTCCTCTCTGTCCACCAAATGATGGTAATTTTTCCCCCATGCTCTTGTCTAGGACTTGCTGCTTTAAACAATTTTAGCAGCTTTAACTGCAAGGTTAGAAATTGCAGATATGATTTATTTAAAACACCTAATGTCTATGGACAGCTGAAACCCCAAAGACCATTTAATCTTGGCTCTGGTCTGCAGATCTGAAGGACAGGCTCTCTGAAGAAGGCCAAGGTGCTGTAGATTGTATAAACATCTTTTTTGAGTGGAAAGAACTAAACTGTTTCACGGAAAGAATGAAATTAGTTCAAGCTATAGTGCTTTTAATCTTGCCTTCACTGTTGAAATGACAAAAAAATTACTTAGGAGAGAATCATTTCCCACATTTCAATACACACCAGAACAATTTCTTCCTCCAGGAAAATTCCCAGTAATGGTTGAGCTGAAATGAATCAGACTCCATTACGTAAAATGTGTAATTCCCGTGCACAATTCTGTTACTTTGATGATTATTCCCATTTCCATTTCTGAAGTTGGATGTTTACCCATTCTCAACTGCTTAATTTCTTTAGAGGACTCATTATACCCACAATTAAGAACTAATAAATTAATATAATGCATAACCTCTAGTAAAATAGAAATAAAACCTAAAATATGCTTGAATAATCCATAGCTAATTCTCCAAAATAATTTTCTTTTAGGACAGACATAATATTATTCTCATAAATACCTGTGAGAGAAGAACAAGAAAAACACCCAAATAAATATACTTACAGTGTTTTGAGACTTTCTAGTCCTTTGAACATTTTGTGTTGAACACTTTCCAAACGGTTGCTTGTGAGCAATAGTTCATTCACACCAGAGGCTCCATCAAATGCTCCTTCTTCTATATCTGTAATCTTGTTATTGCTCAGGTTTCTATAACACATTAACAGAAACAGGTAAGAATGGAGGAGATTTTCTTTTATAAATGTCCTAAATTAACTGTTAAATGCTACAGACTGAATAAATTCAAGAAAGACTTAGAATCTTAGTTTTCCACTAAACTTGGAAAAGACCTCCAAAATCATCAAATACAATCTTGATACAATAGCCAAGTTGTTGTGTAAAAGCACAAAATACAAATGCATTATTGAACTTCAAACCAGTGAAAAAAAAATTCAGTGCTCTTCTAATTAAAGAAGCAAAGATTTTTAAAGTAACCTTTGGAAGACGGTTTTTAAATAATGGCAATTTCCCAATCTATGCTGCTGCCACACAAGAACATATTTTCCTAATTTTGAATCTTACCAGTAATATATTTTTTCAGGTCTCCAGCCTTTGTAGCATTTTTAGATGAATTAATAACAAAATTATACTGTATGAGTACAGCACAACTAACCTCTCTGATTTATTTTCTCTTGATAGGCAAATATAAGAAAACAGTATAAACAGCAACATATGTAAAGGAAATGTGTGAATATAAACAGTACATGAAATGTTAATAATTTATGACATTAGTTAGAGAGGAGGATTTAAAAGCAAGATAATTAATGTAACTGCAATTTGCCTGCAAAGTGGATCAAAATGTGGGGAAAATTACCTAAAATATTGCCAAAATACTTAGTGTTTACAATTTTAGTTGAAATATGGAAATTGTATCCCAAATGAGTAGTATCTGTACTATATAGACACAAAAGCAAACATATGCAGTAGCACATATTTTCTTAAATACTTTTCATATTAGTGTTCTTTTGTTTGTTTCATAACATTATTTACACATATTACAAAAGTACATAGCTACACATTAAACGTTGTTATAATACACCAGTGATTTTTAAAAAGGTCTTAAAAACTCTCTGAGACAAATGGAACAGAAGTAAAGCTAAAGACTATTTGATGGAATTAATGGTGTTGGGAAGAAAATCAAACATTATTTGATGCAATTTCTAGAATGGTGTTTAAGTCATTTAAAACAAGATAATATTTGCTACAAAAAACCCCAGGAAATTGTGTCCTAATCTTCAGTGCTGACTACTCTCTCTAGCCTAGCTGAAATATAACCTACACCTTGCCTGCGATGAAGGATACAATCAAGTCATCAGTTAGGTTGGATAGGACCTTTAATATCATCAGGTTCAAGCATCTAATCCAGTACTGCAAAGTCCATTACAAACATGCTTCCCTAAGTGTTTTAAATCTCTCCAGGGATGGCAAGACCACCACTTCTGTAGGTGACCTGTTCCACTCCTTGACAGCCCTTTCCATGGAGAAACCAAACTAAACCTCCTCTGCTGCAATTTGGTATCATTTCCTCTCATCTTGTCACCTGGGAAAAAAGGACAGCCCCCAGCTCAGTAGAACCTTTCAGATAGGTGTGAACAGTGATAAGGTCCCTGCTGAACTTCCATTTCTCCAGGCTAAACAACCCATTTGCTTAGCTGCTCCTCATCACACTTGGGCTCCATACCCTCCTGCAGCTTTGTTACCCTTCTCTGGACTCTTTCCAGCACCTCAATGTCTTTTTGGTAGAGATGAATCCAAAACTGAACAAACTATTCAAGATGTGGCCTCACCAATGACAAGCACTGAGGGACAATCCCTGCCCTGGTCCCACTGGCCACACCATTGCTGATACAGGTGCCACTGGCCTTCTTGGCCACCTGGGCACACGCTGGTTCATGTTCACCTGTGTGTTGGTTTCATGTGCTAGGGGAAAGGGGTGGATTCGCCTGAGGGAAAGCACCCTGGGGCCGGGGAACAGGAGGGGCTGTCCCATCTCGGGGGGCTTCCCCTGTGAGCTGCTGGAACCAATCAGAGAGCTGATTTAGTAGTGGACAGCTTGGGAAACCAATTAAAAGTTATTTTGCTTTCATAAATCACATTGCTAAGGCTAATTTCTTCTTTTTGGCCTTCCGGCCGGCAGGCCAATAGCAACTCCCCGGGGCCCGGGCGGCCCCCGGCTCTGGGTGGCCCCGGCCCTGGCCTGGTGGCCCCCGGCTCTGCATGGCTCCAGCACTGGCCCCATGGCAGAAGAGGCCTCCAGCTGCCCACGTGGCTTCTTCATGATCTGGATACAATTTTAACTTCTTAATGCCTGGATAAGATTCTCGATCTCCTGAGCTCCCCTG
>JAOTQP010001652.1:52298667-52315673 GCA_026413545.1 Cichladusa arquata
TCTTTACTCCTAAATCCTATCTCTAAAAAGAAATTAAATATATTAAAATTGGCAAAACCCAAGTCACACCGTGACAACCTGTCAACCAGCATCCCCAGGTCCTTTTCTGCTGGGCAGCTTTCCAGCCACTCTGCTCCAAGTCTGAGCTCTGCATGGGGATGCTGTGACAGTGCAGGACCTGGCACTTGGACCTGCTGAATCTCATGCTGTTGGCTTTGGCCCATCTATCCTGCAGAGCCTTCCTAACCCTCAGATCATCACTCCCACCCAACATGGTGTCATTTGCAAACTTGTGGAGAGTGAATTTAATCCTCTCATCCAGATCATCGATACACGTATTAAACACAGGTGATACTGAGCCCTAGGGAACACCACTTGTGACTGTCTGCTGGCTGGATTGAACTTCATTCACCACCCTCTGGGCCCAGCCATCCAGCCATTCTTCTACCCAGTGATGTATATATCTGACCAAGTCATGAACAGCCACTTTATCCAGGAGATTGATGTGGGAAATGGTGTGAAAAGCTTAACTAAAGTCTAAGTAGACACCATCCACAATCACAGCTTTCATTTAGTTTCACAGTGGAGCTGTTCAGTCTGCATAGTGTTGTGGAAGACTGAAGAAAGAAACTCATTATTTCTAATATCAGACAGCTTGTCCATGTCAAGCCCTCAGTTTCCTAAAACCTTTTTTTGTTCTTGCTGTAACACAGATACTACTTCACCAACTTCACACAGATATTTAAAGATTAATGTTGCATAGCTAATCAATGTTGCAGTACATACACATGCTTTATTACTGATAAAGCATCAAATCAATGAAACATTTAAACCTCAATTTTTCAATGTCGTCTGTGCAGAAAGATTTTTGCACCTATTTTGAACTTCCAGAAGAAATATGAGCTTCACAGAAATATAGAATTCACTCAAATTGGTGTCTCTGCAACATCAGTACTTCACTTCTTTCCAGTGATGCTTAAGCAGTCACTGTATTATTCTCTCAATGGAAGAATGTTGTAATAACTGATAACTATATTAGGAGGTTATGGAACAATATTTTTAAAATAGTTAACTCTTAATTTATGGGGGTTTTAAAATTTTTTTTCCCTTTTCAATTAATCAAATTTTAAAGCCTTTGGGAGTTCCACCAGACAGCTACACCGAGACTGATAAATATTCATCCTTCTTTTTCCATTTGTCTTGAACACCTCATCAATTTAAAAGAAATACTGTTAAATACGAAGATCTGATATATGTATAAATATGTGTGTGTATGTATGTGCATGTATGACACATCAAGCATTTTTTTATATTATTTTGTAGAATCCTGCAATCATAGAACGTCTTAGGTTGGAAAAGACCTTAAATATTATCTAGTTCCTGTGCCTCTGCTGTAGGCAGGGACAACTTTCACTGTATACTGATGAGGACATTAAATACAGACCCTGAAGGGACACTATTTGTCATTGATGTCTTGAGACTCTGAGCCACTGACCATTACCCTCTGGATGCTGCTGTCCAAACAATTTCTTATCCATCTAGGTCCACCCATCAAATCCATTTCTCCTCAGTTTAGATAGAAGGATGCTGGGGGGAACATGTCAAAGGCTTTACAGAAGTCCTGATAAATGACACCTATAGCCCTTCCCTTGTCCACTGATGGTTCATACTGATACTTGATATTTCCAAAGTACTGTAGCTATAAAAAGTGCTAATCTGAGATTCTTGAAGATTGAATAAAACAAGGTATCTACTGTATAGCACCAGAAAGATCACTCTTGTGCCAAACATCCTATATTCTTTGTTCTAAGTATTGCAGTCCAATTCAAAGTTATAAGGTCTACTCAAGTGGACAAGTAAAAGACAAGTTCATTTTACATTGCTGGGGTTTTAAGAATATTTTAATATAAAAAAATAGTAATAAATATTTAACTGATTGTGATCACACCAGCAAGGATCTTTTTAAGGCTAACAACAGTTGAAGCAGTACTCTTCCTCCCTTTAAGGTTTTGATCACTAATATTGATCTCTTACAAATGGTGGTTACTTGGTGACTACTAATCTATTTTTACTTGCATTTTTCTTCACTTACTATTTATGTTTGGATTTAATCCTAAAGTGACTGAGCACAGAGTCACAAAGTCTAACTAAACCATCTACACTCAAATATGTCTTTTACATAAGCTAAAGAAAAACTTTTCGTAGTCTTATTTTTAGCAACAATTGCACTTGGTAAGATTATAAATTACTTTTAGAACATTAGCTGTTAACATGGACTTTCATGGATGACCTATCAAACCACTTTTTCTCAGCCATTTAAATTTTGATATCCCCCTCACCTAATGACCGTTTAATGAAGCACAGAATCAACGGCATGTCCTTAATGTGCTGAAAAAGGCAAGATTGTCTGGTTAGAGAGTAATACAGGAAGTTACAAAAGATTACTGGAATCTTTTCTAAGCAGCTTATCCTGTGAGCTCCCTGCTGTGGCTGCATAACAGACCAGCTGGCTGGATGCTGCTGCGAAGGTGCTGGGGCTATACACCGTGAGAAGTGGCTGCTGGCAGTGCCAAGCCCCATGCAGGAGAGCTGCCAACTCTGACCTACCTCAGGGATTAATTTAAACCCATTCTTGATTTTTGATTGGAATAAACTGAATCTTTTGTAGATTAGAATAAGAAAGGTGGAGAGACACAGCAAGGAGCTAATCTACTATCTGAATAGACAAGGTCATTGAAGTTGCACTTACATTTTACGCAGCTGAGGAAGTTTCTTAAAGATTCCAGTAGCTTCCAGGACTGAAAATTCGTTGTTGTTTAGTCGCCTAAAAGAAATTGCATCCATTTCAGAAAAACATTATTCAGGGATTGATACAGAATGTTCCACATTAAGTGAACTTTTCAGCCTGGTTTCCCTGAACATCTGATATTTAACTGGTAGCTGAAGAACAATTCCTTATATAGTGACATTTCTGATTTTGATAATTCCTGTAAATGAACATTCTTATTCCTGTGAATGAACATTCTCGTTAGTTAAACATAGGCATACATAAGACATTTTCAAAACCTGATCACAAAATTTTATACAGCTCAAACGGAAAAGTTTTAACTTTTCAGTTAATAAACATCATAAGATTGTTTTTAATTTTTCAAAGAAAAATGTAACTAAGGGAGGATTCCATGGCAACTTATAAATAAAAGTCTTTAAGAAGGACATATAAACCACTGAAGATTAGTCTTCTGTTCTTTAAAGGATATCAGGTGGAGTCTGCCAGACATCTGGAGGTACTCACAGAACACTATTTACAAGAATGAAATAATTACTCTTCTTTTGAATAGGGAATGAAACCCACTGCATAGGTCTTCCCATTAATTTAAAAACACTTCCCTCACCATGATTTATCTCCATACCAATACAGCTGGCACACATACATTGCTTAAGGCAGCATTAAATGCTGACTTGTAACACTGGAAGAAGGTAAGAAGGTATGCAACGAGCAACAAATACTAGCTGGGCACTTCTCTCTCTATCAAGGCTTCCAGAACAGTATACCTTTAACAGCAGCTAGGTTAGGGGAACATCAATATTTCAAAAAATACCTACATTGACCCAGTACTCCCTATTTCCACTCTTGGAAAGAAAAAGGAAATTATGAGCCTTAGATCCTTTATATGCTCTAATGGAGCCATATTATTAAGGAAGGGAGTCTGTCCAGCATTTCTTTAGGATTCTTAAATAGGAAGGAGAAGATATGACTGACAAGACCACTGTGAAATGAAATTCAGCACAATTCTAAACCCAGAATGCTTTTCAGAATTGCCTTATTGCAAGACAAGTTTTAAAAAAAACCCTAGAAAATTAAAGAAAGCTCTCATTCATCCTTCTCTCCTGTTCATTCTCACTGACAGCCAGAAGAGAAATAAAGTTGTAAATCTGAAGGTATGGTTGTTCAACATTTTCAACATGGAACCAAACAGAAAGAAGATGAAAGTTTTTTGGATATACACAAAACATTTGTATATCACACTAAACTACAAGGAACCTGAATTTCAGAAGCTGCTATCACCTCTAAAAATCAGCTGAACAACTTAATATGATTTTTAGTGGGACCACATAAAATATTCTTGCACATTGTCAATTAACAAAGTTACTTTTTCACTATAAACAGACTTTTCTTTACCCTATCAACAACAGAACCACTGACCATTCTATAAATGCTGACATCTTCACATACTTTTCAAGTGCTATACCATCTAGAATGACTTGATAATGAAAACAACTGATTTTAATACTTAACTTGCTCTACTGCAAAAATTTCTAACCCCACTGAAAAATGTACACAATTTGATCTTTGCAACAATCTTTTACCTATTAAAAGTAATTTACTTTGTCTCTCCCTCAAGTTTCTTTCACACAAATGCCTTCAACCCTTCCAGCCTTCTTTTCTATGATTCTTGTTCTCCTTGAATTTTTTTGAGCAATTATATCCATCTTGAAAAATGGATCCTTTAACTCAGTATTCCAGCTCATCCTTTACTATTGCTCTGCACCGTCCAATAATTATTTCCTATAATTTACATTCTACACTGCTATACATATATCCTGAAATGAAATTTATATTAGTGCCTAATAGCACTCCTCCATCTTTCATCCTTTTATCTTGACCTACTTGCTGTTTATGCCTCAATCTTGTATTTCTGGGGCTAAATAGTTATATCTAATTTCATATGCAGAATATTAATTTTATTTTATTTAAATAGTATTTATTTTATTTAAATTAGTCTACACACGATGTAATCAGAATTATTACAGATGACTGGAAAGTTTACAGATGTGATGGGATCCCCATTCTGGAGCTTAATATTATATTTTGAGCCCAGTGCTCTTCACTGGTAAAGACAACAACTATAGTTATTACCTGTCAATCACTAGATCAAGAAAATGATCTTAAAATTACTTTTATCTGATTTATTCAAATAAAGTACTGAAATACCATACTCAAAACAAAAAAGTAAACAGAAGCATTTGGTCATGATGTCTACACACTCTGTCTGGATTATTTGATGCCTTTTCCTGTTTTAGCAACACAATGGCTAAGATTTTGCATATTTTTAAACACTAGATGAACCTTCCTGGAAGCCTATATACTGCAGTGATATTCATGCTTGCTAAAACTACCTTGTTAGGTGATCATCTATTGTAAAATCATTATAAAAACTCATCATATAAGACTGAAATTATTTTTTATTTAGCATTTCTCCCAGGGACTTCATTTTGAGTGATTTCTGAAATGCTTCCTACATTTTCCTATATATTAGAAAGCTACCTGAAAAATACTTTATTTCTGGGGTGCAATTACAGACTTGTACTTTATATCAAAGACTTTACTGTCAGATTAGATAGATCATTCAATGTTTCTCTGGAAGACTGAGAGCAAGTGACAAACTGTGAAGTTAGAACAGCAGTTAGTTGGTTTCGTTATAATTTTTTTTAACTTTTACAATTAAGTATCTTTCTTGAAATATATTAATATTTTCGGATTTTTTTATTTTAAAAATATACACAATAGATACTTTTTTTAGAGAACCACAGGACAGGCTGAGTTGGAAGAGACCAAGGGACTCAGTTCCTGGCCCTGTCACTGAGAAGAGATCAGTCCCTGCCCCTCTTATTCCTCTCACAAAGTTGTAACTGCAGTGAGCTCTCCCCTCTTCTCCAGGCTGAACAGACCAAGTGACCCCAGCCCCTCTTCAAGGCCCTTCACCATCTTTGCTCGCTACCTTTGGACAACTTTTTTCCTTACTTTGGATCTTCACTTCCAAGCTGAGATTCAACTCCAAACATCACCCTGCAGAAATTAGTCTAGCTCTCCTCATAACCTAAACCAGCATCAATGTAATTTGACTCAAACAACTGTTTTTGTATCACATTTTGTGGATTAAAAAAAAAAATAAAAAAAAGGAAGGCTAACTAACTGCTATTCTCATACATGCCAATAAATACTGTAAACTGCAAATCAAAGAATGGTCCTAGAACTAGACTGGAAAGTCCCAAGATGAACAACAAAGACAGTGCATCAAAGACCAGGAATAACAGCAGGAAATGGGGAAGAGCTGTAATTTTTGTACTGGTGAGGCAAATACCAAAAGAATGTATTTGGCTAGAGTAAATGGATTTCTAGTGGAAGTAAAAAAAATGAAGAATTACTTTCTCTATCCTCTCTAGATTATTTGCAAAACTGTTGAAATTTCTATTACATCAAATAACTTGAAGAACAATCTGTACAGCCTATCAAGTAGAAGGTTGAATAATGACTTTGCTACAGTTAAACACCATCTTACTTGGACAGAGTGCTGAAAAGGGCTCTTCAATGGCAAAAAAATATAAAGTAAGCAATGATGGAAACTGAAGAGAGGTAGAGTCCATCTCAAACTAAAAGTTCCCATTAAAAAAATTAACAGAAGTGAAAGAAAATAACTTCTGTAACAGGTGGATTTTTTAATCCACTGACATCTTCAAATAAGACTGGATATTTTCTGAAAGAAGTGCTGTAACCAAATACTTAGTAAAAATAAATTTTGTTGACTGAAATGTGAGTGTTTAGGATATAGAGTAAATGAGCCTTGATTATTTGATTGTTCCTTCTGAATTTAACAGGTAGGAACCATAATTATAGACAGAAAACACCTATCAGTATTTCTTCCGGGTGTAAATAAAGTAATCTAAAAAAACAATTAAAATGCTAAATTAAGATTATTATTTCTTCAGAGAAGAGACAATTAAACATGATTCCTCCTAAATATCAAAGCAATGCATGCTTCATCATTTCAACAACTCCACTCCTCTTCTCTTGGTTCAGTAACTTCATTTATAGAAGCACTACTTTATGATCTCCTCCCAGACTTTAACCTGTCACCTATTCCATCAGCTTTTGTTCTTAAATTAAACAATTTTATCTCAAAATATCAGATAACATAACATGTATTTCTCCACTGAAATCTATCTCCCCTCACACAAGACTGTATCAATTTTTATTTCTTGCATTGTAATTTTCAGATTTGTAATAAGAACTTGTGGTTTAAACCCAGCAAGACACCACATTCAACACAGCCACTTGCTCTCCCCTCCACCATCAGGACCAGGGAGAGAACCAGAAGAGTAAAAGCTGGAAAACTCATGGGTAGAGATAAAGACAGTTTAATAGGGAAATGAAAAGCTCCGCACACAAGCAAAGAAAACAAGAAATTAATTCACTGCTCTCCACGGGCAGGCAGGTGTTCAGCCACCCCCAGGAGAGCAGGGCTCATTCAATTGTAACAGTGTCTTGAGAAGACCAATGCCATCATTCCAAATGCCCCACCCTTCCTCCTTCTTCCCCCACTTTATACACTGAGCATGATCTCACATGGTCTGGAATATCCCTTGGGTCAGTTTGGGTCACCTGTCCTGGCTGTGTCTCCTCCCAGCTTCCCATGCACCCCCAACCTCCTTGCCAGCAGGGAACTACAAAAAGCAGAAAAGACCTTGGCTCTGTGTGAGCCCTGCTCAGCAAGAACAAAAACATCTCTATATTATCAACCCTCTGTTCAGCACAATTCCAAATCATAAGCCTATACTATCCACTGTGAAGGAAATTAACTCTACCCCAACCAAAACCAGCACAGAAAATTACTAAGTTCAACTCCTTCTCCCAGCTTAGGGACAGAAAAAAGTCTCTGTGTTTTAAAAATATTTCAGTTTTAAATCCCTTTTCCTGTCCAGATATTCAAATACTTAACAATAGTCTCATTATTTCACATCTGATTGCCACAGTGTTGTTTTCATGGCAGCTGTGGGCTGCTCTTTTAAGAGGTGTGTCACCCTGTTGCTCATCTCACCCCTGCAGGTGACAACTTGATCACAATAATCTTGTCTCCACATCTCTATACTGCTTTACTATGTCAAATCAAAGTCCCATTTTTTTTTGTCCCTCAACATTTTGCCTTGTTCTTTCAACTGAATCTCCCAGGAAAACCAGATATTTCCTTCCACTTTTACTCTGCAATGACAGCCACTTTTATCTACCTTTCTGCCAATCCTTCAACTATCTCTGCAATTCCTTTTTATACATTCTTTGCACATGGAGAAACCTTGTAAAGCTGTCTTAATTTTATCTTTCATTCCCTCCTTGAAGATTACTTCAGTTTTAAAGCCCACAAATCACTCCCATATGGCACTTATTAAGCAAGTAATAATCTCTGAGTTAGTCTCTCCCCATCTCTATTCATTATATTATCTCATTTTCTTAGCTCTGTCCTGTTTGTCTGCTTTATCTTCCTCTGGTCTCCTGCCCAACAAATGTTATGTATGCTTTGCATAAAAATAATAATCTCTGTTTAAACATCTAGGTAGCACTTTTTAAGACAGACCTCTCTGATTACTGCATGCAGTTAAAAGTTGAAAGCAAAATAAACCCCACTACCTTTAAAAAAAAATCCAAGTGGATTGCTCAGGTCCTGAAGAGCTAGAAACATAGGAGAGTTATCTTATTTCTTTATCATGGGTTTTTAAGACTACATGGTATTGAAATAATGCATAAATGATTTTTATGAATATTTAGTCCCTTGAAGTGCACCACAGAGGTTACTTTCAATTTCTGCTGTTCAAAAAAAGTAAAGCTGTGGTTTTATATTTAACAATTTTAGTTTGTTTCTCCATAAGTAAATAATCCTGTATTATGGGTTCAACTTACAACTCTGCTGTGTACTGGGGAATGTGATCAGGAATTTTGTTGAGTTTCTGATTGGAGCAGTCCACTGTGGTCCCTTCACAGCGACATTTCTCAGGGCAAGCCAAATCTGCAAAGCAGTCTCCACTTAATTTGGATCTGTAATCTTCAGTGCCTGTAGAAGATTCAAGTCAAAACACAGATACTATGTCAATGAAGTATAAGATTTGCTTCTTGTGAGAGGGTTGAAAAGACATCAGCAATGCAGATAACGGGTGGGCAACTTGGGAAATGTATGATAAACTTTGTGATACTGAACAGACACAAGGGCTTCAAGAGAGGGTTAAATATAGGGACTTAAGATATGCTGGAAAAAGAAACTGAGACCAACTTCACATAGCAGGATAACATTAACTTGAGCTTTTCACAGCTGTACTTTCTGCTGATTATGTTGTCAGCCAATCTAGCCTTGTTTATAGCTAATCACACAAATGCCACTGTTTGTTTTAGAATTTGTTTTCTTTCTCTGTATCAAGAATGAATAGATCCTGAATGCCACCTTTTCTCTTTCTCTGGTTACAAATTTGTATTGTTCACTGGACTTCATTAGCCTCTGGGGTTTTTTTATAGTCCCGATACTCCACA
This sequence comes from Cichladusa arquata, assembly GCA_026413545.1. Classification (NCBI taxonomy): domain Eukaryota; kingdom Metazoa; phylum Chordata; class Aves; order Passeriformes; family Muscicapidae; genus Cichladusa; species Cichladusa arquata. Next base: position 52,308,020 of record JAOTQP010001652.1, read on the forward strand.
TCATCTCAACAAATAAGTTGAAAGCCCTGTTTTCAGCTTTAATTTTAAAAATGTGTGATCCTGACTTAAGCCTCAGCAGCTTGCCATGCTGTAGAAAGCTGCGTGACGTTCCATGGTGCTTGACAGAACCATGTTTTACTCATACCTCACAACCACATGGTTAGATCAAGCACAACAGAAAATCTCGCTACATTATCAAAACTGCATCCATTAGGCCAAGGATAAGAGCAAGGGAAAAGAGGAAGGAGTAGGTATAAATTACAGAAGCATTTGAAGTTTAATACTTGCTTACATGACATGGCATTCTTATTACTGAATGTCCAGTGCCACAGTAACAGTATCACTGTCACAGATTAAATAAAAATACAATATATATAAAAAAAAGGAAAAAAAGGAAAAAAAAAGAACCACATTGAAAGTTTCCTCCACCATTTCCCAGTGTCAGTCAAAGAAAACATCCTAAACATATCAGGAAAAAACATCCAGTAAGGAACTGAGGGTGGGTGACAAAGAAAACAAAGAGAAGCCGAAAGGACCTGTGGGTTCTTCTTGGACAAAGGTGAAAAGACTGAGACTAGCAGAAGGTGCATCAGGGCTGGGAGGTACACTGTGATTTAGTTCAGACACTGAACTTTACTTACAGCCAAAATGGTGAACTCCTGAAAAAGTAAAGATAGCCAAGAAGGAAAGAAAGACAGAGTAGTGCCAATTAAGACAAAAACATGAACTAAGCTCTCACGTTCTCTACTTAACTTTCATTTGATTAGAAGATGGTGCTAGGGCCATTGTGTTCAGCAGAAAGAAAGAATAATTCATTTTGAGTGGCATTTAAAATTGGAGATAAGATTGGGGTATATTACAGATTTCATATAGGATGATGATCATGCCTCCCATGAATTATTCTTCACTATTTTGAATGTATACTTTAAAAGCTGCTCCCTGAACATATATAAGACTTACAAAATATTCTGAGTTGGAAAAGACCCACAAGGATCATCGAGTGAAATGTACATGCTATGCCACTTAAATCCTTAATAAACCAAATATAGGAGAAACAGATTGCTCAGTGGAGGGGGAAAAACTCAGCAGTCATCACATACTATGTTATCTACCACTTGTAAATGTTTTAGTAATCCATATAATGAAACTACTATAGAGTACTTCTGTGAGGTAGCAGATAAATGATATTTTTTCAAGTAAATGATTTAATACTTGCAAACCTTTAATCTTCCAAATTACTATAATGAAATTTCACTAAGTCTTCATAATGTCTATGGAGCTACATCTCCAAATGACATATTTAAAACAAATGCTAAAAATATTTAGGTGTTTAAAGAAATGCTAAGATTATTTTATAGTATCCACTTAAGCATAAAGAAGTGTTTTTAGCACTTTTTAATAACCAATAAACAAGTCTACAAATATGTCAGGTCTTTTTTTCTCCTGCACCCAGAGTACATCACTTTAGCAGTTTAAACAATTAAATAATCAGGGACAATGCCTTCAACAACTAATATACTTTTAGATAGTATCTCCCTGATAATCTGATAGAAAGAGAAAGCAACAGAAGCTGAATTTTAAGAAGCATATATATAGCCCATTTTAAAAAATTTAATTCTTTTTCTTCTTCTTCTTCTTCCCCCTTACCCCGCCCTCCCCCAGGAACAGCATTTTTTAAAGAGTATGTAAATAAGCCTAAACTGCATGAATGGCCATATCATAATCAGGCTGTGAAGACATTTACTGTCAAGAAAACACTTCTAACTCACAAGCAAAAGTTGTGCTGGCAAGGTTGAGTAGAAGTCACTCTGTGGCAGAAATACAGCTGTTCTACACATTAACGAATTGAGTGGTACTACAGGTTTGTGAAATTGAATCCCCCTGTTTTATGCTGCTTTAAAACACATTTTTGTGGATGCCAGTGCTGACAAATTACTGCCATATTTTATATTTCGTCTTTTCCTCATATTCAAAACAACATATTAGTATAAGGGCATGAAGAATATCACATGACTGCTGCAAATTTAAATGTTACATCACACAGCATTTGGAGAAGAGCTGTTAAACATACCAGCTAAAGAGACAACAACTCAGATGACTGCAGAAGGATGATATACCTGTAGTACTTGAAAGAAGTACACTGGTGTCCTAATCAATTACTGTTGGTATTTTTCTAGATATTAAACCATGGCAGAAAATCTTGATTGCAAATCACATACAGTAATTCATCAATTGATGCATTATTCCCTTGTTTATTTTGTTATTTATAATCTGTTATGAATATAACGTGAGTGAATTTTTTTTTTCTATTAAGGAAAACAGTGCACATATTGACAAGCAAGGTAAAAGAAAGAAAGATCTGTATTTCAAAGAGCTAGGACCAACACTGGTAAATCTTTTTTAAAAATATCATAGACTTATTGTAGCTTGAAGAAATGTATAAATTGGTATTCCACCCCAACTAAATTCATATTTTCTTTAATGGAAAGTGTTTCTGATTAACTGTATGCATGTGACCACAGAATGCCTCTAATTAAGAATATCAGCTTTCTTTTCCAAGCATTCCACTGTGATTACCTAAACAAAAGGAGGCTGAGCAAGCAGCAGATGCAGCCAGCGTAGAGCATGAAAGCAAGGCAAGAAAATGTTCATTTGCAGAATGTTTAGTCTTTAAAATTGTGCTAGCTCTTTGATGGCAGCATGGTTTCCTGTGTTTAAAAGCAGCTAAGGAGCTACATTTTAAAAACAGCAGCAGCAGAAAGGCAAGGTACAAGGTAAGTAAAAGTGTCAGTTAAAATATGAACTAGCAGGTGCAACCTTTTAAATAATTTAAGTTTAGGTATAATTTTGGTAGGTTGTGTGCAAATCAGTGAGACAGAAAAAGGTAAACAGAGCTGCATGCTAAGCTCTTATATTCAGAAAACAGATTTACTAGTATTCTACAAAAGAAAACTATGTATAGCTACAGGTAAAGACTAATGTTAATACACATGCATCAGTTTCCTAAAAGCTATGCAAACTTTGCTTTTGGGGTGAAAGGGAGAGAATATCTGCAGTTAGTCAATCTTACTGCAGAGCCAAACCTACCTGGAATGAAATACTGTTCTTTAGCTAAATAAAGAGAGAAAAAAAAAATAGAAGATGCACCTGAATGTCAGCAAGCAAAGAATGAATTTTATTAGATTAAAGTATGGACTGCAGTTAACTACAGATAATTTAGTGGAAAAAAAAAAAGTGTATTCACAAGGAGAGCTCATAAACAACAAAATGTGAATAGTCATAAATGTATCCGGAACACAGATAACAAAACTGTTTTCATCTGGTATTTGCACTTGAGACTGAATAACCTGTAGAAGGTGAAATGCACCTGGAACAGCTGGATACCATATGGCAAAAGTTAGGATTTAAAGAAATGTAAGTAGGAAATGGAATAAGATTAGAAAAAGAAAACCGTAATTTTCAGTATGAAGCAAGCTCCCTGTATAAAAGGAATATGTTATGTTTCCATATTTAGCTTAGAAATTTTTAGATCTTTCACATATTCCAGAGCCCTGTGGAAATTTAAAAAAATGATTTATGGTAGTGATACTTGTAGTGAATAACTTTAGCATTTCATTCCGAAGTTTTATATATTACATTTATTTTGTTAGATTTAATGGTACTCAGAAACAGTGCCAAATATGTTAACTACAGTAATGTTCCGTGATCCAATAGTCTGTGACTTCCCAGATTTCCCTCTGTCCAGTCAACGAATTAAAAAAAAATTCTGTGATGTTTAATAATTCTGTAGAGAAACAGCTGCTTTCATTAGAACTTCCATAACCACTATTTTTTTTTTTTTTGCCAATAAAGGAAAAATAGCAGCTGAACGAATAAAATTACCTGAGCAGCGGAATTTCTTGCTTTTGATCTGGCCGATCCTTTTGTTTGCCAGCCGGCGGGGGCTGGTGCAACGGGCACCACTGGTCTCAATGGGGTTTGTGTGAAGATAATCCGCCAGCCACTTCAGATGGCAGTCACAGATAAACGGGTTCTGAGCCAAATGCCTTTCATGGAGGAAAAAAACCAATAATATCACACATTATTTCCCTTTGGTCTCCGCAGCGCCCAGTGCTTTTGCTGCATTGTAGAACATGAAGTCATACTTGAGAAATAAACAGGAACATACGTACAAGGTCTGAATCGCACGTAGGGGTGAGAAGGTGCCTTTTGCAATGGTCTGAAGCTTGTTGTCATACAGAGAAAGAAGATTCAGGTTGTGCAGATCCTGAAATGCATCAACTCGCAGACAATTGATCTTGTTGGCATTCAATAATCTGTTTAATGGAAGATAATTATAAAATTGAAAGAAATCGCTCCGTCTCACAGCTTCAGCATTTTTCACAGATAATTCTCTGTGTACCTTTGGAACCAGAACAAGAGATGTAATAACATAATAATAATTGACAGTGACATAAGGAATTTCAGTCAAGTGAAGTATCTTATTCAGATTATATGTATTCCTACATATTTGAACATTGGAGTCAAAATGTTTACATTTATTTAGCTAAAATCACATTTCTTCTATATGCTGGTAGAATGTCTGTGTGGCATTTGTGTACTGTGTAAAGAAACAAGCCTAAAAAATCAAGTATATTCAAAGAAAACTAGTTTCTCTTGCCAAATAAATAAACAAACAAAAAAGGAACTGAACACTGTGTTCATTAGCTGGAAGAGATGTGCAGTGGCACTTTTAATTATATGTTACTAATCAGCATGCTGCCACATTAACAGAGTTGTAGTAAAAACTGGTGGCATGGAATATATCCAAATCTGTCTTGGATCCTTTCTCCTCTGCATCTTCAAAGGGAACCTTTTCTTCTCTGTACCTCCCAGACTTTTAGTGTTAAAACAAACAAGCCAATCTAAACCAAGTCCTTTTGAAGAGAAAAAAAAAAAAAAAAAGCCATTCCATTAGATACGCTTTTATAACCAAATATTTTTTACTTCTTTCCATTTTGAGCCAGAAATGGAATGAAATGGTGGATTTGAAACCTAATGCTCTGATAAAACGTTTTGCCACACAAGTAGAAATTTACTTGAACCTAAATGTAATATACTACCAATGTACAATCCATATTAAGATATGGACATTTTTTAATACGGACTTGAGAGCTCAGAAAGGCCTTTTACCTTTTTTTTTTTTTTCCTAAAATGTATTCTATAGCTAAAACATCTTCAAAGGAAAACAGGAAAGCATATCCTGTCCACCACTATACTATTTTTATGACTAAAGTAAATCAAAATGCAAACCTCTAGGTGGTGCTAGAACTTGAATTTTCTTTGTATATATTTACTGTTTTGCCATCCTCAATTAGTTGTTAGTAATAGACATTATGCCAACCACTTCATGGTGAAGTCTGGACATTAGATAATTCTAAGCATGTGTGAAGATGTTTTAGAGTCTTTAAGAAGACTCTAACTCAACAAGTCAATTATTCTGGGACAAGTTCTTTCTAAACTGCCACTGTTGTTTCCTGGTCTCTTTAACCCATTTCTTTTACACTGTACACCTACTGCACAGCCTCTTATGCTAAATGTTGACAATCTTTGATAAACTTTTAACCAGACATTCCTTATTCCAGTATAAAATCTAAACAGCAATGGTTTAAAAGGTTACATGTGGAAATTTCCAAAGTGTTAAACAAAGTAGCAGCTCGAGTTCACAGATTCGAAGAATTGTACAGGGTGTCAGAAAACATGAGAAGTCATCAATGAAACTGTGGTGCAATACTGTTCTTTCATGGATACAACTAGAAATGCAATTGCATAGCATTTCCACTATATATTTTCCCTTTTAAACTACACAAATATTCTTTCTATGGTTCCCACACAACTACACACATCCTATTTGCCATTTACAGTGTATCATATCTTTATGAGTTTTATCCTTAGAAATTCCACACAAGAGAATAATTTCATTTTAATCATCTTAGGCTGAAACATTAACTGATATGATCACATTTCTGGATGAATGGAAAGCTGGCCTACAACAGTCTTGACTATTTTTGTTTTAGCATAATTTGGTTTTACTGTACTTTGATCTTACATGTGGGATTTCCTGCCAGTTCTTCTTCTGGTATAAATCTCTCATCATATTTACCCTTTTGAATGATCCCAAAAAAGAGTAAATAAAAAAAAAAAAAAAACTTACAGCAGTTGCAGAGAAAAGAGTCCTTCAAATAGGCCCTTTGGAAGTTCTGTGATTTTATTGCCATAGAGGACTCTGTACCAGGAAACAAAGCAAGCAAAGCTACCATTATGAAAGGCATATGCTATGGGATTTTGACTTCAAAAATAGAGAAATTCCCGTTTTCCTGAAAGGAACTTAATAACAACCACTTGATACTTGCAATATCCTTGTGGTGCTGTGAGGCAGCAGGATCACACGCTTTCCCAAAAGGTGTGTAACCCAAAGAGCTCTCTGCAGAATCAGCACCTCTCTGATTACAGGCAAACCAAGGGACCCTGCTAACTGGATTTACTGTTTGCAACAACAACTAACTGAGGAATGAAAGACATGTTTGGTTTTGTCCAACTCTTTGCCATGAACATATTTATTTAAAAAAATCCATACATTATTACTGTCCAACTGTAAAAGATATTCAATTATCACTATCATTCTGAAATTATTATTACAACTTTCAGAACTGATTGAATTCATAGCAAAATTTTGCATGGAGCCGAACAGCCAAAATAATCTCACTCTAAGAATATGAGAAATTTTCTGCTGTTTACAGATCAAACAGATACCTACAGTGAATTGAGTGAACGTAAGCCCTGGAAAGCATCTGGAGCTGCTTCAGAGATCTGGTTATTGCTCAGGTCACTGAAACAAAATTTGACTTAATTAATTAAAGCTATTTTCAAAGTAATGGACTTTAAGATAATACACAATTAGAACTAAGCATGAATGGGAGAGAGAAATTGAAATATTTACATGAGACACTGCCAAAGAATTTTAATATAAAACCACTAAAATTGCAGTACACTGAAACAAAATGCATAGTTAAAAATAGTTCAAAACAGTTGGAAAAAAAAAAAAAGGACAAAATATTTACTTCTCCTAATTGCTTAAGTGCATTTTTTGAAGAATCCTCTGGTTGCTACAACCTCAGAGCTATACAGCCTCAAATTCGCTTTTTTCACTAGAATTTTCACTACAGTAACATATTGCTTCTATACAGAACCACATTAAACAACTTCAATGTTTGGTAAAAACCCAATTATTATCAATATGACAAAATGCAAAATGCTATATGGTCTCAATAATCAGGCTACAATATCAGTTTACCTTCTGGCAGCCAAATTTTCTTAAGTGCTCACACATTAGCTGCATTTCCCCCCTACCATCTTGACTTGTTTTTTATCTTTTTATATATATATATATATGTGGGTGTTATTTGGTACGTACATTCTTCGAAGCTTTTTATAGGGGGAGAAAGCTCCAGGAGGTATGACCTTGATTGAATTTTGTTCTAACCGTCTGCAAAAGAATAGCAAAAATTTAAAAATGCAACCCCCAAGCTAAACAAGTATCTAAAGCCATAAGAAACTAGAAGGAATAGACTTCAACAAAGAAGACAACTTCTTTCTTTTTCAGTATAATTTTTCT
>JAOTQP010001652.1:52317643-52332031 GCA_026413545.1 Cichladusa arquata
TTTTTCTTTCATAGCCAAAAAAAACCAGAAAAAAACCCCAAAACCAACCAAAATAAAAAAAAACAAAAACAAACACACTGCACCAAACAACCAGCCAAATGTTTTAACCTGTAGAGAGCAATATGGTAAGTTAAAACCAAATCTTGATTTTATATTTAAAGAAAATTTATTTTCAGAGCGTACAAAACTGTTCTAAAATTTAAGACAGAATTGTCATCAAAAATTTCAATACTGAATTAGTCTTTTTTTACTTTTATGTTATTCATATATAGCAATTTTCATATTTTTATTCAGAAATGCCTAAAGATTTCTGTGAAATAACTGAAATATACAAACCATGGGAATGGGAAGACGAATGTTCCTACAGACCAAATAATACATGTTGCTACCTGCAAAAAGGCAACTGCCATATTTTGAAAGATGCACACAATTTCTTTAGATCCTGCACACAAAATACTTTCTTTAAGATATAACACTACCACACTCCTTTAAACAAGTATTTAAATTTCAACTTGTAGCTAATGTAACTGGCCATGCCTGCTTTGTATGTATAGTGACTGCAATTGAAAATTCTCATACTATAAAGTGTGAATTTCCTGATGGAAACAATTTTCCAAGAAGTTTTTGAACTTGTAGAGGTTTGCATATGGGAAATCAATGCAGATACAGACCTATGACCCAGGTGTCAATGAGTAAAAACAGAGTCAGTGATGAGCTTAAAACAGAAGCTACTTCCTCATATACCCCAATATATCATGGTTATGGCAGTGCAAATTTCTACTATGTGGAAATAAGGTAAGAAACTATTATACCAAAACTACTACAGGAAAAGCTATGATTATTCAAACTACATACCATGTTTACCTAATAAGCTCTCTATTTCTCTCTTTCATGCACAGGTATCAACTCTATGATTTATGTACATAAAGACAATGCCAAAATCTTCTTAACAAAATTTATCAAAAATCTGTATGTTTACTGCATTATTCTAACTCACAAGAACCTTGCCCCAGAATTTAAGGTGAAAGAGCCTTTTTAAATTTAGATGCAGAAAAATTGGCCTATTTTTTCCTTTCATTCTTGTCCTTTCAACTGCCTTCTGTTTCACTTAGTTCTGATTGAGACATATGAGTCTGTGTGTGTGCAGTATAAATAATAAATTCATATATTTTGAGTAAGCTTTTCCAAGAAAATATTCTAACAGAGATTGTTTCTTTTTGTAAAGTTTCTCAAGCGATCATGGTATAGACATGCTTTAACTTAGCAGAATTTGTTGTTGAATGGCTTATGATGAACTCAAGAAAAACACCCAAAAGCTCCAGAAAAATCTTCTAGACAAAGAAAATCTCATGCCATCACAACTGTTTTAGTCCTTTTTAGGAAAATGTTGTCATCTTGCTGTAGATTTCAGTCATATTTTAAACACTGAAGGGAATCCCATGGCACAAGATGGAAAGCTTTCTCCATAAACACGATGCTCATTCATACTCTTTGCCTTGGCTGAGATGTTTGGACTCATGAAACACATTTTTGCATCAGACTGGGAATGCTGACTGGGATACAAAAGCAACAAGATCACTTCTCTCCTATACACTGGCTAGATGGAGAAGGCGAAACCTGAATAAGCAAACACTTGCTGAAATTAAGGCCAACACCAAGTTAGGGCACACTCAAGTATTTTCTGTCCTTACATTAAAATTTTAGCTTAGTTCTCTCAGAAAATAAAGATTAGGCATGGTTATCACCTAAGACAGTTCTTCCACTCAGGTGGCTAAATCAGGGAAAGGTAAACCCTCCAGATAATAAAACTTCCTCATTTTAGTAACTGGAAGGAGTTGAGAAGCCAAATTAACCAAGCCATGAGGAGCATGGTTGCCATCCATCCATTCCTGTTACACGCTCTTTTTGGTAGCAAGCAACTGCCTAACCACCAGGGATAGCCTAACCTGACATTGATCAGATGTGCAGCTCTGAAAACCAGCCAAAGAATTATCTTGCACAGGGAAGCACATAAGGCACATGCAGAGGACTGGGAAGGGGAGGGGTGGTAAAAAGGACAGGGAAGGATTAGGCCATAATACAGAGGAGGTCTTGGATTGCCAGGGAAGGAAAAATGCTTCTGGGTATATGGTAAAGAGAAATTGCAGTAGCAATGCTCCCACATGAGGCTATCACAAGCCTCATTTATAAAAGCTGCTTATTAGTCCACGACGTAGAGATTCGTAACCTAGTGCTGGAGGGGCTCCAGTCTACATTCACGTATCTTTAAACATAAAATGATCTTAACTAGGTAGGGTAAGGCATGCAGCTCAAGGTCTAGCATTAAATTAGGACACAATGTATTTTCCGGTTTATTCTCCTTATTAAAAATACATATTAATTCTGTAAACTGAAGTACCTTACAGGATCCATGTAGGCCATTTTCATGAGAAGATGGAATGGCAGATTTCATTTACTGCTGTCCAATTTGGCTACAAATTACGTGGGTCCAAAACTCAAAGAAGTCTTGCTACAGCGTATTTCTGAGAGGTAATTTCCTACCAATTCTAGCACCAATTCACTGGTGGATATGAAAAAGAACTTTATGTCAACTTTACCTAAAATTTCCTTTTACTGAGATTTACATTCTAGCAGACAGAATGTGCAGTTCAGGGATATATTTACAAGCTCTTCTGGATAAAGGATTTGTTTTAGTAGGATCATCTAAGTATGTCTTAACTTAAGCCGAATTGTAGGCAGAGAAACACATCATATTTTAGAAAATGAGATTAACATAAGACAGGAAGAGTAAGATTTTACAAATACAGAAGAAAAATCTTTTCTACCCCACTTTGTCTGTAAAGAAAGAAAATCAAATCCACATTTTCAAGCTTTGTTATCCTCTAATTTTCTGCTTTATCTTCATAGAATCAGCTGAATTTCACAGAATGTAAATTTGTATCCACTGTTCCAGAGAAAATCTAATTAGATATATTCCCGAGTCACAAAGTAGAGATATACTAATATCTAAAGGAAATTTGCATTCTACTGATAAAACTCATGGTAATTAAAATCTCCTTTATATTAATGCCCTATATTAAATGAAATATTTTTAATTCTGGAATAGGATGGGTTGTAGTTATCAATTACAGAAAAAGCTAGCCATTAAATGCTTGAAAATGACTTGGCCAGAAGTTGTGTTATGTCACCAAAGAACAACAACAACAAAAAAAAAGCTTGCCAGTATTTTTCCATAGAATTTATATTAAATTTTGTTCACAACAGCTCCTTTCAAAGTCATTCCAGAAGTCTTTTTTTCTTATAAATGAACATCTATGTATCATATGCAGTGCCTTGGTGGCTTCTTTTTCAAAAGTCACAGTCAATTTTAGTAGCATATTTAATAAGCTAAGATAATGGAGGAAGGCAGTTAAGTACACTCTTCATACAAGCTTGCATTGCCCCATGTAAAAAACTACTGCCCACCACCACACAAACACTAATTAATGCTTTTAATATTAAGCCTCCATCTCCTTTTAGTGTTTCACTTCAAAGAGGTCCTGCATCGATACATAAGTGTTTTACTGTCTTTTAATGCTGCCAAACTAGTTGAAACCTTTTTTGAAGACTATTCCCTAATCACTCCTATCTAGAAAATGTACTGTGAACATTTCTCTTTGGAAATCTTTCCCCTCTGCTTATCACTGCAGACACTGTAATGTACAACCACTTACTATTCGAAGAAACAAAGGTGCTCCTGCAGTTGTGACTTCCAACCTAATCAAATCAAATCAAAGTAGGTCCCCAGCCAGTAGACAGATTCTTCCCACATGGTCCCCAGAGAGCCCTGTGACATGTAAATCACTTGACACTTTCCAGGAGGATGCTGTTCTGTACTACAAGCCTGCAGCACACCATTACTGATTACTGCTTCCGCACTTACAGAGACAGACAACACGCTTATTTATACTGACACTTTTAAACTAGCTTATTTTCCCACTATAAAAAGTCATTTCTGTGAATGACTGCTGCACCAGGAAAGAGGGCACACTGAGAATGGAGAACACCCTGTTCTCTACAGAATTATTTTTACTTTAAATCATGCAGATGGGATACAAGATACTAAAACCCCAGTAGAGAATGGTAAAAGAGCATGCACAGAGATGTGCTGCACCTAAATATACCTAAAGAGATCAGAGATGTATAAAACGCATTTTGTAATACTAAAAAAAAATTAAAACATCTTGCTTAAAAAATGTGAATTTGAACATGGAGTAAATTAGACATATATTTTATAATTAAACAATCAGAACATAACATCTTGATTGAGATGACAGAATAGTGGCTTTAGCAGTTAAATAATCTAGACTTTTAATTCCAGTATCTCTGAATTTACAAAAAGTCTTTCAAGAAGGTTGTTAAGAAATCCCAAAAGAATTTTACTACAGAGAGAAAGGGTAAGCTGTGAAATGAGTCTGATGTATTGCACAGATGCTGATTATACATGGTAATAAAATTGACAGCTCTTTGCATTTTCCCCATCTGCTTTTAAAGTAAATGGCAAAAACAGCTGTCAAAAACCCAAAAAATAGATTTCAGTGATGGGATTCAGTACAGCTCCTGAATCTGAAGAACTGAAATACGCAGCCAACACATCTCTCATCACATGCAACATCTGCCAGCTTTTGGGTTTTCTTTTTTTGTTTGTTTTTAAAAAAAGGAAACAGAAATGATCTCCCTTGCTAGAGGAATCCTTAAGGCTATTAAACAAAGTACCTTTTTTGTACTCCATAACTGCACCTCTAGAGTGCTTAAATCCACTAACTGTCACTTCTAGCCTTAGCAGCAGAAGATTCTGTTGAAACCTGTGATATTATCCACATCTAACAAAACAAAAGATTTATTTTAAATGACTACATTACTTGTATTTCTTACTTTCAGGCTCTAAGTCTGTGTATTAATAAATCTGTTTGACAGTTTCCTAAATATTTGTATAAAAAGAATCACTGTCAATGTTGCCCTAAAGCTTGCCAAACTGTTAACATTCAGTCTAATTGTTCTATCAAATATTTCCTCAGGGGATTGATTTTAAATGACACACAACTCCTTAGTCTGCATTACATCAAGAAAGTAATAAGAACTGCAGTTCTAAACCTATTAAACAATTCATTGCATTTATTCAAAAGCAAGTCTCAAACCTGCATTTCATTACAGAAAAGGCCATCTCATGCTCTGAACTCTAGAGTATCACTAATGATGATGGGCTTGACATTCCTCCGTTGTTATAGGCTCAGGTTGTAGCAAAATACACCACTTGTTAAATAATTATTTGCTTAGTACTTTGGCTTCTGTCAGTGTGGCTCCAGTGCAATTAACCTGAGTCACCCTGAGTCAAGTAAGTCTCTCTAATTAGCCCATTTTTGATCAGAGTTCTTATACTACCAAACCTAGTCAAGCTATCCAGGTAAGTCACAAAAATTAGATACATTCCTGCTATATATATATATCTTGGCTCATCATAAGCGGGGCCCTGTCCACCTGTTCTAAAAGAGCAGAAACACTACCTTGAAAATCCCCCATTGTGTGAGACCAACAGGGTGACAGGAGCCCTCACCACCTCAACTATAGGCTAAATAATAGGTGGTCTTACACTACAAATTTGCCACAAAAGTTTTTTAACTGAGACTATGTGGTTGCTTACTTTAATATGTATTTAAAAATACAATTGATGAAGAAACATGTGAATGATGACAAAACACAAAATACTGAAAAGTCAGTATCCATAGTTTCTTTTAAAATTACTTTGCTCACATAATTTCTGAGGAAAAGTAATCAGTAGTGAAGAGCCATGTGCGAAAATAAAATCTAAGATTAACACCACCTTTGGAGTGTGGCACAGCTGTCAGAAATCTAAGAGGGTTTCTCTGGAAAAGCGACTGGGCCTTCTCCAGCTTCCCTTCCTGTGGTATAAAATATTCATTTATTCTATGCTTGAGTTATTTTCTTTCCCTTGGCAGCATCAGAGAGGTCCATCAAGGTGCCTCTTCTACTTAACACCCACAAGAAAATTGCACATAACCCTGAGAGGTGGAATAGTGTTCAAGCTGCCCAGTACCTACTGCCAGTGTCTGGAGACCAGCTCTGCTCTCATATGTTTCTTGTCCAGTTGTTTTGTTCTGTGTCTCTATGTTCTCTTGACTCCTGAAATTATCCTGTTGTCTGAATTCAATTGGTTTTCAAGATAGGACACAAGGGTATGAAGAAAGCCAAGGACATGAACAATGGCAGCACGGAACACAGGCTAATAAAGAACAGATTAAATGTTATACGTGCAAAAACATCTGACAACTCAAATGAAAAAACTGGGGTTATTTTTTTTGTTTTCCAAAAAGCATAAAGCCACATGATTTATAGTAATTTTCAGATTAGGAAGATATTTGAGTAAGAGCATGACAAATCATTTCTCTTGTGTGTGTTAAACAGGGAGGATTACCTATCCAAGTAGCAAAATTATCTATTTTTGAAGCAGTCAAATGGAATATGGTTTAAGTTTTGCCCAAGAAATATTAAGGTAGGAATACCAAAGATAAGTTGCAGGTAATTCAGTGAAATCTGCATTGATAAATTAAATATATTAAGGTGAAAAAGTTAATACCTCAACAGATTTCTTTAGCTCATTTTAATTTGTCTCACATTTATTCAATACACTGCCTTACGGATAATGTACTTTTTCATTATTTATATGTAGTTATTCTGCATTTATATGCATATATCATATAAAAGATGTTTAAATTTTAGCACATTTCTAAATTTTTGATTAAGCACACAAACTAGTTGTTTTATACTGGAGTGGGCATAAACACTCCTTTAACAAAGAAATAATGACTGCCCCAAGACCACAGAAAAGCACAGCAAGAGAACTGTATCATTGACATACACATGAAAAGTCTAGACAGAGTCAGTGAGTGGCAAATCACAAAACCTTTCTATTAAAATTTTAATATAGAATTATGTTTATTTTCATGCAAAGATTTTCAATGTTTATGGCCTTATTTACAATATTTAGCCAACTAAACAGGGTCAGGGACTTCTTAAAAATTAGGTGATGTAGAACATTGAAAACTTCAGTGCAGTGTATATTGATACTAAAATTTTAATTTCATGCCAGCTATTCTGCAGCAGATATTTCTGTTTTATTAGGAACCTTTTTGGTCCTCCTCCATATGTAAAGACTCCTCTTTGGAATTTTCCTGAATAAGCATGTAAGCAATACATTATAACTAATAATATTACATCTGAAGATTATGTACTATTATTATTTGATATAAGCTTTTGGACATAAACATGCGCTAAATTTTTTAGTCAAAACAGAAGAAAAAGCTCTAGATTTCACTGAAAATTTACTATGCCTCCATAGTCCACTGGTGTAAATCTGATTATCTGGTCCAATGCATTAGCTGGGACTGATTTTGAAAACACTGGTCTTAGAAACCCTTGGGAAGGGAAGAAGGTAAGAAAAGGTTTGAGGAAAAAGACACATGAAGTACCGTTTGAGACAAACATATCTAAGAAAAGTTAATTTTAATATCAGGACAATTACATAAGTTGTTCAAAAGTTTTGAATGTTAGAATCAGAGTTGAGAAAATATTAGCCAGACCACATGAATTTATTAAGGGGCATCTAGTTACTTATGTGTCTTTTAATGCACTTTATTTTAATCTAGCACTTTCTGAGAATTCAAAGTCTGAGAGTTTTGTGGCTTCCTACTGACCAAAGCATATATCACTATTCATAAGCAAATGAATGCTATAGTAATTAATTTAGTTTTTCATCCATAAGTAGACATCATCTTTTCACTTGACACATGCAAATGAAAGACTGTATGTGAAAATAAAATATAGTATTAACAACATCTTTGGAGTGTGGCACAGCTGTCAGCATTTGTTATGGGAGCAATTAAAAAAATCTTGATAAACAGAAAAGTGCCAAAAAGAGCCATAAGAATAATTAAATTATTTTGAAAAAATTTATAGTGAGACCAAAGAGAGTTATGCATTTCAGCTAACATCAGAAGGTTAAGATATATTTTCTCAAAACCAGAAGACACAGTTATAGAGAACTCTTGCAAAGCACTAAAAAGCAATATATTGTAAAGACCAGTGACTATGTAAACATATACATATATAGAAAAAACTTGGAAAAACCCTTCCAGAACCTTGCTGGATGTGCAAGATTCTGGCTGATGGCTTAACTGTTTAAAAGGTAAATCAGATGTATGAATTGACATTCCAAGTCCTAAGAAGACTAATGTTTTGATTTAACCTAAAAAGCAAACACAAACCTAACTTGGAAAACCAATCATGAATTTAATGTCTTATAACTTATTGCATCCTCTTTATACAATTCCTCATTCCTTCCAAGCTACAAAGATGCAGGGTTTGTTCTCGTTTCTGTCCTGCTACACAGACAGCCAAATCATGCTTTGAGCTGTTAAAAATAGAGAAAGGTGCCCTATCACTGATGTTTCAGAGCTTTCCTGCTATGAGGCTCTTTAAAATGTCTTCAATAAATGTGCCTAAAGTCACCTCCCCAGGTGATTTTTCTCTGAAAGGAGTCATCCTTACAAGTATCTTTGCATCTTGATGTAAGGGTGTCTCTGTTCAATTTCTACTTATTTAAGGCTGTACCTTGGACTTTTATCTAAGGATTAATATTAAAAGACAACAGAAATGGTGAAACTGTACACATGCTAAGTGTCACTGGGAAAGATACAGACACAGAGGTCCCAGTACCCAAATAAAATTCCTCATGTATGCAAAGCACTTCCCCAATGTTTGCAGTGTGATCAGATCACTTTATCTTAGTTAAGTCCATCTGTCAAAATCAGTTCTGTCTGATCTCATTTCCTTTCCACTCTTTTCTTTTTCTTCTTTCTCTCCTGTCACTTCCCTTTTTCTCCTTTCTCCTTTAATATAATCTGAATGTTACTGTGAGAAGCAATCTCAGGAGCTTTTAATCCTGCTTAATTTCAAACACAGCTCGCAAAGATGTAGTTGAGTGCTTGGCATAACACGCAATCATTAATCAACACTTATGAAAACAAAGTATAAGAAAGAATGAGATGGCAAGATGAAAACATGAAGAAAAATAGCCAGAAATCAGGATGGCAAGATAAGACAAGACTGAGGGAAAAAAATTATGAAACTCATGGAAAATGTAAATAATGTTGTCATGAAACAACTGCACAGTTTCTACTTTCGGTATTCAAGCATTAAGCTCCACTCACATAAAACAAAAACTATCCTGAAGGCCATAGTAATAAGAAGTCAGGGACTTTTCAGTACACTGCATTGTGAAGGTGTAATGTTAAAATTCCTGACTCCTATTTCCCTTTTCATTTCACATATTATGTGGTTTAGGGTCTTTTCTGCCTGTTACAAAGGCTAGAATTATCAATACAACTGTTCCTTATTTAACAGTGGAAATCCTCCAGTCATCCTTCCCTCCAGCAAACCTCCCTCCTCCACAAAACGCCATTGTAGTGACTGCTGCCCTTCTGAACAAGAAAAAGAATTTAACTAAGTCCTTCCTTTGACTAATGGTTTTTTAATATCAAAAAGGGAAGGAACAATCAATTTAATTCCATGTTCTTTTCGCTTAAATAATCATCATTTGTACACATTTATGGTCATCAGTGCAGGTACTCCTTCCCCCGCTTCCCCTCCACCACCTCTCAGAAACACTTACTGCAGCTCTATTTATTTTCATTTCTGCATAATATTACAGTAAGGAAAGAATTTTTATAACCACTTTGACAGGTTCAAGCCATGGAAGAGAAAAGAAGATCAGAAGAATATAAGAGCAGCATTTTCATGAACGTAGGTCTAGCTCATTAATGGCGTTTTGGCCTCTTTTGAAATAAGAGCCTGTCACACCATTCTGGGATAAGGTACCAGTACAATTAATAGAATTGCTGCTGGGTTGCTATTTGTAGGGTTTCTCACAGTCTGTTTGAACATGTGCCAAAAAAAGTCTCTATTTAAAGGGAACCAGAATTATTTCTGCCGATCATTCTCAAAGAATTTTCAGAAGGTGAATCCTGAAATTAAACCAAGCGAAAAGAGATTAACAGTGATGAAAAACTAAAATGTGGAAGGAATGCTGGCATAAAGGCTGATAAATGCTATTGCCATTAGAAAGGCTATAATTTATAGCACCAATTAAAGTAATAGTTTTGAACCTTAATGACATTTAATGCCTTTAATACATGAACTGCATGACAAAGGAGGAAAGCACTAGGTGTGTGAGGCCACTTAAGTTGGTTAAGTGTAACAGATTGAACACGCCAATGAAAGGGTACCTCCTAAAAATTTCTGTAAAAGGAGAGAGGTCTAACCAAAAAATCTAAACCAACTCAAATTATGATGTTTGAGATGAATTAATGAATAATGTATTGTGCTTTTCTTAAGTCAATGAAAAAAGGCTTAAGTAAGGCATACTAAATAACAAAAGTTGGAAGAGCATCCGTATTATTTATGGGCACTGTAATTTGCCTCACAATGTTACAATACAGACATTAAAATAAGAGGTCTGTGGGAAAAATTTTAACTTCCCAAAATGTTTCCTGCAGGTTACTCATGGAATGAAATCTATTCATTTGAACCAGAGGCAAAGGTACATCTGTGCACCTTTTTAATTTTTGTGCTTTTGTAGAATTCATAGGTGCACTAGAACTGGAGGAGTTGGTGCTCAACCAAATTTTTTTTAAAAAACATATGGAATATGATATATTTCTTTCTCCAGTATTATCACAATGATTGGATAAATCCTGAAAAGTTTAGGTATTTTTATTTTGCTTTCTGTGAGTTTATTTAGATAATAAAGTGGGGATTAATTTTGGAGAAAGGGTGTAACTGGTACAGATACAATTGTACTAAGTCAATGCAGATTAAGAATTACATTTACTGAAATGCTGAATACTTAATTTTGCTCCAAGCTTTATCAAACAGAAGGGAAAAATAGAGGACACTACAGGTTTTTTTCCCCTTCCATTTTCCCTGGCAGCTACTAGGAGATAAGCAGTGCTGTTTCTGAAGGCATCTTCCCAAGAGGCACTTGGCAGACAGTGCACTGCCTGCTGACTGCCTCCATGCAGCGGGAACTGCTGCTTTCAGCCAACTGACTTCTGCACCAATTGAGAAGTCAGACACAGAGGATGACAAAATCGGCTCAGCAGCACCCTGACAGTCACCAGTAAATCTGACTACACTGGAATGAGACCATTTTGGCAGCTGGCTCTGCCTCCTCCTGCTGCCACCATGACAGAACGCCAGCTCGTTCCTCAACCATTTCAGCTTCCAGTGCTAATTGTTTCTCTCAGTGGTTTAGGCTATCACACCAAAGTCAGAGACAGAGAGGCTGCAGTGCAGTCCAAGCACGTGCCCTCCTCACCAGCTCTGCTGCAGAGGCAGTAGCCACCAGCCTGAGAAGACAGTTCCCAATGTCTTAAAACAACATTCCAAGACAGCAGAGCTAGCAAGGCAGTGTAAAGCTAAAACATCAGTATTAGACTAAACAGAAAGACTTTTCTTGTACTTTTCCACAGAGAGATAACTCAGAGCTTCAACATGCAAAATTTTACTCAATGGAAACTGCCAATATATAATACTTAAGAAATTCAGAATTCCATTTAAAGGTTGTTTTGTTTTTTATTTTTTTAACCCTCTATTTATATACAAGTTAATTTATCAAACCCCTAGGGGAAAAAAGCATACAATTGTGTACATGGAATATACATTTTAAACCTGTGATTTCATTATATTTATCAGAAGGACAGAGAATAGCAACATTATTAATACTTCTTGCTTTTATACAACATTGTCCCAAACAGACTGACAATGTAATGAATTCAAAGTATTCTTGTGCAGAAACAGATCAGACAACATTTTTTTTCAAACAAAGTTAAGAAATCATTGTTTCATAGGGTACTGAGGAGTTGATGGAGGTCAAGGTTTCCACTGAGAGAAAGAACAGCAGAAATGGACAGAGAACTTTGCAAAATATCACAAAACCATGAGCATGTGTTGAAGACAAACTTCAACAGAATCTCAAGGAAAAAAAAATGGAATTATGGATCTTTTAAAAGTAAATATGGATTATATTCTTATTAAAAATAACCTGCTCTCCATATAAAAACAAGTAAGTAAAAATAAAATCTCACAAAAATAAGTCATCAGATATTAAACACCTCTATAAAGGAGGGTTGACAAAAAAGTTTGATGTCAGATTCACAGGAAAATATTATTTATATGAGATACAATAAAGAAAAGACAAAAGGATGGAAAGAAGTAAAGACCAGAAGTGTTAGTGCACCACGAAGTTGGCTGAAGTACAATATGACAATCTGGTGGTACTCAGCACTGGATTCCTCAAAAGCAGCTCATAAACATGGGACAGAGGGCTGAGAAACATGTTCAGAGTAAGGGAATCTGAAAGTATTGTGGATTTTTCTCATGTCCCTATCGATAAAGTAGGAAATGTTCAGATGAAAATGCAGAAAAAGATTGGCAAAAAAGGAAAAGTACTGAAAAGATTGGACAATATTTGGTGCAGGTAAATTGGAAGCATAGAGCTAGTTTTCTTGCAGTGCACACAGGAATCTGGTAGTATCATAAAGATGAGTGAATAACTAATAATTTGGTTGTTAAAGCCTGTACATCCTTCAGAAAACAACAGGGAGCCAGCACATCTCTTTCCCCCTCTTGCTGGGGAGCTCCTGCCAAAGCATGTGCTTAAATTGGTGATTAAGGTAATGAAGCCATGTGTGTGGGAACTCTGCAGTGGTTGTGGAAATACAGCGCTCACTGCACCCTCTGCCTCGTGCTCAGCAGCTCCCCAGCATCCCTAACGCTGCTGTGACAGCATGGGCTCGTCTCCTCAAGTGTTTACTGTCAGCCACCATCTTGGCATACTGACAAGTACTATCGCCTAAGAAGCAAGTGAAAAAACAGATTATTTTGTGGGATACAATAATTCTTTTCAATCTAATCTCAAGGGGTTGCTATAAGCAACAGTTGCAGAGGACTTCTTTAAAAAATGAAGCTTTGAAACACTTATTGTATGGTAACAATACTGGAATGTCACAATGTTCCTGCAAGTTAAATTTAGTTAAAAGCAGAGAGGACTGAAGTCTTTCATAGAGCAGCTTTAAAACGTGACAACCTGATCAATGTTAGAAATGTCTGTGGATGCGATAACAGGATTACACTTACCAACTTCTTGTTCCTGACAAAATCATAACAGCTGAAAAAAAGAAGCCTAGGACTCTGCAGGGCTAGTTCAAGTTAAAACATGGTGAAACATGTATTGGCAGTTAAACAACACAAGTGATTATTAGGTTGCAAAACGAAAATGAAAGAAAACTAAAATTCTCTTAATAAAAACCTGATGATTCATTGTCATCTGAAATATTGTATTCAAGTCTGGTCTTTGAAGATAAAAGAAGTTACAAAACATGTAATTCAGAGAAATAAGAGGAGATTAATTAAGACATGGAACATTTTGGCATCCAAAACGATTGAATGTAGTTGGAACATTAGATCAGAGAAGAGACGAATAAAGATGGCACACAAAATAGAAGGTGACATGGCAAATTAGGTATGTGATTGCATTTTCCTCCCCTCTACAAAGGAACATTAATGAAACTTTAAAAAACTGTATTTTAAACTGGAAGAGTTTGAGCACAACCCCACCCCCAAAATTTACTAACTTAACATGAGGATGCAAACATAGTAGGGTCTAAAGCAGATTAGATATTTAAAGGAAAACCCATTTTTCCCCCAAAAGCTCTAGAAATTTTCACGTTTCAGAGAAACGCCAACACATTTTGGGAGCTAAGAAAATATTTGCGCTACTGATATTTTATTTCTGAAGTTGTACTTTCCAAAATATCCTTTAGGGACAACTGATGTGGGCCACTGGCCAGGGTGAAGTGCTGGTTTGATCCACTATCAGTCTTTCCTCACCTCTTTATTGGTAAAACCTTTTTCACTCTATAAACCACTCATTTTCCAACCTCTTCTCTCTCATTCTCTTTAGTGCTATGAAGCTAAATACACTTCCCATCCATGAGAATCATACAGTTGAGAATCATACAATCACTAATTGCTTACTTCACATTAAAGCAATAGTATAGCATAACGCTTTCTTCATATAACCAGCAAAATGTATTTGTCAAAACTTTAACTCCTCTTCAACATATTGACAAGGAACTAGAAATGATCCCGCGATTCTCAGCAAACACATGATCCTTTAATTCTTCCACTCAGTTTATCCCTCCCTTCCTTCCTTCCTTCCTTCCTTCCTTCCTTCCTTCCTTCCTTCCTTCCTTCCTTCCTTCCTTCCTTCCT